>CAJQZP010001305.1:11665000-12137500 GCA_907164705.1 Parnassius apollo
ACAAGTGTGAAGTCTGCAGTTTGTGATCATATCTTAGGCAGCCCCAACTATTACATCAGATTTGATAGACCACAAATCCTCGCGAAAGAACATCGACTCCTACCAAGGATGATACGTGAGGCTATTGAAATTAAAAAAAAAACATCCTAATTTCAATAGAGAAGGAGGCTGGGTACTACCACCTGCTTGGTATCCTATAATTAATAAAATTAACACTAAACCCAAGCATACCACTGCAAGACTTCGAGACAGAGTAAGTTCACTCTGCAAATAAATATTTTTAATTTTTATTATTTTTTATGAAACGTGAGAAACCTTAGCTTTTCATGCACTACATCAATACGAAGAATTCGTATTTAATTTTTTTATTTCGACAAAAACGTCAACGTGAGATACTATTCCCCACTTTGTTGCTCTGAAATATTCTACGCCTATTTTAGGTAAATTTATAAGGAAGAATGAGGTAACAGTACAGAAGAAAGTTTTTTTAAACACTGTACCCAGGTTGGTTATAGCGTTTTAAAAAAACAGCTAAAAGCAATAATGGCCTCCTCCAACAACTAAAAACGTTGACAAATAATAGGAGTCTATTCGCAGAACTATTTGTCGCAAGTCACGTGGCGTCTAGACAAACTTAATTTATTATTGTGACACTAACGCACTACCTAATAAGTTGATAATAAGCGGAACAATTGGTATTCACTCTATTATATTAATAAGCAGAATGCAAGCGTATGCCCGGAACACCGTATAGTCGAACGGATCTATTAGCTTAACAAATCGTACGTACAATGTGCTAAGGCTTGTGACCTATTACAAAATATAAAAATGACGACGTGTCAAAGTAAACTAACGCAAAATGTTCGCGCACTTATAAAAATTCATATATTTTTTTAAATTACTGATTCATTACTTATTTTTATGCTCCTCAATAACATAGCTAAACGGGCCACCAGTGGACCGGAAGGGAGTTGTCATAGCATTTTCCCCGAGACAGAACTGTCTGTCTTTTTTTGCGGGGAAATCTACGCACACAAAAACTCCAGTCACTATGAAACACACATAATAATTAAAACAATACCCTAACTATTTCACACACACATAGATACTATAGAGATGGGCCGAATATGGATTTCACTGAATACGAATATTCGGCCGAAAGTTCGGTAAAGCTTTTGCCGAACCGAATATTCGGCCGAACATTATTCGGTAGGATCACCTCGGTACCTAAACAATTTATGTCGAAACTCGTTACCGTAACGCGCGCGGGATTAGCGCCGGACCATGCCCCTCGCTCGTCATCTAGTACTGAGCAAATTGCCAGAACATGCTTATGTTTTGACTAGTTTTGTGAGCAAAAGGTATTTCGTTGTGTTATTAGAAAATTGATAATTATATAATAAAAATGAGTGCCAGGAGATCTACTATTTGGGCAAATTTTAGAGAAACTGACGACCAAAGTCAAGTGAAATGTACTAATGTAATGTAATGTTTCTATGTTTGTTTCCAAAAACATTTTATTAAGCTTTTTTTTCTTTTAATTCTAATTTTTAAGTTTAAGGACGCGTTTACAAAATGGATAGGTATAGAATCGCACTACTACATTGACAAAAGTCACACACACACTAGTGTACGCACGGTTGGCTGTGGGAATCGTAGTCAAATGAAATTATTTTGATAATTTGAAAGATTGAATTTGTTTTTCATTTCTTATACCTACCTCAGAAATATACTTCGATACGAAATATGAATACCTGCTCCAAAGACTGCTTGGCACTGGAAGCCCTCTACTGGTAGTGAGATGTTAGCCCTGGACTTTGAACTGGTTTTGTCAGTTATAATAAGACCTTACCTACCTGCGGACTTGATGGAGTGACCTGAAGGTGTAATTTGGTGATTACAACAATAGGAACTCCTAGACTAGTGGAACTAGGTGTGCCGAGTTTGGGTTCGTTTTGTTGGTTATGATGAGACCTTACCACCGGACTTGATGGAGTGACCTGAAGGTGTAATTCGGTGATTACAAGTGGAACTCCTAGACTAGTAGAACTAGGTGTGCCGAGTTTGGGTTCGTTTTGTTAGTTATGATGAGACCTTACCACCAGACTTGATGGAGTGACCTGAAGGGGTAATTCACTAACTACTGCTGGAAATTCTGAACGAGTAGAACTAGGTGTGCCGAATTTGGGCTCCGTTTTGTTAGTTATGACGAGTCCATACCTCCGGACTTGATGGAGTGACCTGAAGGTGTAAATCGGTGATTGCAACTGGAACTCCTAGACTGGTGGAACTAGGTGTGCCGAGTTTGGGTTCGTTTTGTAGGTTATGATGAGACCTTACCACCGGACATGATGGAGTGACCTGAAGGTATAGTTCGGTGATTACAAGTGGAACTTCTAGACTTGTAGGACTAGGTGTGCCGAGTTTGGGTTCGTTTTGTTAGTTATGATGAGACCTTACCACCAGACTTGATGGAGTGACCTGAAGGGGTAATTCAGTAACTACTGCTGGAATTTCTGAACCAGTAGAACTAGGTGTGCCGAATTTCACTCCATCAAGTCCGGTGGTAAGGTCTTATCGTAACTAACAAAACGAAACCAAACTCGTCACACCTAGTTCTACTAGTCTAAGAATTCCATTTGTAACCACCTGATTACACCTTCAGGTCACTCAATCAAGTCCGGTGGTAAGGTCTCATCGTAACTAACAAAACGAACCCAAACTCGGCACACCTAGTTCTACAAGTCTAGGAGTTCCACTTGTAATCACTGAACTACACCTTCAGGTCACTCCATCAAGTCCGGAGGTATGGACTCGTCATAACTAACAAAACGAAGCCCAAATTCGGCACACCTAGTTCTACTCGTTCAGAAATTCCAGCAGTAGTTACTGAATTACCCCTTCAGGTCACTCTATCAAGTCCGGTGGTAAGGTCTCATCGTAACTAACAAAACGAACCCAAACTCGGCACACCTAGTTCTACCAGTCTAGGAGTTCCAGTTGCAATCACCGATTTAGACCTTCAGGTCACTCCATCAAGTCCAGAGGTATAGACTCGTCATAACTAACAAAACGGAGCCCAAATTCGTCACCCCTAGTTTTACTCTGCAAGAAGTTCAAATAGCGGTCACGAAAGTACACCTTCAGGTCATGCCATCAAGTCCAGAGGTAAGGTCTCATCATAACCAACAAAACGAGCCCAAACTCGGCACACCTAGTTCCGCTCGTCCACGAGTTGCAGTAGTAGGTAAGTTTATATATCCTACTTATTTTTAGCTAAATAAAAACTGTGAGTATAAAAATAATAATTTTATCACTTGTCAAGTACCTATGTTTCCAATTTGTTTTTTTCTAATATTTTGTGTATGTACAGCGATCTTTTCAGAATGAGCCGCTGCAAACAGGCGATACAGTGTCCACTCACGACGGCGGCAGAGCGCGGACTGTGGTTTCATCGAAATCTTTGTACAATAAATCAAAGCAGGCACCAACAATAAAATAGCCCTTATTGCAATACATTATGATTCATCCATATTACCAAAATATGCGAAAAAATGTGCATCAGTTTTTATTTTTTTTACGACTATTAGTGACATTTTGTTAAAAAAATAAACCCAGGGTTTTTTAATTGAATATGTCTGTCATCTTATAGTATTTTTTAAATTTTTTAAATATGTTGATAATAGACCAAAACATTTACCGAAACACAAGCCGGTATCGTTAATTTTGTAGAAAATGGCAACGAAAATTCGTTTTTACAATATAAAAAACTACTATTTTCAACAAAAGAGTTACAGACATTTGCAGATGAAGAACCAATCTATACATGGTAGTTTTTACTTATATTTGATTTGGTTTAGTTTTGTCACAAAATCTACCGAAAAACACCCTAATTTTGGTTGATTTGCAAACGCGTCCTTAAAAAGAAGTAAATAGCAACATATGATTAAAAATTGCTTATGTACGAAAGGTGACGAAATCTTTTTGTAAATTTGACGTGTCAGATCTCTTTTTGCATATTGATCAAAATACATTTTATCTAGCAAATATATCTTAGCATTTTTAATAACACTGGGTGTTTGTATTTTCTTTTTTGAACCTTAAATTTAATATTCGACGATTAAGTAATGATTTTCCAAAATTAGTTTTTTATTAATACGATCTGTGGTGATATTTTACCATCAGGTGAACCGTATGCGCCTTTGCATCTTTATACAACAAAAAACACTTAATCTATTCAATGCTATACGAAGGGCTAAACGTTTTTTTTAAATAGAATATGGATGACAAAAATCACGCAGTTTATCCGTATTAAAAGTACTATATTGGATTAAACCATAAAATCTGTTTTATAATATGCTAACTTTGATTAATTTCTTAGCTTGCCACATTATTCTCTTAGTACGTCACCAGCTTTAAGTGCCGGACGTGCACGTATAATGCGCTTTTGGCTTCACACCGCTCAAAGGGCCTTACGTGGAGCAAGTTTGCGTTAGAGCTCATTGTAATTTATGGATGTCCATGTGTTTCGCCCCGCGAATGTTAAGTCCAACGATGAAAGGATTACCGCGGCTTAGTGAGATAGCTCCCTCAGAATTGATTCACGAACGGACGGTGTCCCACTGTTTGTCTATCAGGTTGATTACACATTAGAGAATATCGATGTGTTGTTGTACGGTGTAGAGCCCTAAAGGTCTGTAATCTGTATATTTATATACAATACATTACAGTACCTTTCTTTTTTTCAGGAATCAAAGACGAAAAAATTAAGAACATTCCAAGCCCCATAGAGATACACATACCTTAACCTAAAAATATATGAAAGCAAAAATATGACCACTATTTGGGCAACTTTTTTCTTTGGCGCGTCCCTGTTTCGGCGATAAAGAAATCGTGAGCGGAAGATATCTGTTTGTGTTTTGCAGAAACCTAGAATACGTTAGATTTTAAATGCGGTTACCCATTGGATTAAAGTAGCATTGTTGGAAAGTAAAAAAAAGGAGGAGGTTGTTTTGTATTTCGCCTGTATGATATTTTCTCAAAAATGATGAGGATAATATTATCCTCATCATTTTTGGGATCCATCACAAGTCCAATGGTGAACATAAGCTTCTCCCAAGTCACAAAATACGGTCTTCAGCCACCTGCCATCAGCACTTCCGTCATGAGGCATACCGGAAGGCCAAACCAGATGTCATTTCATTTACATGTTATTTTTCAAGAACAGGGTGACAAACGAGTACATAGTCTACTTGAAGGTAAGTAAAATGCAGATGCCTAGTAACCCCTGAGGACCACGATGGCATGCCTCAATATCAGTAAAAAGGATCTTCGGTTCTAGACACTCACCATACGAAACACAGCAGCATTAAGCTGCTATTTCACGCTGGTATTATGTGAGAGCGTGGTCCTCCCCCGACCCATTCGTACTACAATCATATTATTCTTGAAATATACTAAACAATATATAAGACAGTCAACTTAATTCAAATTATATTGAATTTTAGTTATGGATCAGCTTTGAATCGTAATTTGCATGCAAAAATTATCGGTACGCGCTTCCTTTTCGATCTTAATTTGGCAAGCATTTCCGTTAGATACCTATAATCTATAGTTTTTTGTGTGGGTTTAGATTGTGTAATGTGAGGGCGTTGAAATTTAATCAATTTACTATGTAGAAATTGTATATAATACTCGTACTTCTAATTGTGTCCTTGTTTGTCCAAAATTGCTTGAAATATACTCTTCATTTAGTACTAAAGAGATGTCGGAACTACCATCAATGAATATTTATTACATCTTATCGAATTAGTAATAATACTAGTATTTGCATGACGTTCATAGATTTATGTACTATTATAACATGGCACGTGTTACAACGTCGCGAGCTGTGCCGCCGACTGTACGTTCGCATATTTGTCACCGCCTTAAACGCACTGTAATAAGACAATTTGTGTTCACTACATAGCACAGTCAAGCAGAGGCCATATCTAATGATATCTTCATGAATGTCACCATTGTCCGTGGTGACTTATAGGTAATGTGGCAAGTATTGCTCCGTGATGGGACGGTTTAATGTTCAGTTTAAGACAAAGTTTTGGCCGCGGTACTTCGCTAGCAGCTTAATTGGCTCGCTGATTTGTTATTGAATAACAATTTAGAGCTACTTTGATGTTTCTCTTGACGTGAAACGATGCATGAGGATTTGCGCAGTGGCCTTGATGGATGAGCATGTGCCTTGATTTACGACGTGAATTAGACAATGAGCGAAGGAATCAATAATACAAATGTACGGATATAATAAAGTTATATGGCATTTGGGGAAAAAATACGCAACCTTTATCCCCAAATGCCACGCTTGTCTGTACACGGGGTATATTGCAAATTGAAGGATGAGGCGATTAATGGTAGAAAATCTGTTCCAAAATGCGAGAGTATCTTTGTAACTTTTTAGTTTGAGCTTTGAACTCGCCAACTCCTCATAAACTGTCCAGTTAGGTGTAGGCAAATCAAGGTGGCATGACTTCTGTTCTGCTTAAGGTCTCGAGGCTCGGATCTAGAAAGACCTTAAGCAGAGAGACCTTAGGGTCTATTTACAAACTGTAAGGCCTTCCATTTTAGTCTCGAAGCGTGACAACGCATATGTAGTACTTTTTGATTAGAAGTTGGGCTGCAGACCACCAGACTACTTCAATTTTAAAAAAGGCGGTATTAGCAAATCTTTGAAGTAATAAAACGTGAATATATTAAATTATGTTAAAATTTACTAAAGTTTTGCAACTACACTTTACTGTCTACCCAAAAATGTCCTGAGATTTGTTAACACGAAGTTAAACAATTTAAAGTCATCATTATATTAAATATAGTTGTAAAATTCCAGGATCTTCATAATGAAGAAGAAACAATGATAAAAAGAAGCACCGAAAACATAGTCATAAGTTTAATGAACCTTATAAATATGGTGTTGATATTAATAAAAAAGTAAACGGTGAAATCTAGAACAACCTCAATACAATCCTACAGCATAAGTTCCCAGAAGACGTGGGGACAATTCAATGGCTAAAAAACAATTAATACGTAATTAAGGGCCGTATTAAGAGATGGCATGCGACCCGCGCACTGTCGCGCTCATTTTAGGCATAGGGTTGTGGATACGTAATATTAATTGAAGATAATATCGACATTATACTTTGTAACTTTGGTCTTTGCATTGAATAGAAATACTATTTGAATGGTCGTATTTTTTTGATAACTTTGTAAGGAATCTGGGAAGGTTTTGTTATTGAGTCATTTTACAAATGGTGTTTATACATTCTTATTTTGTAATCATATTATATGATTACAAAACACGTTAAAAATTTATTTGTGATCACTAGACACAAATTCACATAATATGAATAAAAGCTTAAACATAATTTAATTTATACGCAGTTATAAGTACGTAAAAACCCGTAACCTCTAAGCTACTTAACGCCTCAACAGGCCGTAACGTACAAAAGAGCAAAACACGTCGCTAATCGAATCCATTCAAAATTCACAATTCGATTTTTGAATGGCCGATAAAATCCGACATTCGAACCGCGCTGCAATTTTGCATACATAAACATCGTAAATCTCATTCAATGAAAATGTGTATCGATGTATCGATATCGAATTTACGATCGATTCATAACAGCACTATGAGCCGTGCCTTATTAAGAGGACATCGCTCGAGTCACGTCCGAAACAATCACATCTTCATTAATTACGGAAGGAATTTTTCTTCAGTTGTTCACTAAACGTGAGCTTTTAGTCGAATAGTATGCGACAAATGTGAGAACTGAATATTAGAATCGTGTATTGTAAAGTGTAGTCGATATGTTTATTATATCATGCTTAGTTTTTAAATGTTAAATAATAATTTTTAACAATTAGTTAATTTATTTTACAGTACATTATGTTTTGGACGTACCTATATGATACAGTTATATATTATGGTCTCGCAAATTAGGTGAAGTGTAAGCCCAGAGCCGAACTGTTTAAAATTTCATTAAAGATTTTAAATGTAATGTTCGTCATAATTTTATTTTCACAATATTTTACAATTCATTTGTGTTGTTCTTTGTGACAATACAGCGACACACTTCATTCTACAATTATTATAGTCTTAGGAATATTCAAAAAATATTTTTCTGGCAGTACTTACAGTACTTACAATATTTGTCTATATATTACTTCGGCTTAGCAAGCCATTTTAGGATCATGATAATATAAAATTTTAATTTTTTAGGCTCGCCGTCATCGAAATCGATAAATGGAGACTAAGTATATTATATATACTGCCGTAAAATACAATTATATCAATAAATTTTAAATATTTATATAAAATCTTCACTTTGCAATTGTTGAATAATATTGAATTTAACAAAATAGTAACTTAAACAATGTTTATAATATAAATGTATGTCAGGACTCGCTATCAGTGAGTCCCTACGCTACCGTAGAAAGTAAGAGAAAATTGCCTCGTTTTATTAAGCGGTCTCCAAGTTGAAAAACATTCCAACATAAACGACCACCATTTTAGTAAAACAATACAATGGACTTTTTAATGTTCCACCATTCCATAACTCAAGCTCGCTGTTTAATCATCGCACTAAGAATAAATTTAAAAATGATTATGCTCATTTTTTTGAAGGAGGTCTCCGTTGTACTCAATAATTTATGGGTACATTATAAAGTAATTTCTTTATCTTTTTGTTTCAATTCAACAACATCGATTTTCGATATGAGAATAATTCTCAGAAATATTATTGAAATTTTTTTAAACTTTGCAGCCAGTGCTTGACTTCAATCCTAACTGATGGTAATTGGCGATGTAGTCGATGATAGTAAATCACACTGACTTAGATAACAAACATTTATATACTCTTGCTTCGAAATAACCCACGTTATAATCGGATGTTGGTAAGTGGATGCTGTGGCTCATAGACATCTACATTTAACCTCGATTAAGAATCGAAATGCAAATGCGTTGTCATCCCTGAAGACTAAGATGGGGAACACCTCGATTTCAGTAAAACGGGTCTCCGGTTCTCTACACTCACCGTACGAAACACAGCAGCATCACGCTTCTATTTGACGCTGGTATTCTGTAAGAGCGTGGTTCTTCCCCGGTCGAGCCGACTCATTCGTGCTACAACCATAATATAGCTGCAGCCTGGCTCTACCACATAGAATGACACATTTTTATTTTATAGAATAAGGGTGACAAGTGAGCACATAGTTCATTTGATAGTAAGTAGAATGATGCGACTAGTAAACATCTCAATTAATCAATAATTTATCTTCGATTAAGGGGATAGAGTAAGTGAGTAAATCAGCTCAAATTCTAATTTCGTCCCCGATTGCCCGCGCGTCGTATGCTATGTACCGACATGTTTGTAATCACTAATACTGTAAGTAGAAAGGTCGTTAGACACTTATTTCATTAGGTTTATATCATATTTATGCCTGTTTCTTAACGCCAACCCAGTCGCTTCTTATTTTTATTACGGTTATTTACCATTTTAATTTAACGTCGCCCTGTTGCGTAATGTATATTCTGATCGTAAGCGACACAACCTCCCCGTTCAAACGCCGAAGCGAAGTGACCGTGCGGCAGGAATCACGCTTCAAAAGGCCGATAGTTTAGGTAATTTCTTTTTACAGTGAAAATAATGATATTTTAAAAAAAGTAAATAACATAAGAACTGCTTTATAGTTAGTTCAGTTAGTATGCAAAGTTTCATGATCTTATTTAAAGTATTTTATGAATAACAGCGGTTTATTGTTTATTTTGGAGGTAACTTTGGATTTTTTTTCTATCGAGAAAATTTTACGAAATCGTGTTTTCGTCTAACATAATCCTTAACATTAATCCTCAACTTTACCATATATTTATTTCAAAATTAATGCTGCAATATTTTCGGCATAACGAAGGATCTTGCTAAGCCATTTGAGATTATATTTCCCCTTAAGAATCAAGATGCAGATGCGTTGTTACCCTTGAGGGCTAAGACGAAATGCCTTCTAACTAGTAGAAAAGGTCTGCGTTTGTCTACAATCACTATACGAAATGTAACAGTATTATTTTGCTGTTTTACCATTGTATATATATATATATATATATATATATATATATATATATATATATATATATATACATACAGTAGTAAGACGAGGACGTCTAGACAGGCCAATCGTACGGTGCGTGCGGAGCGAGACGCGGGAAGGACGAGCCCGAGTTGCTTATGCCAATCATATTAGTGACTCGGGACACAACTTTCAGGGTTAACACGTGTTTCCTTTTATTATTGTTAAATTTAGTGTAGATAGTTATAAATAAACAATTTTATTATATCTATATCTTATGAAATAAAACGTGTGCTGTGAGAGATTGCAAGTCATCATCTCACATATATAAGGATCTGCGATTTCACCAAATTCCGCACACGGAAGAAAGGTAAATGAATGTTGTTATTATTATTTTACATTGTGTATATTTTGTTATTCCATACCAAATTGCCAACGTAAATAAAATGGTGGACATAAAAAATAGGTACTAGTGGCTGCGCATATGTATCGAAGTTTCCAAATTGTGTGGTTGGAAAGACTAAGATATTAGACCATACTATAGTGCCTCGTCTTTGGTCTTTCGAAGTTTTTATAAAATATTAAGGTTTAGGAGGAGTAAATTTTTGGGTTTGTCAGGGTGCTAATTACGAAAATAGCAATTATTTTTTAATCCAACATGGCGGTCATTTTTTAATATATGTATGATATGAATGTCGATTTCCTGGTTTCTTGGGGTGTTGATTACGAAATTGACATATATTGTCAAATGCAAGATGCTGGACATAATTTTTTTAATGTCAGCGATGTCAACTTTCAGGTTTCTCGGGGTGATGATTAAAAAAGAAAACGCCATTCATTTTCATATTCAAGATGGCGGAATTTTTTTTAATAAGTCAGCACCTGCAGTGCTGCAGCGTGGTTCTACCATGTACCTAAAGTGTAGATTATACTCGTATTATATGGACATAGACCGTTTTCGAGCAAATCGTGTTTGACTGACGGAGATTGGATTAGAGATTACGGTAGTTTGGTAGGTAAAGTATGGAAATGCTTATTCCAAATTTGTTGGATGTCATGGAATTTTCTGTACGCATTATGAAAAACGAAGCCAAACCGTTCGGTTTGAATGCATGGTATGTCGACAACAAAGGGGTAGGACCAGCAGAGCGTCTGGTGGTCCAATGATTAAATGGAGAGAGAGGAATTAAGTCACGCAAAACTGCACAAACTCTCCGTATTGTATCCTATAAACTTACTTTGCTACTTTTTGGTCGTTATATTAGTCGATAGTAAATTTGTTGTCGCGACTCTCCCCCGCCCCCCCATTGATTACACGATCTTGAGCTTCTTGCATGTATGCCTTATCTAGTCGCCATACGGCACATTGTCGGCAATTTTACTTCCCTTTCGTATTTGTATACTTTGTATACACTTAGCAAGTGCGTTCTAGTCTTACTTGTGGCACGCATTGTAAATTAATTAAATTAATAATTTAATTAATTTACAATGCGTGCCATTAATAAAAGAATTAATAATTAAATTATTGGACAATGTCCTCCTTCTACAAATAATTAAGAATTACTTTTAAGTATAAAGAGTATTTTTGTTAATTATTTATTTTGCAAATATGTTTTTTATTAAAACCACAACGAAAAGCTGACCGTGCAGTATAAAAAAAACATAAATCTACCTTGATCTTCCCTATTGTCATGTAAACGATCTACAAGTTTTATTTTTTATTTTATAGAATAAGAGTGATAAGTTAGCACAGTCAATCTGATAGTAAGTAGATACTGCGGCCAATAAACGTCTACATTTATCCTCAAAATGCAGATGCGTTGTCACCCGTGAGGACTCAGATGGAATGCCTCGTTTCCAGTAAAAAGGGTCTCCGGTTCTCTACACTAACCATACGAAGCACAGCAGCATTAGGCTGCTATTTTACGCTGGTATTCTGTGAGGTCGTTGTCCTACCACGCCGAACCACTCATTCGTGCTACAACAGTAAAATGGCTATATACAGCGTGGCTCTTCCGCGTAGAAAATAATATAGACCGCTAGTACAATTGAAAGTAGTCAGATATTTCATCTAAGCTTTAGAAGCTCTAGAGGTAACAACGCGTCTATAGCCTTCTTTGTTTATAAGTACGGTGAGTCAGTCAGGTGGGTTGCGGTATTCACTGGCCATCAGGTGGACTATAAGTTCTTACTTTCACTTCAATTTTATAAATTAAAAGAAGACAATATTGAAAACGCTGTTAAAAGTAGGGCTGCCATCTGTCCGGGTTTCCCCGGATTTGTCCTAGTTTGGAAGACGTCCGGGGAGCGTCCGGGCGGGGCTTAAATTGTAGTCCGGGTTGTTGTAGTCCGGGTGCAACCCGGACTAAAATAAAAGTCCGGGTTTTCGATCAGATCCAATTTAATTTTATTAACTGAGTAACTAATATTGGTTTTGTTTATCTTTTATTTAATACCGAAGTAGGTTGAAAAATAAAGCAAAATTGCTCACTTGTCGTCACAAGAACGATTAAACACACTATTTCATGCATCAAAAGAGGCTTAAAATTAATGTTTTTTTTTCTATCAAGTACGGAGTAAAATATATTTTAATCAAGATGTAAGTAAATGAAAAATATATTGAAATGTCCGGGGTGAAAGCTCCAAAATCCGGGGAACTTACGCTTCCGTTCCTGGGGGGCAGGTTTTAGAGATGGCAGCCCTAGTTAAAAGCCTTACAGCTCGTTTCTACGTATGTGATAATGACGAAGCGATTTAAGTCTCGTCCCGCCTCAATTTGTCGCTCCAGTTTTTGCTTAATGCTCACTGTTCAAAATTCAACGGTACAATTTCATTTGTAAATGGAAACTCTTTTAGCATACAAATGCGTGTGCGTGTAATTCACATCGTATGCTGCATGTAATTAAGATCAGATTCGTCTGAAGTCGACTCAAATTAATTGAATTTTTAAGTTCAATTGTGTTTGAGTTCATTGCCGTGTTATGAAATATACATAATATGCTTGTAAGTGTAAGGATTTAAAATCATGTAACTATTCAGCATGACTCATCACTTCGCACACGAGCTCGTTTTCTAAAGAACAAAGGTGGCAAATGAACATACAGTCCTTCTGATAGTAATTGGATGCCTTGTCCTATAGTCCACGTTCCGGGAAGTCTGCAGTTTGTGATCATATCCTAGACGGACCCAACCATTACATCAGATTTGATAGACCACAAATCCTCGCGAAAGAACACCGATTCCCACCAAGGATGATACGTGAGGCTATTGAAATTAAAAAAACATCCTAATTTCAATAGAGAAGGAGGCTGGGTACTACCACCTGCTTGGGATCCTATAATCAATAAAATTAAAACTAAACCCAAGCATACCACTGCAAGACCTCAGGACATAGTCAGTTCATTTTGCATAGATCTGACCATAAACAATAATTAAAAAAGCTGAAGGTACTCCGGGTTTAACAATGACATCGGGACGTCAGTCATCTCAGTCCCCCGTGACCATGGGTGCTGGAAAGCGCCCGAAACGTCGGGAATTAAAAATAAAAGTAAATAAAAAGTAAAAATAAACGCGATAAAATCCGTAAAAGTAGTTTTAATCATCTATAGTCAACTAGATCTATCGTGGCTCTACCACGTTAAAATATCTCAATCTATATCATCACCATTAAGCCCGTGGCCGTGTAGCGCTGCTTAAAATAATCTATTATCCTGTATTTTCCGGTGGGTGTCACAGACGGAGGGAAACGAAATAAGAGATGGGCAGCTGCATCTTTCCGATAACAGCTCAAACTAACAAAAACTGCGGTTCCCCCATCTAACAAAATCCCCCCCATCAAAACAAAAACACAAGTAAATAACTATCAATTTATTCTCGTAAAGTGATTACCTAATTACAATTACATATTGAACGTGATAGAGCCACTCTGCAGCTATATTATGGTAGTAGCACGAATGGATCCGCTCAACCGGGGAAGGACCACGCTGCTCTCACAGAATACCAGCGTAAAATAGCATATTAATACTGCTGTGTTTCGTATGATGAGTGTAGAGATTCAGAGACCCTTTTTTACTGGAAACGAGGCATTCCATCTTAGTCCTAAGGGGTGACAACGCATCTGCGTTTTGATTCTTAATCGAGGATAAATGTAGATGTGTATGGGCCACAGTATCCACTTACCATCAGGTGGACTGTGTGCTCGTTTGTCACCCTTATTCTATAAAATAAGCAATTAAGGGAACAAAAACTTGGAATTTAGACGATGGCGGATTGCCCATGTCAGAATTTGATATTTCAGTAATGACGTTCATAATAAACTCTTAATTAATCATGTTAAACCGAAGTCAGGAAATTGACGGATTTACATCCCCGTGCCTCGGAAATCACCTAAAGATATTGGTCTTGCACCTGATCTCTCTCCAGTCGTGTTAGATTGCCGTACTACTTACTGGACTACGATAGTGACGATGGTGCACCGATGCTTGCGCACACTGTCGTGCACTATAGTCCCGCTGTGTGTAGACAGACGGCTAGTCTCTGTTAAGACTGGCTTGAAATTCGATCTGTATAACACTCACATCCAAAATTACGAGGTCCAAGTAAGCGTGCTTGCATAAAGTAATTTGTTTTTGGAAACGTGTTTTACGCAAAAATTACAATAGTACATTAATTTAATCATCTTTTCTTGTTCCTAGAATGTAGTAATGTATCAATCTAAAATGTACAATTTAATTTCAGTACAAAACATAATTTCATTTGCTGGTCTAATGTATCTTAATTGAAATAACACTTACATTGTGAACTCGTTTAATTAGTTTCAACCACTCGTTAAAATGAAGACTTAATAGAGGCGATTCAAGCAACGGCGACCGGACACGCGATCTTAACACAAACGCATTAAGTTTTTTCGTTGGTCCGAACGTAAAACACTAATTCTGCAATTTCAAAGCGGCTACCGAATTCAAAAGTCGAGAATATAATTAACGATAATTATCTCTTTGTTGCAGGTGCAAAAACTGAAAGAATGAACCGTGCGCTGTTTGACAAAGCGCAACACTACGCAGTTAATGATGCCCAAAAGTGTCTCTTATGATGAAGCAACGATGAAGAACGGGATGGATAAAATAAGAAACGAACTGACTTGACAAACGTGTCATGAACAAGAAAGTGATGTTTTTCAAACTTATCGAAACAGTGTAGTGAGACTAAATGATGTCAATGTGCTAGGACTTTAAATAATGCCTGATCGGGAGTCGGTAGGAGGTCCTGGGACTGCAGGCAGCGGTGGTTTTTTGCCACTACAGTTCCCGTCCGCTTTTGCGGCTTTTCACGCTTCTACACCGCCTGGGGCTCCTGCGACAGCTATGCACCACGCAACCCATTATCATCATCATGCCCAGTAAGTATCCCTAAATTTAATTAAATTTTAGAATGACTCTCTCTTCCCGTTTATTGTTTTTTTGGAGTCTCCGGGACGTATGGAATTATATGTGTAAACTAATTTGATTTATATTATATTCAAAACGATTTTCAGCTTTATTCTGACATATGCATTAAAATTAATGTAATAATAATGTCCTCCAGACCGAATTTCGGCCACGGCGGCCTGCCTCAACGGAGGCTAGCCATCGGCGCAGGACAGGATTATAGTGCCCAAGTGTATGCGCAAGCACAGGTGCACTCACTATTCCCTCACTCTCGTATTCCGATGGGACGGTAAACCGACACGACCGGGAGAGAGATCAAGCGCAGGACCAACGGCTTTACGTGCCTTCCGAGGCACGGGGTGAGACACCGTCAACTTCCTGACTCCAGGCAGCCACTGAGAATTTCTTGACAGAAAAATTTAATAATTTATTTTTGGTCCGACCCGGGATTCGAACCCAGGACCTCATGATCAGCAGTCGCACTACTACAACCACTAGATCAACGAGGCAGAGGCATTAAAATTATTTAAAATAAACCCCTCCACGCAATCAGAGATCGTCATCATTTCAGCCCTTCACAAGTCCACTGCTGATCATAGGCCTGCCCCAAGGAACGCCACAAAGTACAGTCCCGAGGCACCAGTATCCATTGACTATCTAGTGGAGAGACACCCTACACTTCGTCTGCCGGTACGAGGCTGTCACTCAAGAACCTTTCTTCACCATCGGTTTCCGGTTCTTCGAGCTATAGGGCCGGTCCATTTCAATAATTAGCCATAGGCGTGTTAAAATTTTAATGTGATGCTCATGCCTAGCGTTGCAGATAGGGATAAGGTCATTATATACTCGTAGCAAGGTCATTATGTGTATTATGTAGGTAGATGTCATATTAAGGCGACTTATATCCACCCCATTTCGTACCGTGGGTGTCATCCGGATACAATATGGACAAGATTAGGAAGATTTCATGACTTCCGATAGATTCCAGTATACCATTTCGCCATCTCGTATATGCCACACTAAAAATACGCGGACCGCCAATGCAGAGTAGCTTCAATGCTGCTAGACATCATGTTTCGCGATCGCCAATCCGACTGCCAGTTGAAAACGTTTTCTACAACGATACAGTTTCCGGATAGCGGTGGACTTTTAAGGCCTGTTAAAGAGAAAACTTTGTTATAAAAAGTTCTTGCAATAAAATATATATCTGATAAATAATAAAATTAAAAAAGTGACAATGTGAAATTTCTATTCAAGGAATGATAATTTCTTGAATAGAAATTTGATTAATTTTATTATTCTACAAATAATGTATAAACAAATCTATACTGCATTCTGAAAGGCTAATTATGTTTTTGATATATACTTTTAGTTTTACGTCTCATTAGCGACCTATTCTTATCATAATTTATTTGGATTCTAGCCGATTAGGTTTTATAATAATTTTGTGATTTTATGTCCATTGATAGAATCAGGCGTTATTTTGCGGAAATCCATTATAATAAAGATATTAATAGTTATTTTGCAACCATCCGCTAAATTAAATAAAATGATGTGACTTCCCTAGTTTGAGGAGCACCTCCCGCCCTCACTCAATTGCGTGCACTAATTCCGTCACCACTAATCCCAACGCCACTACTTTTATGTCCGATTAATTTATCTACATACATAATTTTATTATGTTTTCTCTTGCATAGTAAGTGTCCTTTAGTATTATGATAGTTTCATGTCTGGCCCCCGTTCCAAAACGCCAATTCCATTTATCGGACTGGGCTATAAAATAGAGTGGTTCATTAAGCATTCAGAACAGAACAAGCCACCAGACCTTTTTATTGCAAAACTAAACGCGGTACGTTTTTGTGTTAATAATATTTCAACACCGACTTTGTAACTACTTAATTTCAATTAAAATGCCACCATTTTTGCTACCCATAACTTATTATTTTTATTATTTTCTATTTTGCTTCATAAATCTGCCATTTTATTAATGCAGTGCAATGAGAGCTTTGGAGTTCCATTGCCGTCTTCTATTTTTACAGAACAAGAATTTTACAAAGAGCTTTTTTCTAGATTAGCGGTAGCGTCGATCTCAGTTTACGGCTGCGGGTCCCATAAAATTCAGGTGGGACAAGGCGTTACTTATGGTTAATTTATTGCACAACTTTAAAAACGTAAGGCGTTCCATTTAAAATTCGTATTAATCTTTCCTAACCGGCCTTTAAGAAAAGGGATCGATCGACACCTGAATGGAACCTTGACAAATGAAGTACAGGAAGTCATCAAAGGAATTGAGACGTTTACAATGTTAGTATGGACGTTAATAAAAGCGGGACGGTGCGTTTCAACAAACGAGTTACTCGCCGCGCTCAAAGGGTACGTGATGTATGGCGGTGGCCGGGCCGCCTCGGCCGACTGAAATGATTAATGCCCCAGCATCATGCTCCAAGCGTTCTTCCTTCGAAATTCAAGTCAATATTAAACGAAATTAAAAGAACTGCTTAATCCTTAAACAATACAGTTTCAGTCTGCGACGTACCTCACTCACATTTCCAGTATTTTATTGTTTTGAGCCAATAGTTCTTTGTTCGTAAGAAATACCGCAGTCGATCTTCAAGTCCAAGTAGTCACTTAAATCATTCGCGTGAAGATGGATGTGGTGCGCTGTAGTTTAATTTATTTCAAAGCCTTCCCAACACAATCGTTATGTCTACAACTTATTTATAGTGATTGCAGATTTCTTTATGCATATAACAAATAATTTGCTTCTGAATACATGGCTTCAGAGTTCATCTATCTTGTGATTTCTGGTCTTTTATGCAGAGGCATTTCGTCGCCGGATGCCGTACGGCCGACTGTACCCATTAACGACAGCTTCTCGGTGCCTCATTTAACCCGCTGCTGCGATAATTGCCACCACGTGTTTATTTCCAAGCTATCTAATTATAGCACGCACAATGGGTTGGACACGATTGGTTATTTTGGAACCGTTCGCTCCGTCAAAGTCAATTTTATTCGGTTACAAAAGAGGTGTTGCGAGTCGGCTGTCGTTTGATTCATTAACTGGAACCCTTTGTACTGATGTATCGGTATCGCGTGCCACTTTGCCTATTAATCCTCCGTCATCTCTTTTATTTTCAATCGAGCAATCTCTTTGTACTTCTATTCCAAATTGACTTTTTACATTGTCGTTCGCACTACCTCTTTCACCTTTAACGTTCCGTGTATTTCTCTGTAACCATTCATCCAGTCTTTAACAGTCACTTTGAATTTTATTAACGTAAGCTACTTTATTATTTAAAAAGCAATAAAATATGCTGAATTAAATGAGATATGCTGGATAAAAACCCTAGTTGCGTCCATAAAGTTAAAACTCTCAAGGAACCTTTCAACTAACACATGCGTCGCCACAATGGCTTCTAAACCATAATAAAGTGCCATTCTCTCGCCCGCATCCCACCACGATCTCATTGTGGACTACGTCCTGTCTTCACAAATCATCGAGACACGAAAAAACACTATTATTATTGATGTAAAGACAAAAGCAGTATCGGTACGTGATTAGTCGTCGTGTGTGGTTGCCCATTGTTGGGCCCCGTTGTAACATGAAGTGTCGGCGGCAATTAGGCGCAATGTCTTTATCGTGTTTAATATCTAAAGCTTTATTATATAGGTGTACGTTTCTTTTATCGATGACATCTAATACTTTGTATCGAGTCTTTACCTCGGTCCTTAACAGTTAAACGTTGTGTCTTCATATCGGATGAGATACACGATACCGGTTTAATTCGGATTGTAAGCATAACTTGTATGTGTAAATGAAACAGCTAATAGTTACAATATGAGAATAATTTTAAATTTATGACATTATGTAATTATGATTGATTTTCAAAATCACTGTCCTTTATATGAATTCCAGTCACTACCAGTCTTGGTTGACATTTGCATTTGTTGTTATTTTTACATATTATTTCTTCGATTATACAACAGGTGGCTTAGCGGTTAGGAAAGGTAAAAATGCATGGATACATGTATGTTTTGTATTATTTCTGTTTAGCCGCTTACAATATTATATTTTCTAATAATGTCAGAGTGATAAATGAGCTTCCACTTCACCTGAATGTAAATAGTTACTGCAGGAAATAGTTCTGCTATTGTAGGACATTAGGCTATTGTGGGTTAGGCTACTGCCATTGATATATTAAAAAGGGGATTAAATATATCAATGGATACTGCTTCAATTGTTCAATTATTAGGTACTCTTAAAGACTAAGATTTTTTTATAAAATTTGAATGACAAGCGAGCACATAGTCTACCTGATGGTAAGTGGATGCTGTGGTCATAGATATCTACATCTTTATCCTCAATTAAGAATCAAAATGCAGATGCGTTGTCACCCGTGAGTACTAAGATGGAACGCCTTGCAACTAGTAAAAAAGATGAAATGTTTCACATGCCGTATTCTTCATACTAGCTCTTATGCTTCAAACGGGAACACAACAGTGACAGCAGCTTGTTAGCAGCTACAGGTTAGATAGTATCAATCTAAACGGACTCAAATCCCTACCGTATGATAGATACATCTTCGTAGTTGGACATATTTATCACCCGGCTTCAAAAAAGAAGGAGGTTCTCAATTCGACTGTACTTATTATTTATGTGTACCTCAGAACTTTTTTCTAGGTAAACAGATTTTGATGATTCCTTTTTTTATTGAAAGCTGGTGCTCATCATATGGTCCCATATAAATTTTATCAAGATCTGACCAATCGTTTTTGAGTTATCCTTAATGCGTATTTAATTTATTTCGACTACATTGATGATGTTCTCATTCTATTTATATTGAAGTCGGTTGTAAAAAAATTTATCTTACCATTAGTGCGTTAGTGCAAAAGTTATAGCTGGTAGAGCCATGCTGCAGTTATATTAGTAGTATAGTTGTAGCGCAAATGGGTCGCCTCGACCTGGGAAGGACCACACTGTCACAGAATATCAGCGTAAAATATTAGTTTAATGCTGCTGTGTTTCGTATGGTAAGTGTAGATAACCGGAGACTCTTTTTACTAGAAACGAGGCATTCCATCTTAGTCCTCACTCACGTATGACAAAGCATCTGCATTTTGATTCGTAATCGAGGATAGATGTATATGTCTATGGGCGACGGCAACCACTTATCATCAGGTGGACTGTGTGCTCGTTTGTCACCCTATCCTATAAAAAAATTGAATTTCATCAATATTGAGTAAACTCCCGCGTACACAATTAAGTGTTTTAAATAACAATACTTTATGAATCTAACGTAGCGTTCGTATATAAATAAAGTAATAATTTTAATTTCACTCACGTCTTTCAAATAAAATGGCTCATTATTGTTAATAGACTAACCTTTAACCGCAATTTTGGCTTATTCATGTTGAACCGTCAATTTACTTCGGTTATCGAAGACATTGAAGATTTTATCATCTGAAATCCATGTTGTAATAATAACATTTTTTATTTGAGAAAAATTCTTTGTATAAATAAGACACTGTGGATTCGTCACTACACGGCGCCGTAAGATAATTCACAATTTAACTTCCCCACCATCTCATGCGCTTTGAAAGAGGCTGCATAAGGAACCTGAAACAGAAAATAGGTAGCAGAGTCGTCAAAGCAGCTGCGGCAGAAACCCTCCTGCCAAAAAAAAATTTAATTATTCCGCGATTTTTGTCTGTGTATTTATTTCCTTTAAGTTTACTGTCTTTATGCTACTCTGTCTGTGTTTAGTGATAAGACTACACTATTCTACTTTTGTTTTATATTATAAGATTATTTAACCAGTTTGTCGTCATTATACCAATTCATTACACTAGAGACATTACATAACAGCTCTAATTCAAAGTTAAGACAACTTTTTGTTTTTAGTTTTTATTTTAAATTTCATTACATTATTTTCGTTTTATTGTCATCTCCTTTTTATTCTAACGTGGTGCGCGGCATGCGCGAGACTATAAATTACAAAACGTCAATGTAAATCAAACGATTATTTTATCCGAACAACACCCATGTATAATGTGTTAAAATTGTTAAGAATTATAGTAATATGAGGAGAAGGATGTCGCGTTATGTATAAAATCGCAGAAAGGCGCAACCAGCTCCATATGTGTAATAGTTATATAAAAAAATGTTTAAAAAAAGCGAAACTTATCTGTGGAATCTGACAATATACCCCCGTCGGTGGGGGTGTACCCTCCGGCGGAAATCAACTGACCCCCACGATACAAGAGAAAATCTTAGTGTAGTGTAGTGTAAACGTTACCCGTTTAAAAAAAAAAGAAGAAAAAAGATGAATTGAATATAGAAATGAATAACTAAAATGTAGAAGTTTTTAACACATTTATTAGGTCTCGTATTCACTTTAATTTTTCACTATAATCGTTTTTCTCAGAAATGCAAAAACTCTGCGAACTTAACTTATTATAGCCAGTTTCCCTTTGAGTGATTTATCGGCTTACCTCGACATGTGCAAGTTTCGGCTTAAACGACTCTGTTATTTATAACACAAATATTGTATATAAATTATAAACGTCAGAAAACTAATTATTGCTTTTGAATAGAATAGGAGTAACCCTGACGGGACTAATCAACTCCATAATGACGTAGATTTAGTTTATATTGCCTCAGAGTAGCAACTTTAGAGCATTTATATCCACTATTTTCGCATCTAAAGCATCTAAACATTCGTTTGATATAACTAGTATTGTTATAGCGTACAAATATTTCTTCGGATCTGGGCATTTGTCTATGTACTATTTATTGTTCTATATTGACTGACTCTTTGATCTAGTGGCGGTAAGCGCGCCTGCTGATCACGATACAAGACCTGGGTCAGACTAAAATAATTAATTCGGGTTTGTCTTGTAAATTGTCAGTGGCGGTCTGGAGTTAAAAAATTGGTGGTTTTTCGTCCTTGTACCTCGGAAAACACGTAAAGCCTTGATTCATTATTATATCTCTCCAGTGGTATTGGTTAGCCATCCCACTGAACTATGAGAGTGTGAGTGGATAGAGAGTGCAACAGTGCTTGAGCACACACTCGTTGAGACTGAACGTCGAGAGTGAAATTAATTAAATTATTTATAATATTAAAAGGAACCCGAATATGGCGATAACTTTTTTAAGAGGTCTAGAAGAAAAGGTGTTAAAATATACTTGTTTGTTGTATGTATATATATATATACACACACACACACATATATATATATATATATATATATATATATATATATATATATATATATATATATATATATATATAAAAAAACATTTATATACAAATTACATGAATAATAGTTTTTGATCTTATTGACATAATAGAAAAAACTGAACTGGTTATTTGAATAAAAAAAACATGAGTGCAATTAGATTAATTAAAATTTTCGTATTTTTAAAAAATACTAAAAAAAAGGGCTCGAAATAATAGATTTTCTCACAAAGGAAGGGAACTTGAAAAAAGGAAAAAAAGTCGGACTCAAGACGGGACGCGAACCACGGAACACCGATGTCATGCCCGAACAACATCCCACCTGAGCTATTACGATCGTTAGTAACCAGTCAAAATTTACCGCCTTATATTGTAGCAGTTTTTTTATTGCCTGAAAACACGGCAAAGGGACATTTTCTAAAAATAAATCCTAGCTAGATCGATTTCTTGCCCCCGAAACTCTCCGGACACTAAATTTTATGAAAATCGTTGGAGCCGTTGCCGAGATTCCGATTATATATATATATATATATATATATATATATATATATATATATATACAAGAATTGCTCGTTTAAAGGTACAGGATATATATATATATATATATATATATATATATATATATATATATATATATATATATAAATTTCTTATTTCCTGACATGCAGGTTTCAAGGTGGTAAATCAGCACTTAAAATTGCAATTAACAATTTAATTGGTGCCGATGCCGGTGGGGATCGAACCCAGGGTGCTTGCGTACTGTGAATTTTACAGCGAGCGCTTACAGGAGCTAAGCTAAGCTCCGTCTTATATTTACGCGAATACAATTCGTTGAACAAAACTACTATTACGGATTTTATCACGTTTAATTTAAGTGTTTTTAATTCCCGGCGTTTCAAGTGCTTTGTAGCCCCCATGCTCAAGGGGATTACAATTTCTTATTACCTACTTGACGTATGCCATTGGCCCACTAAATCTCGGCCCCGTAACCAGAAAAAAAGATTCCAATCGGTCAATCGTACCCATGAACGAGTTCCGGTCGTAAATTGGTCATTCCCGGCATCCGGTCCGACAGAGCCGCTATTGTCATAACCGGATACTAATAGCCAGGGTCTCGGAATAATCTCGGGAACGTTAGGAAAGTTTCAACGAGAACTAAACTGTATAATGAGAATAGTAAAGTAGTGTCTTTACTACGCGGGTAAGATTAGTACAAGATTTGATATTTTCTAATACACTATTATTTTACAAAAAGCCGTAATTATAGCATTACTGTTATATTTATTTAAAAAAATGTCATAATATAGTCACAATATATAAAATTATAAAATAAAAAAAACTGAAAAAAATGAAGTTAGCGCGCATTGCGAACCGAAATGTCAGATGCAGCCGTGCTATTGTCATTTGCGCATTGTAAACATTTCAGTGCCATGCTTCGGATAAATAAGTAACAGCATTTTACTTATGACAGAAGTTAGTAAGATGAGATGATCCCTCGTACAAATAACAATTGAAGATGAAGCCTGAGCCCAAAGTTTTCTGGCCAATGAGTTGAATTAGAAAAGAGCCGGCTGTAAAGCCCGTTGAACTTATAACCCGTAAGAAAAAAGAAGAAGTGATTTTTTAATATTAGAGTAATATTCGAGCTAATACTCCACCTGTTTGAGGGTAGCTATTGTAGTCAAAGGACACTTGCAATGAACTTTAAATAAAAAAGGCTATACACGTGTATATCTGACGAGAAGATGCTGCCTCAAAAGTTTTACGATAACGAGATTGAACAACCAGTGTTGCCAGAGATGATCTCAGACGTGGTTCTGAATTGCTGGCCGTATGAGGAAGCACAAGGTCGTTCAGCGAGCTATGGAGAGGGCTACGCTCGGAGAAGGCTCGGAGTTTCTCTGTGTGATTAACTTAGAAATGACGATATCCTGTGACCGACATAACCCATTAGCAAGCTGAAGTAGCAATTGACCGTTCATATGGCTCGAAGAATCGACAACCGATGGGAAAAAATGTTCTCGAGTTGCAGCCTCGTACCGGTAAGCAAAGTGTAGAGCGACCCCCTACTAGATGGCGTGACGACCTGATAAGACATGCAGGAAGTCATTGGATCCAGGTGGTTCAGAATCGTTCTTTGTGGCATTCCTTGGGCGAGGTCTCGGTTCAGCAGTGGACTTGTTAAGGGCTTCAATGATGATCATAATGATGATGATACGTGTGTGTTGTTGCATGGGGACTAAGATGAATACCTCACGGCCTTATGCACAATTACCTTTCGAACCGAGAGCACAGAGTGTGTGGATAGTGAGTGTACTTCGGTAGTAGTATTCAACCAACACAAAGGTCTTAGGTTGTAGTCTTTGAGTATTTCGTAGTAGTATTAAGAGAGTAGTACTAACTTAGACAGATTGCCAAACAACAAAGGAAAATGTTATGTATGATGTAAAATTACAATTTAATGTGTATTGTGTCTTGATAAGTTACTTGCCTAATGACATTGAGCTATTATGTACTACGTACTAGAGGCGTCACTGCATTCAGCTACTCTGTTCCACTCACCTGCGGTGCATACACCGCATTTTAATCAGTCACTCGCTAAGCGCTTGTAGAGTTGTCACGTGTTGTGTTGATTTAAAAAAATCTCTTGATAAAAATATGCCGTCGTGTGTACTTATATATTGCCCAAATAATTCAAGAAATGTCAGTAAAAACCAAGGAATTACTTTTCATCGGTTAATAAGATACTTAATCAATAAAAAAGTATTATAGATTAATAATAAAACAAATAATTCCTAAGACGTCATCTCTTGTCATGGAATATAGATTATGAAATTAATATGTTATGTTAAGATGCGACATTTCTGTGGGTACTTAAGTATGGGACGAATATATTATTATACACATTTTTTTTTGTAGAAACATATTTAAGGTTTATAATAAGGCTAAATTTTTCATATTTAAATCTGCTTATTATTCTTTTTTTTTATTCTTAGGTTTCCACATCAAAGTCAAAGTGGAATAAATTCGTCCATTTTTATTAACTCTCGCTTGCCCAGCATTTATGAACGACTCTTATTCTAATGTAAATTAATATATTTGTAAATTAAATGTTATGTTTATAAGTTTTGTTAAAAAAATTCAGTATGTTTTTTGCATATTTGACATAGATACCTTTTAAAATATTCAGATAAAAATATCTTTAAATTGTAATTGATATAATATTATGTAATATTATATTAAATAAGCAAATATAATATACAAAATAAATGACAAAATTTAAATATTGTTCTCGATATAATTTACCTATTCAATACAATCTACAATTACCTACGGGTCATTCTAGCTAAGTTTATTCTATGCTAAAAACAACCGCGCGAACACAGAGTAGCGCACATTTTTTGTTTCAGATAGCTGTTCTAGTACGTAAGTACATATTACTTCAATGCCTAATGATAATAAATTAGTAAGGCATTCATTTTTAGTCCTTGAAGTCCTCACTCTGAGGGGTGACAACGTAACTGCATTTCGACTCGATTCGATAAATCCATGATTTTTTAGCCACGCTGCAGCGATATTATGGTTGTAGCACGAATGCGTAGACTCGACCGGGGAAGGACCACGCTCTCACAGAATCACAGAATACAAAATAACAGCTTAATACTGCTGTGTTTCGTATAGTGAGTGTAGTAGATATCCGGAGACCCTTTTTTACTGGAAACGAGGCATTCCATCTTAATCCTCAGGGGTGACAACGCATCTGCGTTTTGATTCTTAATCGAGGATAAAAATAGATGTCTATGGGCCACAGCATCGACTTACCATCAGGTGGACACAGTGCTCGTTTTTCACCCTTATTATATAAAAAAGATATTCCTTTCTTGAAAAAATACCTACTCTTTCGATACTAATGTAATCTATTTATTATTTATCCACCATACTATTATAATAATCACTCAAAGGAGTGGATCTATATCAATTCTCTTAAAAATAATATACATTGAGTTATTGCCCGTCTGCTTATTAAAAATTACACAATACTTTGCGCACTGTAGTGGGAATAGTTATCAATTGAGATTGTTTCTGATATTTTTAGCTTCGCGTAGCGGGAGGCCAGGCCGGTGATGAGTTGAATGTAATTAACCCAAATACATTTACTTGCCCACTTGTTGAATTGTTAGTTATATTAAAATCTATGACAGCGGTTACGCAAGATCAAAATATAATAACAATCTAGTTAACAATTTATTAAAGACAACCTACTTATTTTGGAACAAAACACCATTGTCGACAGTTGGTTTACTGAATAAGAAGTAAACATACAATAATCTGCTCTATATCCCTTAATACACGCACAGTGTAACGCCTATGATTCCCGAGGGGGTGGGCAGAATCCAAAGAACAGAGCTACACGGACGACGTTTAGAAAAAAATAAGGGTTTATTAAATAATGGTTAATAAAAATTGTAAAAGTTTATAGTGCCAGTCGCCTACACAATCCAAATATCCCATTAGTTGCCTTTTATGACATGTTAAACAAATAACACAGTTGAGAAAGAATGCAGCAAACATTTATACATAAAACAAACATAGCTTTTCGGGTATAGGTATGCTCTGTTTAATATCGATGTCTTTTTTCTCTCATCTTTCTCTATGGTCTATGTTAGTGCGTACGCTCTTCTCCTTCTTTATCTAGGTAGAAAAGGTAGAGAAAAGTTAGAGCTAAAAAAGGTGAAGCTTTTCGTAACAGTTTTCAAATGGAAGTGGACATCTATCCTATTTTGGAAGATTTTGTCATATTCATAGCCTCCACGCTTGGAAGACAAAAAGCAATCGTTGTTATAGGATATGGGTGTCTCTCCCTATTTGTCAATGTGCGTAATTTACATCTGTGTGCTTCCCGCTGTCTATCATAGGCCATGACGTCTACCTATCCCATAGTTTCCTCTTACAATCTCAGGGCAAAATGGGGTGATAGATTAATTTACGCCACTACCCCACGACAGTTCCCACTTACATGATAATTTCTACAGTATTCAAACAAAATGTTTTCGAGATCGAAATCTGTGAAATATCAATTTTACAATTATAAATATGTATATGTATGTACGTTTTTTTTTTCGATTTTTGGTTTATCATTTTTTTGTTATAGCCGTTATTTTTCCATATTGTGTACATATTAGAAAATCGATAATTTTATATTTAAAAATAAAAGTAAAACTCTTTTCAATCTTAGTCTTAAATAAATATAACATTGTACGTCTTTTAATAACTCGCTTTCACATTATTTACTGCAATGGAAAGTAAGCATGCGGTCCACCAAAGCGAAACGAATGTGTGCTAATATCATCCAATGATATTATTATATATACAAATCTCGCCTCGGTTCCGCCCAGTGTCGCTCAACTGGAAATACATACTGAAACGGTGTAAAATTTCATATTTATTGTTAGGTATTAAGTCATCTACTTAAAATTTATATAGGTACTTTATATATTTTGAAGTTCTATCAATTCTAAAATATAAAAAAAAATTAAGTAAGGGGCTTTTCTATTAGATACCTACGATGTTCGGAGTCTCAGTTATGTTTTCACGGTATGTTAAAAACGTGTTCACATTTTTGGGACGCTGTTCTGTAATGAAACATTTATTTTGTAATAATCTGTGATTAAATGAAGTATATTAACCCAATATTAACTAATTAAAATGTAAATGAGTTGTGCATATTATATACACAATTTAAACTGAATGAAATAAATTGAACGACTGCGATTTGTTTGAATATTATCTATAATAATAAATACTTTCTACTTTTTCTGGCAATGCATCTGCAATTCCCCTGGTGTCTGCAACACCATGTTCATTGGCGACAGTGATCACTTACCATCAGGTGAGCATACAGCTCGTTTTCCTACTCTTCCATATAAAATTATAAATCCAAACCAAATAAATTCGATATGATCTGTTTAAATAACATAATTATGACAGATTTCAAAAAAATAAACGGCGGTTACTCGGCTACTTCTTAAAAACGGGAACAATTTTTTTATAAATGAGTTAGATCCATCCTAAATAACAAAATCATTAATATTGCCGTCATATGTTGCTAATTTTGTATTCTAAAAGATTTATTACGATTTTGGTAATCTCAAATCATCAATGGTAAATTTATACAGACCTAAACATAAAAATATGTATCTCTAAATAAATTTATAATTTAATCTGTAACCAAGCGCCGAATAAAAGGCCTTTAGCGAAAAAAAAGGTTCAAGTCATGCAATGTCGCGTGCGTGCACAGTAGCGAAACGTTCGCGTATGCGCCTGCGCAGTCGACCAGCCTTCATTAAAGTATGGGGAGCGTGTAAAGCCTTAAGATCGACTTAATGGAGTTGAACGATATGGAATAAAGAGGAATAAATCGTTTATGGACTCTGATGGCTTGCGGACAAGGGCATATAAAAAAATTAAACCTTATTTTCATATGCACAAGTTTTCTTTTTGCTTTAGATTTTATATAATTTAAAATATCAAAATGAAAGAAAAAAAATTGAGTATTTTATATGCCTGCAAAATTTCATAGCTTCCGATGGATTGCGGTAAAGTTTAATAAACTAATATATTGATAGTTATTGTAGTTCTTTTGTCAATGAATTTATTTTATCTGTTTGCGTTAAACGGAAAACGTGAATATGGCCGTCGAACACGCCACAAAATCATACTTCATTTCGAGAATGCGTTTCGTTCCGCGTATTTTTTTGCTGTTTCCTTTGAGGCTGTTCAAATACGTCATGGTGTTGCATCGAGACAATCGCGTGGAAATCGGACGCGCGACTTATTGCCCCGGGTCGATAAACATCGTTATGGAAAACGATTATTAATTCCTTTGGAAAATAAGCATTGTTAAAGGAGAATTTACGACCGTTTTGTTTTTAATTATTTATACCGTTAAGCATACATACTTTTAAAAAGTCGTATATAGTTAGTTAGTTTTAATGGTAAGTAACTCGTGATTACATATTCTAGTCATGTTGATATCAATGAAACTGGGGTTAATGTTTCTTCTACAGATTTAAAAGAAATCTCGCTTTCTTCATACGTAAATTACTAAACAGGAAGAAGCGTCGAAGTGCGATCGCTAATACGTCTGCCGCTAATTAACAACCCCGCGCCCCCACCCCCCTCACCACACTACGACGTCGGGAGAGGCCTATGTCCAGCAATGGACTGTAACGGGCTGTTGATGATGAAGAAGAAAAAAAAACGTATATGAGAGTTAGGCTCCAATTATTAACAAATGATAGCAACATCACCGTTTCCCCAAGATATAGCAGCTGCGATTTTATCGTCATTAAGCTTGCCCAAGAGATAGCAAGTCTTTAACATATTTAGTTTAAAATAATCGGGATAAATTTTAAAACTAGAAACGTAAAACCAAAGTCACGTAATTCAATACGCTATCAAAGCGCACTGCTTCGGAAACCCAGCACCTGTTCACTTGTTTACAGAGACAACAATTTGAGCACGCCCTTACTATTGTATAAGATGTAAGCGGTAGCGAGAAGAGCGCCAAAATAAATAATAATTTTTTTTCTGATAATGTATGCTGTTGGCCCTGCGGCCTTTACAGCTTCATCGAAATAGACTCGTGAGTGAGGGCCCACGAGCTATCGAGTGCAACGATTCTGCCGTCGGCGAGGTGACGCGAAGCGTCGCTTCGCTGACTACAGTCTCGAGGCACCCCGACTCCTGCTTTTGGAGTGAGGCTCCTCAAGCTAGGAGGGGCTCGATGTGATTCAAGGGCCCCTATGAAGGAGGTATGAACTACGAATCTCGGCTTGAAACACTATCGTAATGATAAATGAATTATTCCCGTGTTTTTATACTATAGGAAGTATGAATATTGAAAATAATTTCTTTTCGCGTCTTCCAATAATAACAATTTTAGCAAGAACTGATCACTCAACTGTTTTTTATCGATATTTTCTTTTACTTTTTGTGTCAAAATTAAAAATGGGACTAGAATTATTGCAATTATCTAAGCGTTACTGACAAAATCAACCACAGCAAATTTAATAGACAATGGATAATTTTATTGTAAACGTCTAGTAAAATTATGACAAAATGCTATTAAAAGTGAAGAGAGTTTGGATTGCATTTGACAAAAACGTACATAAATTATATATTTCATTAAAATATTCAATGAAGCTGGCAATGTAAACGATAAAATATCGTATAACTCTGCTGTGTGCTTTGACTCTATGCGGTATATGCATGACAGAAATCTGGAATCTCGTGCAGAAAAAAATTCAAAACGCTAAAATTTATTCACTTGAACCAAAACGTTAGATTAAGTAAACAGAAGCGCGTCAAGGGTTAAATTTGTACGCGACTTCGTTGACAGGCGGAAAAGATTTTTATTGTGAACTTCTAAATGAATTTCGTTTTAAAGTTTGGTAAATACGTTATTTTTCTTGTAGTTTTAAAGCTGTAAAATAAGCTAGCTCTACTTTGAATAAATAAACTTTCGATTATTCTTAGTCGGTGACTTGTGACGGTTATAATCCAGTCCCTTATATGTTTATTACTTCAACCTTAATGACTCAAAGCTTTTTATTTTAAATTTTTATAGTTATTTAGTCATATAAAAAGCCGCCAATAAATTCGCCCACCTGATGTGAAGTTATTATAAAATTCTATAAATACACCTGCTCACACTCGGACAGTTGAACGGTTGCCGACTGCGTTATTTTTTTTTAATGATCCTTTTAAACCCTACTAGCACGTGCGTAAATTCCGCAGTTATAATTATATTTTATGTCTATGATGTTTGCCAGTTGTAACTTTCTCCACTACATTACAAAAATAAGATGCAACCTAATTAGGGGCCTATTTTTTACCAGAATTTTCGTTATTTAAAAAAAATGTGTAGATGATTAAAATTTTCACGCTCATTATCACTGGAAGACCAGAATCAATCACTTGCAGATTAATGTCTTTTTTTAATGGAAGACTGAATGGCTCACTTGATGGTAAATGATCGACTTCGCCCATGAACATCTGCAACACAAGGGGAATAGCAGGTGCGTTGTCGGTCTTATATCATTCCGTAGGTTTTTTTTCCTTAGAAGGTCCCTATGTCGTATCAATCTAGAAAGACCACAGAGAAAAGTAAATTTTACTAGTGGAATTTTAGCTCGTAAGAATCTTTCTTATATTTCCACTACATCTGCGGCGTAGAACCGAGAGCACGGAATATTCCGGTTTCCATTGAGCTGTATTGGTTTTATCAGTTCTACTGTTGCCAGCACGAAGAGAAACTCTGAGCTATTAAGCTCGCTAAGCAATCTTTAGTTCACTCATACGGCCAGAAATGAAAGACCACGTTTTAGATCCATATGTCATTACTGACAACGCGTACTTGTTATGCATTCTTTTTTTAAATTTATTTGGGACAATAAACAATAGTACAATGCATATTACAAAGAATAGAAGTTTTAATTAGAATTTGAATGGTTAATTGTACAATCAACTACGTTATCCACGTCTTACTTAGTTTTGCTTAGTACAAACAAAATTAAACTTATACATTTTATCTAGGACTATATATGTTATTTTAAATGTAGCAGTAGTTGTCTACTAAACTACTAAACTTATCATTATACGATTATACTGACATCAATTCTTGTTTTGAAATTTTAAGAAATACGTGACTAGAAGATGTGTTGTAACAAATGTAGTACGGGTCTGTAAGCAGAAGTGGCAATGAGCCGGCCATATAACTCGAAGAATTGACTACCTATGGGGAAGTAAGATTCTTGAGTGACAGCGTTGTACAGGTAAGCGAAGGGTAGAGCAGCTCCTCACTAGGTGTCAGTGACGACATGGTAACTAAATGAATTCAGATGGCGTAACTTTGAGGAGGCCTATTTTCTGCAGTGGACTTGTAAATGGATGTAATGATAGTGATGATGATGGTGATGATGAATATTGTATACGAAGTTTTTTAAAGAACTTTCTCACCGTACTATTACACTGTTAATGCATTTTGCATTGTCAAAATTACAATATAATTATAAATGAATATATGAAAACATAAAAACATACAAATGTATCTGAAATTACACAGGAAGCTTTACGTGTCAAGAGCGGCAATAAAAAAATATTCGCTTTGCAATTCGAAAGGCATGTCTTTATTTATACCACGAAATGCGCGTACAGTTATATTTTGTGTGAATTTTAATGAAATCGTTTTAGGCCGGTGCCGCGGGCGCAATTTATAGGTGACAGCGCGGACAGTTGTTGAGAGCGTTGATTAACAAATGAATCTCTTTGCGGTTAATGTATTGCGCGTCTGGAAATCTCGATAGAACGCGGGCTAGTTAGCTAAAAGCGTTATTGTAAGGGGGTAAATGTGCGGTTTTAAGATTTATGCCTTCGGTTGCAATAGGGAAGAAGATGAATCAGTGTCATGAACGCATTTAATTAACAACCCCCTGTAATTAGGAAATGTATTATTTATGCTAATGCGTATAGTATATTTGAAATTATAGTTTTTTCTTTAAATTTCGAATGCAATGATTGTTTCTTATCAACATTATTATCAAAAATCCTACTGTTGTATATATTTATATGGACATTCGTGTACAATACTTGTATAAGTGGCCTTTTTCATAGTTGACAGAAAGGTTGCAAGATAATTAATATATCCTCCATAATGTTTATTCCTTTGACTACTTCTATTTGTAACAAATTCGGGAAGAGATTAGGTACATGATGTTTTCTCTTGAGCCAATTTCACTTCCTATGCTTCTATTTTTAAACAGCGCACATTTTCCAAAGATTTTTTTTGAAAACAAAATTGAATATTTATGAGATGGTAGAACCTAATTCTTCTGGCAAGCACCAGTGAACCCACTCTTAAAGGGTAAGAGAGCTGGTAGTTTTACCTCAGGGGTGTCAACGCATTGGCGGCCTTCATTGTTTGTTAGAATCTATGGGCTGCAGGAGCCATCTACCGTTACGTTCTAATGACATAAGAAAACTGCGACGTCACAAAGAAACATGTCCAGTTTTGACCTGAAAATTTTCTAACGCGTCTAGTGATGTAAAATATCTTATAAAATTGCATATTTTTTGCTCATTTCGTATCGCATAATTGAATTTTCAAATAAAGCCAGGAAAAAAAGTAATGTTACTTTGTTTGTGATTCTCAATAGACTTTTGAAGACGGAACGTGTTTTAAAATGGCTCAAAGGCCCAGAAGCCATGCCAAAATATATAAAACATGAAACAGAGAATAAAAAACGTGTTTTACACCGTTCCGTTTCAAACTACGAAAAACTTGTTCATTCATGTGGTTCATGGATGTTCAAAATAACCATTTGTTTTATGACCATTTTATGGTTTTATACTATGGTGTGGAAAGAAAAATAAGTGTACAGCTCACTGTATACCTCAAAAACTAGTTTGCTAAATAGCATTTTTCCCTGGCCTCTAAATGGAAAGATGACAAGTTATTATGTTATTATAAACAATAATTCTTTTTATACAACACTAGTTATAGGTAGACGCGACCTGTTAAAGGAATCAATTGACAGGTCAATCAATGTATGGAAAGTGGGCATGATTCTTTAGGAAATTTGTAAACAGACTATATTTAATCCAGTTTCATATTTATTTAAATTAGCACGTATATACTAAATTTCCGATTTAAAATTACGTTTATTCTACTTACGTTTACGTAAATAAATTATAATAAATAAATTCTTACTTCTTTGCACCACAAGTCCATTTTTCAACTGACTATTGCATTGTCGCAAATGACACTGTATTTGAATAAAACCTTTAATATCACGTTAAGGCAATATCAAGTTTTGTTTGCAGTCGTAAAAGAAGAAAAATATTGTTTTAAGATATGAAGCAGACGTCGTTTATTTGCGAGGTGTGTTTATAATAAAATTATTAAATACAATTTGAGTGTTGGTTTGTTTTATTAAAGTTTTTCGCTGAAGATTTCTTATGGCCGAATCCAAATTGTTTGGATTGTTTCTGAATGGATTATTACTATCCTCTCATTTTTACTACTGGTAATCAATCCCCTGCAGAATATGTACCATTGGCGAGGTCAATGAGGACATCCTCAACTTTTTTGCCATTAAGGCGGCGTCACTTAAAATATTTTTTATAGTATTGGGTGACAAACAAGCATGCGGACTGCATGATGGTATACCTGTGGTAAGGTACCTGATGGTAAGTGGATGTCGTTGCATGGGTCATGTCTATGGAGACATCCACATTTATCCTCAATTAAGAATCTAAATGCAAATGCGTTCTCACCACTGAGGACTAAGATGAAATGCCTCGTTTCTTTACACTAACCATACGAAACAGCAGCATTACGCTGCTATTTTTCGTTGGTATTCTTTGAGAGCGTGGTGCTGCCCCGGTCGAGTCGACCCATTCGTGCTACAACTACTTATATAATACAGCTGCAACGTGGCCCTACCACTAAAAAAGTTACCTTTATAAATTTTCTTAATACTAAATTTTACTACCAACTTGCGTTCCATACAAAATTAAATATGCATTGCATTGCAGCCTATCAAAAGGCCCCAGCTGAACACAAGCCGTAGATTAACAATGATTTCTTACATTTACGTAAATACTACGCATTAAATGAAACCGGTTTTACAGATTGTATCGCGTTTAATTTTAACTTTTTAATTATGGACGTTTCAATTGCTTTACAGCACCCATGGTCACGGCGGAAACTGAGGTGTTTCACGTCCCGCTGTCATAGTTAGCCCGGCTACCTTTAGCTTTTGAATATTAATTTTGGTTCGATCTCCACAGACCGAGCTTACAGTATCTTGAAGTGGTATGCTTGGTTTTGGATTTAATTTTATTGATTATGGGATCCCAAGCAGCTGGTACCACCCAACAATCTTCTCTATGAAAAATAAAACATTTTTTAATTTCAATAGCAAGAACACCGGTTCCTACCAAGGAAGATTCGCGAAATCATCGTCGGTAGGAATCGGTGTTCTTTTGTAAGGATTTGTGGTCTATCAAATCTGATGTAATGGCGGCATAGATAAATGGCGGGAATAATCTTGAACATGTTCACAAATATTCCGGAGTTATGTTATTATAAACGAAAAGTTATTATAACTGACGTGAAATTTCAATAATATTTTCAGTAGTTAACGGAAGGTCCCTCTGCTGCATCTTCGGATAAACCACGCAATGATAATATTGTAGAGGATTTTATTTCGCTGCCACGCTGTTCACGGTTAATATGTAATTAAAAATATAAGCGATACATTTTATTGGGTTTTGGAAGTGGTGCAATTAAAATATATTTATGCATAAAACTGAAATAAATAAATATGTGACTACTTATTATTCGATAAATAAGTACCATAATCTACACGTTCCGTAGCAATATTATTGACTATTATGTTCTTACTTGTAAGTGCCTATGATTTAGGCGTTACCCCTAAATTGTTACCATTAGAGGTCAAAACCCCACCAAGGGCTGCCTAAGGTCGTTAAACTCGTCGTTTCAATAAAAAAATAACCCTATTGCTGCAACTGGCTCTTTTTACGACTCATTTCGTGTTTTATAACGCCTTTATATATATAAATGTACGAGTATATTTGTTGTAAACAGTCCGTCCGTGCGCCTAAATAATGACTGGGGAAATTTTACGGATGTCTAGCGGTACCGAAAGCGTCCCGTTTGTTTATATTGTACCTAATTAGATAGCCGGCGTTTTATTATTAGGTAAACACTTTTTTATTAATACATCCGTGCTGGGACGTTGGGCATCTTGACATATCAATGTACTCACTGGAGTTAGTTAAGATTAAAGTATGGAGAAGAAATGTAAGATATTCAAAAAAATTGTGCCTTATTGTAGCTTTTAATAGTGCTAAAATATAGTGTTTTATTTGATAGAGCGATAGGTTTTAACTTGTTTTACTTATTCAAGAATGTAGATGTCCATAGTCGACAGCGTCCACTTACAATCAGGTGGATTGTGTGCTGGTTTACCACCCTTATTCTTTAAAAAATATATATTTTATACGTTTAAGATAAAAAAATATATTGATAAGTTTTTTATCTTAAACGTATAAAATAAGATTAGAATTATAAAATGTCAGTTATTTTAAGTTATTAACAAATTAATAATAAATTAAATAAATTAGTCCGTTGCAGCAAGTGCTGTAATGGAACACTTTACTTCCACTTAAGAGCTTTGATCAAGTGTCCACACTATTTGAAGTACAGCATTTAATTTATTTTACATTGAAGTTTAGAATCTCCTCAAACGGTTTACGATCTATTACCCTGCGCCGCTGCAGCGCGGACTTCATAACGCTAGTCGATAACTCATCATTCTGCAAAGTGACGTCAAGTCTGGAAAGTGAGACAAGCTATGTACTTTAAATCTAAAATTACAGTTTGCGTACAACGCATTTGTTGTATGAGAGGTCAGGACGAGAGCGTTGACGGTACGAGGGATAGTGTAGGTAAATCGTTCTCAAATGTTTGTTTAAATGTGAAAGCACAAGTTTATCATATTTCAGACGACTCATTCATAAACTGAAACTCAAATTAAGCACTAAGAAGATTTTTTTAATAAGATAAGGGTGACAATCGAGAACACAGTCCACCTGATGGTAAGTGGATACTGTGGCCCACAGACATCTACATTTAACCTCGATTAAGAATCAAAATGCAGATGGGTTGGCACCCTTGAGGACTAAGATGGAATGCCTCGATTCCGGTAAAACGGGTCTCCGGCTCCCTACACTCACCATACGAAACACAACGGCATTAAGCTGCTATTTTACGCTAGTATTCTGTGAGAGCTTGGCCCTTACCCGGTCGAGCCGACCCTCATTCTACAACCATAATAGCTGCAGCGTGGCTCTACCATGTATAAAAGAAATTTACAGCTTTCACTTATTATTTGTCAACAGGCGTTGGGACAGCCCGACGGACACTTCCTTGCCCTAAAACCCTTTTAAAAGTTTTCAGAAGTGACGAGACCTGTGCCTTTTTTTTGCGCCCGAAGCAAATATGGGCAACCCTCCGGAAAGCGAGGGAGGGAGGTGGGGAATGCTCATAGCATACCACGCAGCCGGCTGCGTGGTTATGTGGAGACTTTAACCCACTAAACCCCACCTTTTAGGGACTGGCTTAACGGTCTAACTAGAGATCTCTAAGCCGTATACGGACGCGACCCTCCTTGGCAGAAAGGAGGGCGCAGAGACCTGTGCCCAGCGTACTAACGTATATAGCCTGTAATTTAACTTTACTTATGAATTTGTCTCATTTTTCGTTTTCTACGTCTCTCTTAGGATACCTTGTTATGAGTGTTGCCTTGTACCACAATACTTCGTTGTATCATCAAGATCGTTTAATATATGAGAAAAAATGTTGTGGGTTAATAAACTTTAAGATACCTGGAGAGAACACCATAACCTTAGGATGATGTGGAGAGAGTACAGCAGAGGAGGGGGAGGAGTTAAGCGTCTTAAGTCACGCTGTTGTAACAGTGTCCTGAGTGATGCTTTTGGGCGGGCAATGTCTCCCGAGTCTGACCAAAAACTTGCACCCACAGGACAATATGGGGTAGTGGATATTCTTATTACCGCCCCTACACGGCAATTTAAATGTATTACCTACGTCTGTTACGTTATACGAGTATTCTATACCCATTTTAAGTACTTAAGCATTTTTTAAGTACCTATAATGTATAATATGTTATTGGTTTTTCAGAAAGGGATCTAACGTTTTTGTTGAAATGTATTTACTTTCCAAATTAATATTAATTCCTCTATTTTCTCACGCTACTTAGAATGCATTACATGTCATAGTAGCGATGTTATTCTTATTATTGAAAATATTACAAGTACTTAGTTTGTATTAATTAAGGTATAATTTAATATTAAACTATTACTAATTTATTAATATGTCAACACTGTGTTCGTTCCCAACCAACTTTAATGTTAATTTGTAAACACATGGAAACGTTCAGAGGTTAAGAAAAACATCGTTGATGTTAGAAACCCGATTGTGTAACTCTAGTGACAGTCATTTGCCGATGGGAATCACTACGCTACTGCGTCATGTTTTTTTCCCACCTAAAGTACGATATCAATAGAAAGACATCGGCTTATAATTGATAAATCGATAACGCAGCAGAATGTTATAGCACTATGTTATTCAGGTTTGGGAAGAAATGATAATGAATCACTTTGAGCGTAAGTAAGGCATCGGTGATGAACGTTCATCGGAGCGTTATGTAATGTTTGGCATACATTTTATAGGACATGTTAATGTACTCCAGACCAAATTTCGATCACGACGTTCGATCTCAAGGGAGACTACGGCATTGGAGTGAAATACTTCTGATTCCGGACTGCTACTTACAAATTCTTGACTGAAAATTCCAATGGTTTTTTTTTAAGTAGTAACTGATTTTCACTCGGCCGGAAATCCAAACCGGGACCACACGATAAGCAGTCGTGCTGAGGACCACTAGTCCACGAGGCAGTCGAGACATTGCCCGCCCAAAAGCATCACTCAGGACACTGTTACAACAGCGTGACTTAAGACGCTTAACTCCTCCCCCTCCTCTGCTGTACTCTCTCCACATCATCCTAAGGTTAAGGTGTTCTCTCCAGGTATCTTAAAGTTTATTAACCCACAACATTTTTTCTCATATATTAAACGATCTTGATGATACAACGAAGTATTGTGGTACAAGGCAACACTCATAACACAGCGTATCCTAAGAGAGACGTAGAAAACGAAAAATGAGACAAATTCATAAGTAAAGTTAAATTACAGCTAGATACGTTAGTACGCTGGGCACAGGTCTCTGCGCCCTCCTTTCTGCCAAGGAGGGTCGCGTCCGTATACGGCTTAGAGATCTCTAGTTAGACCGTGAAGCCAGTCCCTAAAAGGTGTAGTTTAGTGGGTTAAAGTCTCCACATAACCACGCAGCCGGCTGTAGTAGGTAATACATTTAAATTGCCGTGTAGGGGCGGTAATAAGAATATCCACTACCCCATATTGTCCTGTGGGTGCAAGTTTTTGGTCAGACTCGGGATTCGAACCAAGGACCTCGTGATCAGAATCACTCGACCAACAACGGTAAGTTTAGTTCTTGTCTCGTTATTGACAGACTTTTCACAATTATTGTAAACGCAATTTCGAGAGTCATTTTAGTTCACCAGTTGTTTATTTTAATACACTTTGTAGCAAGCTATCACTAGGTCATGCCGCGATACCCTGTATTTATTATGTATACTCATTACATTCGTTAAAATAATTATGATTGTTATGTTCAGAAATACCACAGTGACAATTATTCTAGAGGTTGCTACTCTTACTAATGAAATACGTTTTGTAAACAGATTGCAGTAGACTGTAAATGCTTATTTATGGCATCCCTTCTGTTATCTTGTATGTTAATATTAATTTAAATTGATTCTAAACACGAATGAACCAGTAATTATCACAAACTCTTTTATAATAAGATCTAATAATAGTTAGAGAACTAACTGCTGATCTGATTGACAGTGTGAGAAAGTGGATTAAAAAAATGCTTCCGTGGTTTTGTCATGTAGAAAGAATGAACGAGGAAAGAGTGACAAAGCAATGTTGCAGAAGTGAACGGCAGAGTTCGTAGTCTCTGCTTACTTCTGGGTGACAGATAAGAGTGTCTGTGTTATTTATATTTGCTAATCTGCGTCGTATGGTGGCTGCATAAGGAACCTGTCAGCCCATTTTGTCCTGTAGATGTCGTATGAAGCGACTATGTAAAGTGCTAAATATATCTTATGGATTCAGATAGATGGCGGTATAATTATACCGCTTAGGCCTGACGGGAAATACTCGGACCGGGTTACAAAAAACCAGCGTCAAATATAGGATTACGTCAGGTTCTGCGATCAGCAATTAGGCAATCTTTTTTTATAGGATAAAGGTGACAACCGAACACAAAGTGCACCTGATGGTACGTGTATTCTGCCCAAACATCTACAAAATCAAAATTTACATGTGTTGTCACCCCTGAGGACTAAGATGGAATACTTCGTTTATAGTAAAATGGGTCTTCGGTTCTCTACATTCACATTATTTCTACGATACACATTATTTTGATTTAACAGCAGCTCAATGCTGTTAAATTAACCATACATCAATCAACCTATTCGTGCTACAATCATAATATAGCTGCACCACCTAAAAATACGTGACAATTAAGGCTAATTTTCCCTACAACTGGAGATACCTATGCCCAGCTATGGACTACTGATAAAAAAATGAGTAGTTGTTCTGTTAGACGACGTAAAAGAGCTTAAACTGTAATTACGATATATTATAAATAAGTCCATTTAAGCTAGGGCCATGACATCATAATCAGCGGTTTCATTAACCGGACCATAATTAAAACTCAATAAAGATTTATCTTGTATGGACTGAATAAAGATTTTATCTCGACCTTAAAATCCTAAGCAAGACCTAAAGCCCATAACTCACGTGCGTAAGTCCGATGACCCGCGCCGGAAGTGTACACCGAGCGGCGAGACCGGCGCGCGGCAATAATATAATGCCAGATGATTTATTTGTAAACAGTCGCCGACGCGGTGCACGTCAACGCGCTAGAGCAATATTACGACGGTACAGGCGCAAGCTATTTTGTACCTGTCCCATTCCTTTACATCTCCTGAGGCTGAATTATCATTTATTTAGAACAAATATATCATTATGATCTTAATGTACTTTTATTTATAAATATATTGGTTATGATTACCTTTGAAAGATTTTTATCGCGGTGAAAGCTGGAAGATAATATTGCCCGGTAATATTGGACAAAAAGTAGGACAAAGTGTTGCAAATAAGGATAATTACAACCAAAAACACGTTGTGTTTTTGCATAAAATAAGGATTTGATTAAAACTCGCGACATTGTAACAGAGCACGCAAACATGATCAATTTCACGTTTCATTAAAGTAATATTTTAGTAACTGTTTTTATACGAGTTAATACATAGTCTCATAGCTTAGAACACTCTATTCACAGTAGTTATGGATTTTGAAAAAAAAAGACCTACATTGAATCATTACTGGCCGGGTTATGCACATTGAAATACATATAATGATTCAGACTAAACTATCGACGTTTTAAGAGGAATCTCTCAACTATAAACACAAAAAATTCGAACATAATTAACAATAATTAATAACTTATATAGTGCCGTGTATCGGCGGTGTAAGAATATCCACTAGCCCATATCATCCCGAGGGTCGTAAGAGGCGGCAGAGGGAATCAAACCAGGAGATGCGCAGCAGCGTCTAGCGAATAACGACGTAAAACAAAAAAGCGTGGTAACTAAGTCAAATATCCCGTATGAGGCTGTCTATCGGGGAGGCCCACGTTCAGCAGTGGACTTTCATAGACTGTAACGGTAATAGTAATTAATTATAAATAATTAAGGATTGTTAATATAATAACATTATTTATTATTTTGTTCTTCAAGGTATCATTAATATATCAATATATTGATTTATTTTGGTGATAATAATGTATAATAATCCATATTGTCACTATTTCTGCTGCCTGTACTCGTAGTTTGCTTACAACAAGAAGCTTTTGTTTATTTTCGCTTCATTTGGATTAAAAAGCTTCCAAAATCTGTTCCCGGCATTTATCGATGCTTTTATTTAACAGTGCTACCTTTTTCTGGCCCATATTAACCACAAAATTTTAAAGTATTTTGTAATTACATACATAGTGAGAAAGATCACGTAGGTCGAAATTCAGGTTATCTGTGATTGACCGGGACAAACATTACATATTATAATAGTTTGATTATCTGGTCTAAATAAACAATTATGTTACCCGTACCCGGGCTCTTTGGACGCAGGCAAATTATATACTTGAGGAATTATAATACATTCTCTAGTCCTGAAGTCAATTCTGTGGTTGTATTGACAATATATTACAAATTTACAAATTGTTTCTCGGCGACAAAATGGTTTTAAAGTTAAAAATCATTCTCAATGTCAAAAAAATTATGAGCGCTTTTATTTGTATATTAAGCCGATCAGGCTCTATTTGACAGGAAGATGAAATACATTTTAGATTCTTCCTCTTTTTAATTTAGTATAATTGAAATCGATACTTTTTTCGAAGACAAGAGGTAACAAGATGGTAAGAGCTCTTAGAAGCTGAACACTCCCCACCAGCAACATGTAGGTAGGCAAATTAAAGTGCTTATTTATCACGATCCCGGAAGTGGAGAAAATCTTCGCAAAAAATTTAATTTTTTTCTGTTTATTATATATATTATAATAAATTAAAATTAAATTGTTCTGAATTTGAGTTATGAGGTAGTGAATTATTTTTTAATCCCACGTTTACTTAGTATAAATTTAAAATATATTTAATAATATATTACCTTATAGATGAAAAGTAAAGCTAAATAAATCCATACAACATCAAACCTTTTGTTAAAGATATTATTATAAGTATTAAAGCTAAACTAACAAGACAAAATATGAAAGGCCATAGTTTCATTACTATGCGAATATCATATCAAAGAAAGTGTTGTGTGATAAAAAAATGTAAATGTATATGTAACTATGTCTACTGACAATTTAATATTCAAATGCTTATTGACATCTCTATCTTCTGACGTCCATTTGTAATTGACACCATTTCACTCGCTCATTTATTATAAGTGGTAACGTAAAAAAATTAACCTTTCCAAATTCCAGTGTCATAAACAATAAAGTGAATCGTAAATCAGCTCTAAACCATATTGAGGATGATTTCGACACGCGTCGAGTTCTGTGCAGTAAATTCATCATTTTTACTATCTCCCAGCTAGTCGGATCATATTTTTATGGATAGCTTTAATTTGTTTACGTCGTAAAGTTTCGATTAGACGTCGTGGAACGTGACGTTTTTATTTCGCCACTTTTTAAGTACAATAAAATATGGCTGATGATATAGCAGCATCCATTTCCATATTTTATCATTCACTATTAAGTTTTTACGATTCCGGCATTCATGTCGTTTAAGTGCCATTGGGTGAAAAGCTTCTTTATATTTCGTGTGAACGAGAATCCCAAAACCGTTTCCATAAGTCCGCTTATATGTTATATTTTAACATATGTTTTTACTTAACTTTTGTTTCAAAGTATTATCACGAAAATTTTATCACAAAAGTAATGTATGAAATGTAGAATAGATTAACAGTTAGTTGTTTTAATACATTTAACAATAACCTTTACGTATAACAGCTGCATTCTAACAAAGTCGATTTACGATTGAATATAATTCGAAATGAATGTGTCTACTTAAACAAGGGTTATAAAACAATTTTCATAAAACATGGTTTTATGCTCCAATGAAACGATACGACGCCATTTAGTTCAATGAAAATGAAAAAATTATTAAGCGTTACTTATAAGTTATAAAAACGAGGTAGTTCACTAGTGATCAAGAAGATAGAGATTATGAAACTTGCACATATTTCATTTATAATCAGTCTTGCCTTTAATGTGTTTTACCATCAGCAGCCCATAAAGTATAACTCTTTAAATAATTAGAGAAAGCTAGTTTTTACCCGCCCTTTTTTATGGGCGCAAATTTAACTTTACTTTGTCAGAAACGTCGAATTCGTCACACATTAAAACGAACATATTTCTATTTTATAATATGATTACTAGCCGTTGATAGCGGTGTAAGAATATCCATTACCGTATATCGTCCCGTGGGTGTCGTAGGAGACGATAGAGGAAAACTGTAACACGAGATGGGCAACATTATCTTCTTTATAACAATTCAAAATTATAAATAACTGTGGCTGACCCGTCTGTCAAGCGTAGAGACTATAGCAAAAATACCTTATGAATAATATGAAGCAGTGGAATATTATTGGATGTAATGGAATAGGCGGTATATAAGGCATATTGTGCATCAAAAGTTTAGATTTTTCTTCTTGTTTAGCTCATTAAGGTTAACAAGTTTTAACCATTTTTTGTTATAGAGGGGATAGTTGTTTTAATCTTAAAGCTTGGCAGGTGGTTTGATGATCGCAGTAAAGCACCTTTAACGCTGCTCTTTGAATTTCCCCCAAGAATACTATTTTTCATTAATTCTTATTCCCACTTTTTAAAGCAAAATTAATCGAACTTAATAGAAAGTTCAAAAATTTCCTATCAATCGCTATAAACATGTTTAAATGGTTGAAGTAAGCGTAAGTGTATATTAATAGCGTTTGCATTAAATTTATTGCTCAATCAAACGCCTTGTGCGAGCAATTTAATTTGTAGTAATGTGATGTGCCCTATGGATAGGAATTGCAGCAGATTCTAATTAAATTATAAGTAGATACACTCGCTATGATACGAAGTACTACCCGTGCGCTTTAAGAATGGGATTGAAAATTGCGCCATATCTATTCATCTCTGACTCGCAAACCTTCGCTATCTATACTTACACTTGCCGGTAAAGACTGTAAAAAAATACGTAGCAATATGCGTTTTCGCTACGTTTTGTAACTTCGCTCCAACTTGTCATTGAAATTAATGATAACAAAATGCCATAAACTACAAAAAATTACGTTCGGTTTCGCTAATTTGTGAGCAAAACGCGTTCTGAGTGGTTTCTTCATAATTATTGTTGATTTTTATTTGTTAATGTTTAAAAAAATATATTTACGTGCTGTTGAGACATGAGTGACCATTTTTAAAATTTTAGTTTGTGTATCCGTCCTAGCCCATCTTCGAAATGGCTGAATCCGTTATGTATATATTAAAACTTCACGAACAATTAGTGAGTAACTAGACTAAATTTTATTCGAAAAGCTTAAAGACTTTATTGGAATAAAATTTTGATAAGATAAATTAAATGGTCTTTATTGGTTATCTTGTCTAAGTAACGCCACATAATTAGTTCTCACCCAAACGAAGCCAGAGGGGGTGGCAGTTACAAATGTTATGTTGAATTTAATGTATCTACTTGCGTATACAATTCTTTCCGAATATTTACCCATTAACAAAAAAATTCTAATTAACCGAATAAACGTTATACCATTATTGGGGGGTTTTCTATTTGTATTGTGCATGTTGACGGTACAGGTTCGATGAACTTCTAATCCCATTCTCTATCCTTACTGGCTACATAACGCCGTACCGCGAGAATAGAGAGAAAAAATTCAATCCTAAATTGGAAATAAATTATTATAAAGTGAACATCGGGCGTTACTTTACTGCCTGGGTCGACTGGTAGAGAACACGAATAGGCAATACGTCCGATCATTATTTAATTTTTACCATATAAGTTTCCAATAAAGAAATAAAATGTATTTAGATTTTTTTGTATATTAAGGTGACTATGAAAAAGAAAATATTCCACCGGAAAATTGGTGGCAGAACTTCTTTTCTTACCAGGAGTGCTTCTATTAATACCGCCGAATAGTAAGGTATGTGACGGTAATATGGTCACCTTAAGATGTAGTATAGAGTTTTGGTCGTACAATCTCCCAGAGGAGAATGGTTGAAAATGTGTCCACCTGTAAGCAGTAAATAACAGTTCAAAAACTCTCCACTACAGCGCTCGAGTAGCTACAGGGTATGAAAAATCGCCGTAAAATACGTTGAGAGTGATTTTGAAAATAAAAATTTTGAAAACAATAAAATAATTATTATAAAAAGAATTATAGTGAAAGTCTGTGCAATAAATAAATTATAAAAGTTCTTTAAAATTTAGACTGTAGCTACAGTGGCGCCACCCTTATTTAGCGCTTTCCTACGGACACTATTTTATACAGAGTCTGAACTCTTTACCTCTACACTCCATACACCTTAAGCTTTGTAGCACTATAAAACCAAAATTAGGAGGGGAACAGAGATAAAAACAAACTATCTACACCACATAGTACTAAAATCAATTAAAATATTTACTGTCAAAATGACCTCGATATAGCAGCACTCTTGATTCTTTATTATATGATTGATTGATGAAGAGCTATCGTATTCCACAGCCACCTATGCAAACAAGGCTGTAGTTTTGCGTTATAAGAAAGTGACCATATTAACCGTATGATCATATTACCCTCACGTACTATAATAGTATTTGCACTGTTGTGTTTCAGACCGATGCGACGTGTCTGTATCCTTCATTGATTTAAGTTGATTGCTCTTGAAGTGGACGGCACTAGCGCAGTCCAAATGGTAACTACAACTCACATTTTCACACCAACTCAACTTAAATCAATTGCAGCGTGACTCTTTCACGTAAAATAAGAGAAATGTCGGCATTTTGTGATTGAGTCGTATAAAAGTAAAACCACACCGCTGATTCAATCCCGTGCGAAGCTCAGGCGACACTAGTTTTATACAAGTGTAAGGCGCTCAGTAGACAGTGTATTATGAACTATATTTGTTATTGTGAGATTGTTAATGAGGGCTTATATCCTTACTAATATTCTTAGTTATTTGTTAAACCTTTTACGTAACTTAGTTGCGTATTAGGTCAAAACTGTCATTTAAATATCGTCCTAAATTTCTATTATTTGAAATTCATTTTGGTCTTTGATAACTAAATAAGCGCGGAGGGCGGTGATCTTTAACCCGAAAATGTTATCTTAATTGCTTGTAAGCATTTGGGTCAATTGATAATGAGCTTCTGAAATGCTTACAAGTAAACCGATGTGGTCATTTGTAAGTAAACAATCTGAGACGCTTTTAGCTAAATGCGATGTTGTTGCTAATGTTTCAATATACATAATTAAAAAGTTTCCTTTTGACGGTACTTATGCGTTTTAACATTTTATAAATAACTGTTATTTCAAGCTCAATGTTGGGTGCCTTAATTTTTTAGTTTGTAGAGAACGCTTGTTTGGTTTACGTTGTTGTAAATACTAAATATTCCTAAATATGCATGCCTCAGAAGAAATATTTGCAGAACACCGGCAAACTACGCTCTACTACCAAATGAGTAAAGATTCTTTACTCTTGTGCTATTTATTACCCTTTGAGACATGACAAACGACGCGAGCTCATTTTCAATACACAGGTAGCATCGTGGATCAACTGCCAAAGTTAAAATCCTTTCTGTGCACTACATAATCTTTAGTAGGGTAAATCATGTATTTAATTTTGGCCGTGCAACGCTAGAAAGATTAAAATATGTTTTACCATGGTCTAGGCGCAAAATGACATTAGTAGAAAACCGCACGCACAAGAAAAAAAATCTTCAAAACATTTAAAGACAAACAAACATTCACAAATCACAACCCAACTAAATCGTACAGTTTTTTTTTTTTGAAAAAAGTATTGTTGGTTCCGCTCGAGTTTCGAACATAGGGCCATGTAGCAGCCACTAGCGAAGTTTTTTGATCACTGAACCACGACGTCGTAAGAAGCTTTCAAGCAAATAAATAACCAAGTAAATAAATCAGCGTCTCTATCACCAACGGAATCCGCGCCTCTGACATGTCAATCCCGCAGTTGAATAATGCAAAAGGAAAACTGGCTGTTTACAGTCGCCCGCACAGAACGACCTCTTGTTCAGGCCTGTTATAGGCTGTTATGACTTGTCCAGCTTTAATAGACAGCGGTGGAGCTTTGTCTGTTATAGTTGTGGCTGGCGTTTATAGTTAACTCGACCTGTTCACATGTTCAGAGGACGTTAGAGAAGTATTGTTGTATACAGTAAAATTACATATGAATATGTAACTAATATTAAGACGTTTTTATTGCTCATTTTGTACGCGTCTTTTTAATATGGTTTAAGAATTTTATTTTCATTAATAAAATAAAACTTCGCGTATCATGAGCACATAAACATTTACCTTTTTTTTCTATAACCTATATTACTACATATTAACTTATTACTTCTAGAAAGTTCTACATTCGCCTGTATTTTCTTTTTATATTCATATATACTACTCGACTAGCTAACTACGAAATTTTTTTACTATTCTTTTTTTCAAGTAGGTTATACTCGTAATGAAAATGATATTCTTTAGTCCACTCAAAAAAAAATTAAACTTTTAATGTAAAGTATAAACTGACTTCGAAGAATCAAAAAAGAATAAAATAATTTCCACATGGTAACTTCTGATGTCGGAAGTTTTAATTATTTGATACACTATATCTTTGTACCAGCCTCAGAACTTATAGGTGAAAATTAATTTATTTTTGAAGTGAAACTTCTTTGCGATATAGTGGAAACAAAACGTCACGTTTTCTTGTAATGTTTTATAACGTTTCACCGCCGGGCTTACATGTGTATACTATTATTTAAAATATAAAATAAAACGACATATTGTAAAGAAGTTTCACTTCGTACAGTGTGCACAATTATAAGCACAATTTTTTTTAATTCTTCGAAGTCGGCTTCTGCTTTTTATTAAAAGTTTAATTTTAACATAATAGTAAGTAGAAGCAGTTATATGGGCTACCTATACCTATCTTCGATCAAATATCATAGGTACTACAGTTGCGGTCCCGCCCATAAAGAATAAGTTCGAGTGCTTTCATTATAAATTTATAAAATTAATATTTCAATATGTTATAAAAACCAACTTCGAAAAACTAAAACGGATGCTAAGACGTAGTTGTGTAGAGGAAATAAAGCTCCGTTTTTAGAAGCTTTTTCGGTGGAAATTATTTTCATTATCCTTTATAATTTTTTTATCCTTCTACAAGTTTAAGGTAACAATTAGAATGTCGTGTAACTAGTTACGTTAAATTTTTATTCCCTGTTTATAATTTAAAAACAGAAATTGGCTCCACAATTGAGGTATAACCTATTGAAAAGATCATTAAAGACTGTTCATAATTGACAAAGATAAATTGTGACATACATACAAAAAAGAATATACAGTCGAATTGAGAACCTCCTTTTTTGAAATCAGCTAGAACTATTTATCTATTATCCAAATATTATTATTATTACCACCTCTATAGTACTCGTAATGCCCAGTAAGCATTGAATAATCTTTACATTCGTAAGTTGAAGTTAATGATAACAGTACCAGGCCTTACCACTCCTTACCGATGCTGCACGTCATTTGTTGTTTTCGGTGTACTTATTTTTGCCGCCCGTGAAATGTGCACAAGATCAAACGGTACTTACAGTTTTAAATGCTATAAAATCATGGACGATTTTCTAATGGATTTCGTTTAAATTAATTAATGCCAAAGCGCACTTGAGAAAGATAGTAGGTACATTGCCAAATCATACTAACGAGTGTCAAAATCACTTAAGTTCTACTAAGTCATAGGGCCCGTTTTCTACCTAAGAGATCGTCTGTGTCGTGACAACTTTTCGCCTATATCTGCATCCAAACAGCTGTGCACCTATAGCTATGTTCTTAGGGATGATCTGCAATCCAATACAATCACAGACTGCGAGGCATTTTTGTCTTTAGAAATGACTATGCATCTAAATCTGCAACCATATTTTGTAGTTAGTCACTATTTTGTATATTGACGGTTAGATCGTAAGCCACTAAAATAAAAATATTATAAATAAAATATTGCTCCATGAGATTTCCCGTTGCCACTATAATAGTATTAACCGCTGCAATATGGCATTTAAGTCTTAAAAATGGTCATTTTTGATGTGATGTCAATACTTGTGACCTTGCTATCGGAAAACACCGGAAATTATATTATTTTTAAACTAGCTGTTCCCCGCGACTTCATCCGCGTCCGCGTGAAATTTATTATGATTGGATTTCATGGTTTTTAATTTGTTTTCGCAGAACTCTTATTATTTTTCTGAAATAAATGTAGCCTAAGTTACTTTTTATAACATCAGCTATCATCTGTAAGTGAAAGTCCTGTCAAAATCGGTCTAACCATTTCGGTGATTAACCGAAACAAATACAGACAAAGACTTCAAAAATTTTCTTTGTAATAAGTAATAAGTAATAAGTACTACTTCGTAAGTACTACTACGTAAATATATTTTCATATGCATTAAGTAAAAAGCTGTTTTTTGACATTACAAACAGACACTTCAGTTTTATTTATTTGTATAGATTAAAGATCTTAAAAATTAATTTGCTAAAATCCGTCTTACCTAGTTTGAAGAGCTCCTCCCTCTCAATTGCGTGCACTATCCCGGTCACCATTCATTTCAGCATCGCTACTCCAAATTGGCAAATTAATTTTTAAGATTTTAATATAATGGATTTCCGCAAAGTTACGCCTGATTCTAATAGTTATATTATTTAGGGGGTGTCCATAAATTACGCGATATGTTTAAGGGAGGGAGGGAGTCGAGTCAAATCTCATCTAATCTTACGTTGGAGAGGGGGGGGGGGTTTCGGCAAATATCACGCAATTTTTTTCTGATTGAAACAAAAAACAATATACTATTTTGGTCCATTTAATTCAGATTGTACATGCTTAAGATTTAATTTTAAGTGTATATCGTAATACGATTAACCACCGCTGAAATGTCAGATTATTAAACCAATTAGTTAAACCTAAGGTCAAGCCTAAGAGTATAGTAGGTTTGGCCAAAGACTATTTTTTTTAATGAAGGAAAATATAACTTAGAGTTAATACCATATTCTTATCCAAAAATAAAAATCCAACGTGTTTACGTAAGAAACCAACATTTTGAAAAATCTCACGTGAGATTGGGGGATGGGGGAGGGTTGAATAAAATATCACGACATTTCACCAAGGGGTGAGGGAGGGACAGACAATTAAAAAAACACCTCACGTAATTTACATTTAAATTTTGACGGCCCCGACTTATAATTATAAGGGGGGGGGGGGCTTATAATTATAAGTGTATGTGTAATGAAGCGAACTGCGTGACCTCAGTTTACAGTTTTTGACCTCGTCTCTATTAACCTTACGGTGCCTCTACACGTTGGCCAACACAGTGGCGAATGTAGTGGCCAATAGCATTGGCCAACGTGTAGACGGGGTGTTTGGGCTTCATTGGTATGTATTGGAACGATGGCCCGCAAGTTGGCGCGAGATCCATGTGGTGTCGGTTTTTTACAAAAGATCAAAGGATTGTTGGCAGAGTTTGGTCGCCGCGTCCACACGTTGGCCGCGAGTTTAGTTTGCTACAAGCTCCCAGAGTGATTACACGCATCTGAATAAAATTTTATATTCACGCTTTGTAGGGTGGATGGCCCAATTACCAGCCTTTTAGTGCCAATTTCAAATTTAAACATTCCTACTACTTTAATTAGCGCGATTCAATTATTTTTAAACATTTGTTTTAATCGATAAGCTATTTATAAAAAAATAATGTACATTTATTTACAATCAGATAAATACGAGAACAATTAAATCAAAAAATGAAGCACGTCGTTTATACGTGGTGGAACCATGCAGTTATATTAGAAGTACAGGGTTGTAGCACGAATGGGTCGGTTCGACCGGGGAAGGACCACGCTCTCACAGAATATCAATGTAAAATAGTAGCTTAATCATTGTGTGTTTCGTATGGTGTATAGAGAACCAGAGACACTTTTTAAATGAAACGAGGCATTTCATCTTAGTCCTCACGGGTGACAACGCATCTGCATTTTGATTCGTAATCGAGGATAGATGTAGATGTCTGTGGGCCACAGCAACCACTTACCATCAGGTGAACTGTGTGCTCGTTTGTTACCCTATCCTATATAAAAAAACGTCGATTTCTTATAATTTTATCGTGCAAGTTTTCGAATCACCATCATCATTACAGCTCTTCACAAGTCCACTGCTGAACATCCTCCTCCAAAGAAAGCCGCAAAGCATGGTCCTGAGCCACTTTCCTTGTCATGAGTTTTTCATTTATGTTCTAAGTTATAATTAGTACCTATTATTAAGTCAGTGTTAATTATATTTATTGCTATTGTTTTTGTCGTTCTCAAAAAAGTAATTAAATTACCAATAAATTATAAGGTGTTTTTTATAATGCATCAAATGTCTGATAGAAATGCAAGTACATATTTTGCTAAACTTTAAAATCAAAACCCAATTTTAAAACATAGACTAATCGATTATAAGTCCTTTAACTTTAAAATAAGTTAAGTTCTTATTAATGGTTTTTATTCCAGTTTATGATGCATGTAAAGAATAAATAAAGCTAATCGTATATCGTATATCTATTTACAACCCCATTAATATTCACTATTCTTTTATAATTATTTTATAAAAACGTTACCCCCCACACTTGGATTTTCTCCTGTATCGCGGAGGCGACTTACAAACATAAATTGCATAAGGACACACATCCAGACCCAAAACAATTATTTGTAGGATATACAAATACTTGTTCCGTGCGGGATTCAAACCCGCGACTCCTGGCACAGTCACTCATTGCCAAGCCACTGCGCCACGGAGCCGTCGTCTAAAATAAAATAAATTCGTCCGCACATTGGCCCGAACCGAAGTAAACTGAACGACGTTCCAACGTGTGGACGCCGTCACCAACTCTCGGCCAATATATTCGCCACTACATTCGCCACTGTGTTGGCCAACGTGTAGAGGCGACATTAGTCTGAGTCTACCTAACGAAGAACAGTGCACTATTCAAGAATTTTTAAAACATTTCTACTTGAATAAACCTAACATTTAGGTCGGGCATATATAAGTTCTTTTTTTATTTAAATAGACACGTCAAAAACTATCAAATTGCCGACTACTGTGACCATGACTTATGGCGGCTAAACAATAAACCTTATGTCTCGGTATCGGGCCTTCTCGGAAAGGGAAACTCGCGTACAGAGTGATTCTTTTTTAAAATGTATAATTTAATTGAACTGTCATTTAAAAAATAAAACGCACGAAAAAGGCCGTCGCAGTGTCTGACAACTCTGTGGGGGTCGGGCTCACCTTAACGCGTTAGTTTGGTAGTGTGATATCAGAACCTGGCAACCTTACACATTTTTTAAATTCTTATTTTGATTATTTTATGTTCTCGTACGTATATAATTATATGAGAAACATGATTTATTTGTTCTTAATTTATGAGTTTGCATGTGATGCATTTTTAAGAAAGATGACGTTATAATCACTATTGCGATTCTGTTACTATGGTGAGTATCACTTCGTTCCGTATTAGTACAAACTTAGACATATGTCAAACTAACTTAAATATTGACTTAGCAGAGGACTTGGGAATCAATACTCAGTATTCTAGTCTAATAATTTAGTTCTTCATTCGCGATTTAAATTCAATGTGATTGTAATGTTGAAACGCACATTTTTCATTTTATTCCTTTAATTTAGTTACAAAAACATCCACAAAAACATATTTTATAAAAGAATTATGCGTCCGTAAAATTACTCCTCATGTTTATTTTGCTGTTTCGAAATATAAATCAGCCTTTAAACGCAAAAGGCATTCCGAATTTCGTCGCGTTAATTCTCACCGTGTGTTCGAAAAGGAGCTCGGCAAGGTTTTTTTTGTCGGTCAGATTCCTCGGAGACCTTAATAAATCTACCTTGTGTCCGCTCTAAGGAGTTGAGAATTAAGCTCGCGCGTCATTTGTCGGGAATATCCTGACATACTGGCGTATTCCACGATTGGTCTCAATGGAGTGCGAAATCGTTATCGTGTCGTAAAATTGTTGTTGCGCATTGCCTCTCAATTCCTTTTTTTTGTAATTTATTAACGCAGAGATTTTTATACTTTGTTATTATTTCAAAGTTCAAATAAAAATATTACGCAAAGATAAATTATCCGTACCAAGGTATCCTCATCAGCCCACATGTTATAGAATATCATTGTTAGATAGGCGTACCGGCAAAGGTGTGATGGTTTTTCACGTCAGAACCAAGTCTTAATAATACAATATTTTACTACTAGCTGTTCTCCGCAACTTCGTCCGCGTGAAATTTAAAGTCAGTGAAAATTCCGTCAAAATCAGTTTAGCGATTCCGGAGATTAGGGAGAACAAACAGAGAGACAATAAAAAGATGTTATTTTGACATTACTAACAGACAATTCAATTTTATTTATTCGTATAGATACAAAACGCAAGGCCTATCGTGCTTTGATGCCACATTTGGATTAGTGGTGCAATATACCACCTAGCAACTTTGAAGTTATTGGTGACCGCGACTTGAAGGCAATCTTGCCAGTATCGAGTATAGATACTATTGGCTAGCTTCTAAGTACTCTAAAGGATACATTTCGAAGAATGTACGAAAAATAAAAGAATAATTCTTTTCTGGCTCTTCCAGCATCGGCTAATCGAAATGACACGTTTGGCGAGTCACCACCCTTTTGTTGTCGATATGCAAGCTATTCGATCAAACCGTTTTGTTTCATCGTTCGTGATGCGCACAGGAAAAGAGTGGAATACTTTTTTATTGGTCTGAGAAGTTGAATAATTTGCCAGCGTCTGTTTTGTCTTCTTTCCGGTTACAATGTGGATGTCTTCAAGGCGAGAGTGAATAGGCTTTTTGTCTAGCCAAACCAGTATGTTCACTTTACCATCTTTGGCTACATCAACACTTACCATCAAGTGAGATAGTAATTGATGACTATTTAATGATAAGTTTCGCATTTTTATGCTTAATACAAGCATTCTTTAATGTCGTAAATTAAGGCATTACTGTGCGCGTGCGTGACAAAATCATGTTCGTATTAATAGTTTTAATTTACGCCTAGTTTATTATGTAGGAGTAGGGTATAGGGTTTACTACTAATATATATATAGGGTATAGGGTAACCTACCAATTTTTTCATTTTATATTTTATAATTTTAACGTTATGTTCTTGAAATTTTAACTACTATTCAACATTAGTTTAATGCAGTTCAATTTATTTATAAAACATCTTTCATAATACACACTGGCTAGTTCTAATTAAAAGTAAAGGTTTCTAGAGGATAAACGACAACAGGGCGTCAATTTTAAATGCATCAGACTTTTACACGTCGCAGCCCATCCAGCATGCGACGACCGTGAAGATAAGACACCCAACATCCTACACGCGCGACACGATGTCACCGTCACCGTCGGTTATTGATGGTGCTTCAATATCTGATAACATTGGACCACTTAACAACATTTAGTTATTCTTATTCTGTACTAACATGGCTTTGTTAAAAAAATTCAAACATTGTCGGTAATTGAATATATAAAGTTTCTCGTGACGTGTCGAGATTGTCACTGAAATATGTTTCAAGGTTTAAGCTTTACTAGTGTCCAGTGAAGAACACAGATCCAGAAATCAAATATCAAACTTTATTTCATTTAATGTGACGCAAGATTTCCCGTAAATTCAGAAAATATCAGAATACGCGAGCTATCCGAGTTTGATGCCATCCGAAAGGAATAAAATTGTTTATTGCAATTTGAAGTGCTTCTTTGCCACGTGCTCCTGGTTGTGAAGAAGGAAACCAATCCGAGGAAACCAGCATGTTTGAAAAATTAAATACTTGGGGAACACATGACTGTGACTGGAACTCTTAGAGTAGCGCGGCCACAGAAATTATTATTTAGATTTCTGAGAGCGCGGCCGACAAAAAGTTCTTAAACCCTTTGGAAAATAATGAGTGAAGGCCTATGCCTAGCAGTGCGTAGAAAATGTTTCCTATGTGAAGGAAGGTATCAACTTCTTCACCAATTGCTAACCTGAGCTGCACGTGAAGGAACTTATTATAGTAATAGCAGCCCGTTATTCAGATCCTTTTTACATAGATTTCGATTGGGTATTAGCTATTAAAACCTAGACATAAAATAATTAAATAAGTTAAAAAATATTTATATTAAACAAGTTAATTATTTTAGTAGTAACTTAAATTGCACAATTTTACAATGATTATCTAAATCACATAACACCCTTAACACATAATTAATCTATTGATACTGTTACGAGCTTGAGGTTCGTGACAATAAAAATTGCCGATAAAATTACCTAAATTAACACTTTAATTTACTTTACACAAATTAAAACTTAAAACACTAATAATTAAACACACTAATTCACTTTATTCCGCTCCGAAGCTTCGCTTGTCTCGCCAAATCCAATACTTCCTCGATCATCTTGCAGCGCCTATTTATATAAATTAGCAAAGAAATATCCAGAATTGTTCAAGTAAACACGCGCAAGGTACCGAGAGTTCGAGTTTTAAACTTCAAGAAGTTTAGTTCTTCGGTTCGAGACTAGATGGCGCTAGTGCCGTCGACTTGAGCGTGTAACAATACTAATAAATCTTCCGCAGTAGAAACAGAGTGACCGACATAGCCCAACGGATTAGTAAGCTGAAGTGCCAATGAGCAGGCCATATAGCTAAGAACCGACAACCGATGGAGGAAAAAAGGTTCTCGAGTGGCAGCCTCGTACCGGTAGGCGTAGTGTAGGGCGACCTACCCACCCCCCACCCACTAGATGGAGTGACGAATTGGTAAGACATGCAGGAAGTCGATGGATGCAGGTACCTCAGGACCGTGCTTTGTGGCATTCCTTGGAGGTGGCCTATGTTCAGCAGTGGACTTGTGAAGGGCTGTAATGATGATGATGATGATGATTAATAAATTTCAAATTAGTCAATTTAACTAGTAAAGTTATTTTGCCCTTTATCCTCGTTAAATCTTGTTGATGTTTGGATACGTATAGGAAAAAATTCTAATGTCGAGGTAATTTTTAAATGAAAAAATCGTCTGTTTTTCTTCTGTGTGTGTGTTGTTTGGCTAAGGCCTCCCACAACTCTTGAAAACTTCTCTGTTTGTAGATATTCATATCTTTTCCTTTCCTATTGTTATTTCATCGTATCCTTATTTTATCTTTCTACCTTGTTCGTTTTTCCTTTTCTTTTTTTTCTATCTACAAAACCATTTTTACCATCTCTCATAGTATGTCCGGCTTATGTTGATTTCGAATCGAGGCAAAACGTAAGTGTCTATCGTCCGCAAAATTCACTCCCCATCAGGTGAACTTTGTTCTTGTTTGTCATTTTTATTTCTTAAAAAAATGTTTAGGTTATTAAAAAGAAAAGATTGTACATATCGACAGCCGCTCAGCGCTAGATTTACTCTACGGACAACTTCTAACATCAGAAACCTCTGTAATTGCCAACCGGTCGTATGAAAAATTCATGAAGCCATGATTGAGTCCTATACAGACGAACGTCGATGGAATAACAAAATGACCGTCAGCTTAGATGCTATCCGATTACTGTCACCTGTAAATATGTAAGAAAAAGTAATTGAGATGTTCTTGTCCAGATCTATCTTTCATCTTGTGGAAGTAGCAAAAACTGTAGATTAGATATGATATAAATTAGAATTACACAGATGATACTTATTCTTAAATCTTTTAGGTATTTCCATTCAAATTGTATGGTAAATAGAGAGAGCTTGGGAGTTAAAAAATAAGATATAGTTAAACACGAAAAAATACGTAAAATTATTCTAATTCAATATTTTATGCTTAGTTAAAGTGTTAGTAGAGTTAATATAATTTCTAGTTTTTTTTTTCATATCAACGTTTATTCTAAAATTCATCAACGTTCCAAAAGTGTTCATTTTTTAAAATCCGCGCCAATGATCATTCACTTTCATTATCTTAGCCGTCCGTTTTACGACCGAATTATCGAAAGGACCGCGATGGTATTGCATTTATCTTTCACCATTTTAAATCAGCACAAGATGGATTTAGTGTTCGGAGTCATTTTAAGCTTCATAATACGTTTTATAACTTATAATGATAGATGTAAAGGGCGCCTTCGCCCTCTCAAACCATAGCTTTGTTGCTAATAAAAATAATGACTGCGTTTTCCTTCTATAATAAGCAAACAGACATGTTCATTTCTTTATTTATGCTCCGAATGGTTTAACGTTTGAAGTGATTTACATCCTGAATTCCGGTCATTATTTGAAATTTCGTTATTTGTGTAGGGATACCCACAGATTATAGAGAACAGCGTTATGAGTACGATCGATTTGGATTTGATGAAACCAACTACTGCCCTGCCTATATGTGCAAATCTTTTAAGTTATGCAATACTAACGTCTAATAGAAGATTTAAAGCGTAAAATATTAGCGTAATAAAGAGCTTGTGGTGGTGACGTAGGGGAACCCATTACCCCATTTCGTCCCGTAGGTATCTTAAAAGGTGACCTTGGGAAGCGCAGGAAAAATCTTATGGTTTTCGATTGATGGCAGCGCAACCATCTCATTTACGCAAGACTTATACCATCTTCGCACTTCTTCCACCTTCCCCGGGTAACAGTGTCAAAGGTGGGAGACGTCTAGCACTGTAATCGTCTCATTATCATCATCATCATTACAGCCCTTCACAAGTCCACTGTTGAACATAGGCCTCACCCAAGGAATGCCACAAAGCACGGTCCTGAGCCACCTGCATCCTTCGACTTCCTTCATGTCTTATCAGGTCGTCACTCCATCTAGTGGAGATTCGCCCTACACTACGCCTACCGGTACGAGGCTGCTACTCCAGAACTTTTTCTGTTGTCGTTGTTGTTCTTCGAGCAAGTGATCGTCGTATTAACGTTTAAATAAAACTAATTTTTACGGATTTTATCGCGTATCTTAACTTTTTTCATGTTCCCGACGTTTCGAGCACTTTACAGCACCCATGGTTACTTGGGCTGAGGTGTTCTATAATATCTAACAGCATTTTTTTAAAAGATATAAATGAATAAATAATTGTAACAAATACCGCTCTCAAAAAATATCACATCCCTCTTAACAATATTAACTTGCAATATCTCTACGACTAAATAGGTGGGAATATTTCTTTCTTGTGTTACTACTTTAAATTGTGAGGACTGCAATCTATCTTAAATTAAAGGAGTGGTTATGTTCTGCTTGGAAATTGTCTGGTTTTTCTTTTATCTTCTATATGATTCTTTTCAACTTACACTATATTTAATTAAATAAGGGTAAAGCGAAAACTGGCATTGCTACGCGTATTTATTGATAAAAGAAATAATAATGATATTATTCTAAGTTCATTTAAATCCGCTATTAGTTTTCAGTTAAGATTAAAATATGTTTACTTAATACAACGACCCTAAATGAAACATCAAAATCAAAAAGTCAGTCTGCGCGAAATCTGTAAAACTTGTTTCACATCCAGCGCAACAGTTTCAAAACTTTCTTTCTATTCCAAGTGGAATCTCAGCTTATCGTCGTCCTTGTCTCCCTAGTACAAATACATTGAACAGTGTTACGTGTGAAAAGGACAGCTTACATGAAGACGTCACGAGGGCGAAGGCGCGCGAGTGTTCTTCCACTTATTTTATTTATTCTGTTGCGTGATATTTTTTTCTTTTTCACAAAGCTACGTCTTTGTTCGAGTTCGGGGGGCGCGCGATCGTCCATGGCTGGTAAGTTGGATAATTTCTTTATTCAGTTCGCCCACCCGACAATTTTCTGACCCGCATTATTATGTTATGAGCTTGATTTGTTTAATAATTTTATTACCGGGCGCAAACCGCCCGCGCTATCGTACTTTTGTTCTGTAAGCGTTATTGACTATTGTTTATTATATTTTAAAAGTTTAACAGGTTGATTGTTTTTGTTTTATTAAACGATTTTTATCTGAATTCAAAACTACACCTCTTTTTGAAGTAACGTTTTAAAATTAAAAACATTAGAAAAACATTACACGACATGATCTGTAAATAAAAATCGTGCACACCATTGTTTGTATTTTCAATATTACCATCTAAAACAATAAAGTTTTCCAAACCCCTGAACAGCTTTTCTTAGCATAAAACAATTTAAATTTTTTTGTTGCGAATAAGTCTGTTAGTGTCGTCAGTAATACTTCTCTCCTTGCTTTCCCAATTTTAACAATTCAACAAGGTCAGATGTCCAGACATAGCGTTAGGGGATACAAAGAAAAAAGGTCCTCTTTTTGCTTACGGAATCCTACTGTTAAGACTTGAGGGCCGCGCCAAGATGTCCGTTCCGATAATTCGAATGCTTTGAATAGGCAGGTGGACTTAAATAGAGATGTTTGTGGCTCTCGATATACTAGCTTATGATAATATTTATTTGAATTGTAGGCTTTTGAGTACACACAGTTTTGACCATATTTACTGGAAGCACTGGCTAAAATCTACACTATACTCCTAAATACAATCATATATACCTCATATAATATTAATCTTTAACAATTTTATTAAGACAGTTGAATGTTGACTACGTTTTACTAAGTTTACATTATAATATATCCATAGATCACGTAATATCCGGCTCGAAGGACCACTATGATTATTTTGGAAATCGGTTTGATATGTACATGCCTACTAAAACTTTTACACTTAATATATTGGCAAAATAATTCTAATTTTTCGTAAATCTCATGACAAGTTTTCTGTACCTTATTATTTAAAATTACAACAAAAATTTAAAACTAACATATTTGGTATGCAAATTATTTATACACAAGTCACATAACAAAATAGTAGTATTCGTAGATTAATAATCTTGATCCATTTTCAAATATTAATTTATAGCTGGCAAATTGATACACTTTGTATATAAAAAAAATAAGTGACAAACAAACTTACTGTTCACCTGATGGAAAGTGGCTACTGCAGTCCATGGCCACCTGCCGTCAATTTCAAGTAAAAAATATTTTTTTTATAGAATAAGGGTGGCAGACGAGCACTCAGTCCACCTGCTGATAAGTGGATGCTGTGGCCATTAGACATTTACATTTATCTTCAATTAAAAATCAAAATTTTGTTTGAAGCGACAGTAGCCTAATGGCAGGGCGCGGACCGCGAACTCAAAAAGTTCGTGGGTTCGAATCTACCATTCGACTACTGGCGTGAACCACTCGTAACACAAGCAATTTAAGCTTACCGCGAGTGGTTAAGGGGAGTATTAGTAATGTCTATAGCATTGTTAATATTCTTTTATTTTTTAAAAAAATGAAAAAAAAATGCAGATGCGTTGCCAGCCCTCAGGAATGAGGTAGAACTCCTCATTTCCAGTAAAAAGGGCCTCCGGTTCTCTAGAATCACCATACGAAACACAGCATCATTAAGCTGCTATTTTACGCTGGTATTCTGTGGAAGCGTGGCCCTACCCCGGTCGAGCCGACCCATTCATGCTGTGACCACAATATAGCTGCGGCATGGCTCCACAACGTAAAAACAGATGCATTTCTTGGAATATTTGCCCATGCTCATCACTTACTTGTGCTAGAGTCAGGCTGCACCTAGGGAAGGACCACGCGCGTACAGTATCAGCGGCTTAATTCTGCTGTTTCGTGTGGTGAGTGTAGACTACCGGTGACTCGAGACTTTACTGGAAACGATGTCTATCTTAGTTTCTTCTTAATCGAGGATAAATGTACGTGTCTATGGGCCACAGCGTTCACTTAGCGTAAGATAAAACGTGTGCACGTTTGTCATCCTAACTTTTATAAAAAATCGGGCATGATCGTTTGTCACCCTATCCTGTAAAAAAAAGAACTGACATCCTCTAACTTGTGCCTTTCTATAAATTTAAGAGTGGCGAATAAGCTAATTGTCCACCTTATAATAGACGTTTACTGCCACCATCGTATACAAGCTTGATGCAGCCATCCATGGGCCCAGAATATGGACATGGCTTTTAAACCCGTAAAAGCATTGTCACCCTTGAGGTCAATAACAAATGTCTCTTTCTGTTATAAGCTTCGCTGCATAGCAGGAGTGCAGTGCTTGGCGGTATGAACAAATATTATGATGAACAGATAGCATTGTTCATCATTAACGGCTCAGTTGCGCAGTGGCTTAACAATGAGTTATAGCACTTAGGGTTCGAAACCCGCACGGAACAAGTATTTGTCTGTGCTACAAATAATTGTTCCATCTCTGGATGTTTGTCCTTTTGAAATTTATGTACTATATAAAAAAAACCCACAATACACATCCTAGTGTGGAGTTAACGTATGAAAAATAGAAAAAGTCCCTGAGAACTAAGGCGAAATGCACGACGTGTCCAGTTAAAATATACACCATGATTAAACGTTTATTATCGTCAGCATATGTAATTAATACAATTAATAGAAGGTGCAAAAGATATTTTTTTAAATATTTCATGTAAAGATATCGTGGCAAAACCAACACAGACCAGTTCCATTTAAGCTGCGGCAAAACTTGGGTCTAAGTTAATTGGAATTCTTTCCAGGCTAGCAGCGGCTGCGGCGGCTGCGGCGGGCGCGACCAGCGAACTGAGCTACCTTGCCGCCCTCCACCCCGCGTACCGGCCTGTTCCCTACGACCATCCACTATATGGCACCAACACTTTACGAGGTAAGTGAAGATTGTTACGAGGATACGTTTTCAATGAATATAAATCAGTTAGAGACCATGATTGGTGTAATGATAGAGTTATTATTCATGCTATTTTGCAAAATTACTTCGTTACTTGAAAACTAGTTTGAAGCAATAGTATTGAACTTAAAGAGTTAAAAGGTTTTTTTAACAGTTTCAAACTGTCGTCGAAACTAGAAACTCGTATTTTTTATGTAATTGAAGTGACAAACCAACTTCTTCTTCTTTAAAATTATGGCTTCTCTTGATAGAATTCTGCCAGTGTCAAGTCAGTCAAACGAACTTTAAAGGATTAGGTTATCTGAACGTTAGGTGAAAATGGAAAAGGCTATTACAGTCAACATAAAAGATTACAGATGCATAATTTCTGAACACTAAGGTAGAATGCCTCAAAGCTAATTATACTAGTTCTGCCCCTCAGTTAAGACATGAACACAGTAGTGCGAGCACAGCTACTTGGAGGTTGAAATTGTTGACGTTGACGGGTCCGTAGCGCAGTGGCTTAGCAATGAAATGCTGCCCTGGGGACCGCGGGTTCGAATCCCACACGGTACAAGTATTTGTATAGCCTGAAAATAATTGTTCCGGGTATGGATGTTTGTCCATGTGCAATTTATGTTTGTAAACTGCCCCCACGATACAGGAGAAAATCATATTGTGGGAGTAACGTTTTTAACGCAAAAAAAGAATTAGGTAAGAGGGTGGTGCCCTGACGGACTCCTAGGCCAAAACGGACACACGTAGTGTAGTTATGTATATATAATTATTTAAAAGTAAGGTTTAATCTGATCTATGACTTAATAGCAACTAAGGTAAGAGACCGCGTAATAAAGTAACTATCACGGCAAATCCTCACTGATAATTTCTGCTTTAAGTTTTTCGATGCACTGTTGCATTTACCTTCGATTTATTTTATCACTTAGGACGAGCTGAATGCCACAAAATTATGGGCAGGCACTTCTCTTGAATTTCATATAACGTGAGTCCGATTTACCGTGTCGGAGCCACTTAAATTATCAATTGAAATTCCAAATGCTTATTTATTTTTATTTTATTTATTTATTTCACTTCATATGCAATGTAATGTATATAGGCGGACTTAATGCCGAGGTATTATCTACCAGTCTTCCTGAGATAGTGCAGAGATAAAAGTAGTAAATTATACGTGGCAGAGCTATACTGCAGCTATATTAGTAGTATAGTTGTGCACGAAGTTGTGTAGCACGAATGGGTCGCTCGACCGGGGAAGGACCACGCTCTCACTGAAGAATACAGCTTAACGCTGCTGTGCTTCGTGTGGTTAGTGTAGAGAACCGGAGGCCCTTTTTACTGGAAAGAAGGCATTCCATCTTAGTCCTCACGGGTGATAACGCATTTGCATTTAGATTTGTAATCGAGGATAGATATAGATGTCTATGGGTCACGGCAACCACTTACTATCAGGTTAACTGTGTACTGTTTTGTCACTTTTATCCTATAAAAAGAGCTTATTTATCATTTGCTCGGCGTTGATGACGATGATTTTAGATTAGATTTTCATAGTTTGATTAACCATTATTTTTCTAATATGTAAGTTCTCTTCTTTAGTTCCACGTAGTCGCGTTATGATTTCACTCCGTGTTTTAACAGTGTGCTATTAATTGCATGTTCGTTAAAATATTTAAATCGCTTCTCACTATAACACAATACGCTTAAGGTCACATGGTCATATATAACGCGATTCCGCTGTGTTAGTTATAAGCTATAATTCCAGTTAATTCATGTAACGCTATACTACCTTATGTCTGCAACGTTACACTGCATTCCAAAAAATTCACACCCAAACAACAGTCTACAAGTCTTGATGATTGTACTATCTTTACATATAATAAATCTGTAGAAAAATTATGTGTTCACGATTCACGCAAAAACTACTGCTCGGATTTCCATCTTTGGTATGTAGGCAGTAAAAGACCGTCTATAACATATAGGCAACTTTGTATCCGCTTACGAGATAGTATAAAAAGAATGGTTATGTTTTCCTTTTTCTATGTATTTTACTAGATTATTATATAACATATGTGTGTTTATTTATAATTTTCATTTACATGTATAAACAGCCAGACCAGATGAGGAAACTATGTAAATACTCCAGTGAATTAATTTATTGTCATAATTAAAGAAATCATAAATTAAAAAATTATTAGTTATAAATAGGATTTAGCCATACGTATGTATATCTTCTCTGTATATAAAAATCAATTGATGTGCGTTAGTCTCGCTAAAATTCAAAAAATTTTTGTGGTGTGTTTGAGTCGGTCTCTGGATGGTTTAGATTTGATATAGAACCCGGTAGGTGGCGCTGTTATCGAGATCCAAAAATCACCCGTGCGAAGCCGGGGCGGATAGCTAGTAAGTTTATAAAAGTGTGTAAGTGTGTGTGTGTGTGTGAAATTGAAACTTACGCTTACTTAAACGCCGCTTACTAGGAAGGGCATAACGACGTCTGCCAGGCCAGCTATTTATAATTATTACACTGTAAACGATTGTAAGTAGTATACATAGGATATGCATTTGCAAATTAAATAATGCAATTGATGAATAAAATTATATAGTTTCTTCATAAGCGTTGAAGATATCAAAGCAAGCGTTTGGCGCTTGAGCTATTCCAAGCAGCTTGCTTTTGATTACAACTTTAAGAGCTGATTTACGACAAGCGAGTTAGTAACGAAAAACATCATGTTCATATTAGGATATGCAGTTGGCATTACAGTAAAGCGACGCCGACGTCCGACGCTTCTTTCCTGCTTTAGACTCATCTCAGAAATAAGCGGAGACCTGCACCGAGCTATGGGTACATATAGGCTTATATCGACTTCAAAATATTTTTGTACAATTTTCGCCTTTTAAATGCACTATTTGAAAGTTGAGAAAACTACGCCATCGCTTAAACAATTCAATACTTTACTAAGTGCTTACTCTACATAATCCTGTCTACAAAATGAAAATGGATTATCAAAGTTAAAATGAAATTGGTCCAATAAAAGTTTCATTTATATGCGATTGTGCAGTATGAGATTGTGTAGTATGAGAAGTATCCTAATTCCATTTCTCCACACTTAGTAATAACAGGTTTATAATTTTAAAACCAGTGGCAAAATCATTTGAAATAACCAGAAACTAATAAAGAAAAAAGTTAACCGATTCGTCGCGCAAGAAGTGTGTAGAGCACCATCTCATTCTCAAATCGCATAATAACTAAACTAAAGCGAGACACGAGCTGCGCATATCTCACACAACTCCACAAACGCCACAGACGTACACTATCGGCGCAATTTATCTATACACTGAGGTGTTAATTAGGATTTGAACTCACGACTGCCACCATTCATTTCTTAACACTGTGCAAACGGAAATCGACCTTATGTTGTGACAATACTAAAGCAAATCGGTCAATTGTGTCATGCGATGACAGATACGTAAAAGTGGCTATTAAAAGACAGGCCGTGTTTAAGTCACGGGTTAAAATTGGCATGTACTGGAATAACGAAGGGATGAGATTTCGACCTTGCAATTAAGCCGTTACCACAGATCGAATAAGAATATAACAGTTGCCTTATCGTAGTCACATTGAAAAATTCTCTCAATTTCTTTAAAATTACCAACGCATTGTTGAAATTACTTAAAATCCACATATTATTATATAAACCGCATATTCGTAATAATAATAATAAGTCCTCCAGTTCAAATTTCAGTCACGGCGGCCTGCCTCAACGGAGGCTAGCCATCGGCGCAGGACAGGATTATAGTGCCCAAGTGTATGCGCAAGCGCAGGTGCACTCACTATTCCCTCACTCTCATAATCCGATGGGACGGTAAACCGACACGACCGGAGAGAGATCAGGCGCAGGACCAACGGCTTTACGTGCTTTCCGAGGCACGGGGGTGAGACACCGCCAACTTCTTGACTCCGGCAGCTATTGAGAATTTCTTGACAGAAAAACTCAATACACAATTGATTTTTGGCCCGACCCGGGATTCGAACCAAGGACCTCATGATCAGCAGTCGCACTACTACAACCACTAGACCAACGAGGCATTCATTGTTGGTCTAGTGATTGTAGTATATTCGTACTCTTTGTATGTAAGATGATTATCCAAGTAATAAAAAATTGTTATGTTTATGGTTAGGAGTTTTCAAGTTCGAGTTCCCGCCATGTCGTGGAGGGATTTAGTGGTCTTAGCTTGGTCACTCACGATGAATTGAGAAGAAAACAAGCGGTTGGACCTAGACGAAGGGCTAGCCAGAGGTGGCCCTCGGATGTGTGCTAGTGAACTGCAGAGAGAGGAGTGTTCTTTTCACCTCAAGCCGCAGTTGAGGTAGAGTCGAGGGGGAATAGTAGTGTCGTAATAGCGATGCGCCAATTGCCGTATCCTCCGCGACTCTAGCAGGGCCGCACCGCTGATGCTGTAGTAGTGTTAAGGCCGTGTGGAGAGAGAAATATCTGCATGACAATGCGCCGCTCTCTCATTACCCTCTGCTTCTGAAACTTAGTCGGCAGTAAAACAATTGACTAGATCCGTCGCTGGGGACAGGAAGGCGGGTGTTTTCGAGTGATCGTTTTTCTGGTCCATGGCCTTAAAGTCGGAGGGCTGTTTGGACACCGAAATGCGGTTGCCGGTGCTGGCAAGGGCCGCAAATGTGAGCAAAAGCGTTTCCGTGGCCCTGCTATTTTGCGACGAAGGTGGAACACTATGGGGTTTCAGTCGGTACGAGATAGAGAAATTTAAATTTGTTAATTTTAGCAGTGACTTAAATCTTCGTCTATTTTGTATTTTAAGTTAAATTAAATTTTTAATATAAGAAATATTTAAATCAGATGAGTCTGAATATAAAAACAACGACAATATTTCTATACAATTTGAATGTTCGTTTTGACATCTCTCATGATACTGGTACATAAAAAACATGTATATTCCAATCGATTAGTATAATATATCCAATTTATAAGTAAAATAGAGAGGTTTAAGTTTCGTCTTCATGATGCATTGCGAATAATAAACAAGCGTACACTTCAATGTTTTTTATTTGTCTAGCAACAGACAAAGCCTAATGTTAAATTATTCCTCTTTATTGCTAACACGCCTTCACTAATGTCATCTATCGCTCAGACCGTAACAGATATATATTTATGAACTGGTGACTGAAGAAGTGGTCCAAGTGAAAAGAGGAATGACCTTTTTTATTTTGTAGAGCTACATTGCAGTGAGTTAGAACTAAGTATTGAATAAAACTAAATTTACGGATTTTATCGCGGTTTATTTCACTACTTTTACTTATTTATAATTCCCGACGTTTCGGGTGCTTTACAGCAACCATGGTCACGGGGGGGGGGGACTGAGATGTTTGATGTCCCAATGTCATTGTTAGCCCGGCTACCTTCAGTTTTTGAATATTAATTTTTGGTCCGATTTACGCTAAACGAACTTACAGTATCTTGAAGTCTTGCAGTGGTATGCTTGGGTTTCGGTTTAATTTTGTTAATTATAGGATCCCAAGCAGATGGCAGCACCCAACCATCTTCTCTATTGAAATTAGGATGTTTTTTAATTTCAATAGCCTCGCGTATCATCCTTGTTAGGAATCGGTGTTCTTTTGCGAGGACTTGTGGTTTATCAAATCTGATGTAATGGTGGGGACGATCTTGAACATGTTCACAGACTGCAGACTTCCCGGAGCGTCGGTGCTTCACGTCAGCTATAATATGTTCTTTCACGCGTGTTTTTATGGATCTTTTTGTTTGACCTATGTAAGAGAGACCACATTCACAATCTAACTTGTAAACTCCTGCATCTTGTAGAGGGATATTACACTTGACGGATGGTAAAAATTGACTAATCTTCTTCGGCGGCTTGTAGTATGTTTTAATGGAAGCTCGCTTCAAGATGTAGCCAACCTTGTCTGTGATTCCTCTGACATATGGTAGTACAGCAGGTACACGCTCGACTGTGGCCGGCTTCACTCGGTCATTGTGACGTAGGCGCGGGACCCGAAGCTTGCTTGACATGCTGAAGTTCAGCGGCCAGATGTTTTCTGTCACAGATCCCTCGCGCTCTCTGAAACAAAGATTTAGCCACGGTAGCTAACTGTGAAGGATGATGGTGAGATTCACCATTTAAATATCGGTTGGTATGGGTCTTTTTCCTATACACAGTGTGACCAATTGTGTTATTAGGATTTCGAATGACTAAAACATCTAAGAAAGCTAAAGAATTATTTGCCTCTAACTCCATTGTGAATTGTATTTTAGAGTTTATAGAGTTAAGGTGGTTTAAAAATGCAGTTACTTTGTCAGATGGTAAAAATGTGAAAGTGTCGTCTACGTACCGCTTGTAGGATCTTGGATTTACAGGAGCAGTAAGAAGGGCTTTCTCCTCGAAGTCCTCCATGTATATGTTGGCGACTATTGGAGATACAGGTGAGCCCATCGCCACACCATCTACTTGCTTGTAGAACTCTTCCTTCCACAATAGATAGCCAGATGTGAGGCAGTGTTTGAGTTATATTGCATATTCAGCAGGCATGTTATTATCTTCTAGCTTCCTAGTTACAATTGATATGCAGTCTTCAATAGGTAGGCATGTGAATAGTGACTGAACATCAAAACTGACCATAGTTTAATTGTCAGCGAGATGTAGGTCTTTTATCTCACTAACAAAATGGTATGAATCCTGCTACTATAGGACGTAGTAGTGAGCCAGATCGATTCACCAACTTATAAGCTGGCACATCACTTGGCAAAAGTACTGTCACCACTGAGAGGACATACCAGAGCACACACAAAGGATTCATACCATTTTGTTAGTGAGATAAAAGACCTACATCTCGCTGACAATAAAACTATGGTCAGTTTTGATGTTCAGTCACCATTCACATGCCTACCTATTGAAGACTGCATATCAATTGTAACTAGGAAGCTAGAAGATAATAACATGCCTGCTGAATATGCAGTATTACTCAAACACTGCCTCACATCTGGCTATCTATTGTGGAAGGAAGAGTTCTACAAGCAAGTAGATGGCGTGGCGATGGGCTCACCTGTATCTCCAATAGTCGCCGACACACGGGGAGAGGGGGCGGCCCGTGACCATGGTTGCTGTAAAGCACCCGAAACGTCGGGAATTAAAAATAGGTAAAAGTAGTGAAATAAACGCGATAAAATCCGTAAATTTAGTTTTATTCAGTGTGTAGTGTTCGCGTAAATTTAAGAAATCATTATAGAACTCTAAGTACTTGAAGAAAGTTTTACGCAGTAGAGCAACCTTGCAACTATTATGGTTGTAGCACGAAGTCGGCTCGATCGGGGAAGGACCACGCTTCTACAGAATACCAGCGTAAAATAGCAGCTTAATGCTGATGTGATGATGTGTATGATGAGTGTGGAGAATAGGAGACCCTTTTTACTGGAAACGAGGCATTCCATCGTAGTCCTCAGGGGTGACAATCAGCATTTTTATTCTTAATCAAAGATAAATGTAGACGTCTATGGACCGCAGTATGCACTTACCATCGGGTAGATTGTGTGCTCGTTTGTCACCCCTATACTATAAAAAAAATTGTGTTCTATAGTCGCGGCACAGAATATCAGAGTGAAATAGCAGCATAATCCTTCTACGCTTCTTATAGTAATTAGGTGGCTGGACTTCCTTTCTACCTAGAATACCGTCTGGGTGGGTAGCAATGCTTGCACTGCTGTGTTCAGGTTTGAGGGGTATAGAGATCCAGTATAGTTAGAGGCTATGAGGCATTCCGTCTCAGTCCTCAGAAGTGACATTGCATCTGTGGCTTTCTTTGTTACTGTTTGCAGTTCCTACAACAGCCACTTACCATCAGGTGGAAGTACTTTTGTCCCTTTAGTTTAAAAAAAAAAGCTTTAAATTATGTGTGTTCATCATAGAATACTACAATTAATACATAATAGAACGGGGGAGTGGTCGGATCTCGCGTAGCCACTAAAATGTCACTAATACTAAATGTCAACACGAGATGTGTTTTGACGTTACAATCGTTTCCAAATTTCGCATGCAAACTATTTAGAAAATGCCGAATTGCACCCTAATTACAAATAGATATGTATTAAAATTTAATGACGATTTTGAACATTAATCCAAAGACTAAAATGTGTAAATTTACTCAGTCAGTCAACGCAGCGAATCCGATTTGGCGACGAAAATCCTCGTATAAAATAAAGTTGACAGCCATTCTATTGTGTATTATAATATTCTATGGTGTTCATCGCTTATTCGCATCACTTGCCACTTGTGCCATAAATTTCTTTACAAAATTTACGTGGTATACGATATACGTTCAAAATGCCTGCGGTGTGTATTAGCGATTCGACGTGCACATTTCAGTTCCCTTCAACGTGTCTTTAAGCGTCTGTTTGTTAGTTATATTTACGGATCAGTACATTATTTATCAAATAACTAAACAGTCGTGAAAATGCATTCGGAGTTTCGATACGGCGTATTTGTGAACTAAATAAAATTAGTAATCAAATCAAATCAAATGACATCAGTTTATTTTGTGAACATAGATTATTTTACAGATCTCAATATATGTCATAGTAAAATACAAGGTAGGTTCTCTATGTCCCGCCAGTAGGAATACAAAATATAAAATAATAATTGCTTAATATTTTTTCTTCTCTTCTGATGTCAGTTTCTAATTGAAATAATGTATTAATACAAGAAGATTTTAAAGATAATAAAGATATAGTATAATATAACATATAATAATTATCATCATTTTGTCTAACTGTCATCTAGTATTAATTGGCACATGTCATGATAGGTATATATTCATACATAAATAATAATAATACATAAACACTCACGCCTGTCACCCAGAGGGGTAGGCAGAGACTACAGACTTCCATTTGGCACGATCCTGACACACCTCTCTCGCCTCCTTCACATCCATACACCTCCGCATACATGCTCGTCGGTTAAGGGTACTCCTAATTTGGCCCGTTTTCAATAAATCGCCAATTTGGTCGATAAATTTTCGCCTAGGACGTCCCTTTCCGACTCTGCCATTCACTTCTGCAACATAAATTTTCTTTGTCACTCTTTCCTCATTCATTCTTTCCACATGACCAAACCACCGAAGCATTCCTTTCTTAATCCTGGTCACAACATCATCTTGCAAACCACACTCTTCTCTTATTACACAATTTCTTACCCTGTCATTAAGATTCAGCCCTAACATACTCCTTAACGACCGCATTTCTACTGCGTTCATTCTACTCTCGTGCTTCTTCTGCCACACCCAACTTTCACTACCATATGTTAAAGTAGGGACCAACACAGCATTGTGAATTGCCATACGTGCCTTTTTCGACACATTTTGACTCTTCACAATAGAGTGCAGGGCCCCATTTACTCTATTTCCCGCATTCACTCGTCGTTCTATATCCTTATCATATCTCCCATCCCTGCTAAATACGCAGCCCAAATATACAAACTCGTCTACTTGCTCGATCAACGCCCCTTCTATTCTTATTTCACAAATCGTTTTACTTTCTTCTCTTTCAAAAACCATAACCTTCGTCTTACTTGCGTTCACTTTCATACCCCTTTCTTTTAATGATCTGTTCATTAATGTAACCATCATTTGCAACTCGGCCGCCGACGACGCAAGTATAACTTGATCATCGGCGTACAAAAGGCATTTGACGGTTAACTCACCCATTCTTAATCCGCATTCTTCAACTTTCAAATTTTGCAAACAACTGTCCATAAATAGGTTGAACAGCCACGGGGAAGCTACACAGCCCTGTCTGACACCTTTATGGATGTCAAACCAGTCCGAGTAGACCCCGTTGATCCTAACACAAGCACTAGAGTCCCTATAAAGGGACTCCAATGCCCGTATCAAGCCAGCGCTCAACCCAAATGAGTTCAGTGTTTGCCATAGCACATCCCTATTCACTCTGTCATAGGCCTTTTCCAAGTCCATGAACGCACAAAAAACCTTTTGGTTTTTGGCCAAAAACTTCTCCGCGATCATGCGCATGGAAAAGACTTGATCTGTACATCCCATTCCCTTTCTAAATCCTGCTTGCACATCCCAAATTTTTCCATCAGTTTCTTTCATGACCCTTTCAATCAGTACCTTAGCATACAGTTTTCCCACAATGCTAAGAAGGCTGATGCCACGGTAGTTTTTACAGTCCTGCTGCGACCCTTTTCCCTTATATACTGGGACTATCACGGCTTTGCACCAGTCTACCGGTACCCGCTTCAGTTCCCAGCATAAATTAAACAAGGTGTGCAGCAGGCCTGCCACCACTTCCTCTCCAGCCCTTAGCATTTCGAGTGAAACTCTATCATATCCGGCAGCCTTACCTGCTTTCATGCTTTTCATTGCTTTCATTATTTCACCTACACTAATCTCGCTACCTCTTTCCTCTTCCTTCGGAATTTCTACTTCACTTAGTACACACGTTGTCTCCTCACTCATAAACACGCTTTCAAAATATTCCTTCCATCTCTTTAAACTCAAAACTTCATCATTCAGAATATAGCCATTCTCGTCTCTTATAGCATTCATCATAGGCTGTTTTGAAAGTCCCCTGGCAGTTCTTACAAGTTTCCAGAACATTTTAATATTTGCCTGGAAATTATCCGATATTCTTCTATCATTCTTATCCGTTCTTTCTTGCTTTTTTCTTTCAACTACTTCTTTTACTCTCTTATTAAGATGTCTAAAGACTGCCTTTTTTCTTTCAATATCATCATTCGTATATATTCAATGTAGTTATTTAATGTTAAAATGTGTCGCTAAGGAATTCATCTAAAGAATAATATGCTTTTTCATTTAATAGATCAAAAAGTTTACGTTTATAATTAATGTTGTCACAATCTTTAATGTATTTAAGTTATATACTTTTGGTGCCATTGCATATATACTCTTCTGTAATAAAACAGTTCTACTTCGTACTAAATGAAGCTTGTCTGAGCGACGTTGACTTTCCACGAACTTATACATGTTAATAGGTATTACGTTTTACAAAAATGCTTGTTTCATAAATATATAATGAGGGAAATGTCAGTGTTTTTTTGTTAGTCCCTTTTTCATTTTTAGTCTGTATATGATTTGAATAATAATTATTAAAATAATCCGCTATCAATTTAGGATTTGTTACGTACTGTCCTTGGATCTTTATTCCCTCAATATTTTGTTTAGGTATGTTTGGCTTCACTGCATTTATTACTTTCCACGCAGCTTTTGTTTTATTATGACTTGTTTCAATGAAATAACTGTTTTGAGCTATTTGTGTCAGTTTGACAATTTTTTTATATCTCTTAGTGTAGTTTTAAGTAAACAACATATCTACGCTTGTCTTGTAGATTGCGAGAGAATGAAATGCTTTTGATTTGAACAACACCTCGTATTATTCTTGGCGGTCAGCTATTCCTCAAAACCTGAAAACGAGACTGTACAGTGTACAACCAGTGCGTGTTAGCAGTTATGACTTATGGAAATGAGACGTAGTCCTTCACTGCTGGCCGTATGAGGACGCTCACAAGTCGCTCAGCGAGCTATGGAGAGGGCTATGCCCGGGATTTCTCTGCGTGATAAACTTAGAAATGAGGATATCCGCAGTAGAACCAGAGTGAGCGACATAACCCAACGGACTAGTAAGATGAAGTGGCAATGTGCCGGCCATGTATGTAGCTCGAAGAACCGACATTCGAAAACCGATGGGGAAAATAGGTTCTAGAGTGGCAGCCTCGTACCGGTAGGCGAAGTGTAGAGCGACACCCCACTAGATGGAGTGAAGACCTGCTAAGAGATGCAGGAAGTCGATGGATGCAGTTGGCTTAGGACCGTGTTTTGTGGCATTCCTTGGATGAGGCCTATGTTAAGCAGTGGACTTGTGAAGGACTGTAATGATAATGATGATGATAATGATGGCGGTGTAAGAATATGCATCGCCCTATATCGTACCAGGATTGTCGGAAAGGACAACAAAGAAAAACAAGTCCGCATATGGACGGCAAACGTCAAGAACATAAAAATCTGCGGTTGCAGACGTGCCTGCTGAGAATGCAAACTATGACACATATATCTCAATATGAGGCAATCAATGGGGATCTACGTTCTACTTCTACGTTCAGCAGTGCACTTTGATAGGCTGTTCTGAATAAATAAATTAATTTAGATTAATTATTTTTCAAAGCAAGAATTCAAAGTTCTTTATTTACTTATAAATTAAGTTAAGCTAAGATTTCGAAAGGCCAACAGCGACATCGATTTAATTTGACAAATCAATAAGAAATATATTAGTACATTGCGACACAAAATTGGTAGACGATGTTTTTCAACAAAAATAAAATGCCGTCCGCAGCACGCAAGAAACTTAACCCTTCACGGCCGAAGGTATTCCTGTACCGAAACGAAACTGTTTACGGCCCGGGGGAAAAAATTGCAACGCGGTGTCCGCTTACGCCGCGCCGGCTACGGAGGTCCGATAACACGTCGTGGACGAGTCTGAAGATAACGCTCAATTAGCCGTATTTTTATAACGACCGCTTTATGCTAGAGAGAAGAATCGATTATATTGCTATGAAAATATTAAATACTAGTGATCCGCCCCAGCTTCTGAATCTCGACAGCAGCGCCATCTACCAGGTCCAAATTAGTTTTTAAACCATCCGGGATCCACTCAAATACACACAAAAATCATCATTTCTCTTTCTTATTTATTTAATAGAATATAAGAAGATGACTTATCCGACACTATTCCGATGATATCCCGGACGTCAGTCTGAGCGAGATTAGAATGGCTCTCCACCACCTTAAAAACGGCAAGGCCCCGAGCGAGGATGGAATTACAGCGGAGCTTCTGAAAGCTGATGGAACACCGGTACTTGAAGTCCTTCAAAAGCTCTTCAATTCCGTCCTCCATGGTAGCACTACTCTGGAGGCGTGGAGCAGAAGCGCGGTGGGCTTGTTATTTAAGAAAGGCGACAACGCTCTCTTGAAGAACTACAGACCGATTTCCCTTCTGAGCCGCGTCTACGTGCTGTTTTCGAGAGTCATTACGAATCGTCTCGCACGCAGACTCGACGACTTCCAGCCTCCCGAACAAGCCGGTTTCCGAAAAGGCTTCAGTAGCATAGACCACATACATACCCTTCGGCAGATTGTACAGAAGACCGAAGAGTACAATCTGCCACTTTGCCTGGCATATGTGGACTATGAGAAAGCCTTTGATTCCGTCGAAATTTGGGCGGTGCTACAGTCCCTTCAGCGTTGCCAAGTTCACTGTCGGTATATCGAAGTGCTGAAGTGTTTGTACAGTAGGGCTACGATGGCTACAGAACCAGAGTTCGAAACCTATCCAACTGCAGAGAGGTTTAAGACAGGGTGATGTTATATACCCGAAACTCTTCACCGCTGCGTTGGAAGACGTTTTCAAGCTACTGGACTGGAAAGGATACGGTATTAACATCAATGGCGAGTAAATCACTCACCTTCGATTTGCCGACGATATAGTCCTTATGGCAGAATCGCTGGAGGACCTTAGCACTATGCTCAATGACCTCAATGGTGTCTCCCAACGGATAGGTCTTTAGATGAACATGGACAAAACAAAGATCATGTTTAATGTCCATGTCACACCTATGCCGGTAGTTGTTGCATATGCTCGAAGTTGTTGACGAGTACGTTTACCTGGGACAAATAGTCCGACTAGGTAAGTCCAACTTCGATCGAGAGGTCAATCAACGGATTCAACTCGGCTGGGCAGCGTTCGGGAAATTACGACACATCTTCAAGTACTCGTCAGGTGTACCTCAATCTCTGAAAACCAAAGTGTATAACCAGTACGTGTTGCCAGTGATGACCTACGGATCTGAGACGTGGTTCTTCACTGCTGGCCGTATGAGGACGCTCAAGGTCGCTCAGCGAGCTATGGAGAGGGCTATGCTCGGAGTTTCTCTGCGTGATAGACTCAGAAATGGGGATATCCGCAGTAAAACCAGAGTGACCGACATAGCCCAACGGATTAGTAAGCTGAAATGGCACTGGGCCGGCCATATAGCTCGAAGAACCGATAACCGATGGGGAAGAAAGGTTCTCGAGTGGCAGCCCAGACCCCCCACTAGATGGAGTGACGACCTGGTAAGACATGCAGGAAGTCGATGGATGCAGGTGGCTCAGGACCGTGCTTTGTGGCATTACTTGGGGGGAGGCTTATGTTCAGCAGTGGACTTGCTGAGGGCTGTAATGATGATGAATGATAATGATGAAGAAGATGACAAGGTGACTGATTGATAATTTTTTTTTTCAATATTCATTATAAATTTAATATTAGGAAACTAGATTTCATATTGAAATAATGCACATAAACAATATAATAATATTATAAGGTTAATCAATATCGCCAATATGAGATCATATATATATGTATGAGTATGAGATCAATGGGGCGAAAGGGCGACACCTTTTTATTTAATTAATAGGTTGTGTTTATATATTTTATAATAGATAAGTTTATTATATGTAATCGACAATATTTGAGTTTTTATTTAAATATATCATTTTATTTAAAATTGAAGTGACAAACAAGCTTATTACAACTACTACCCTTACTACAGCCCTTAAGGTAAGTATTTGCAGCAGTCTATGGACACCTGTAGCCAACTTCGTACAAAGTAGTGTTACGAGCTTGGGGTTCGAGATAATAAAAACTGCCGAGTGTATTACCAAAATTTACTTTTTAACTACGGAACACTAATTACAACTTAAAACCAAACCAATAACAAAACACAATTAATTCGCAGTTGTATCGCTTCGAAGTATTCGCATGTATTGCCAATTCAATTCTGACTTGGGTCACTCTATTATCTTGATGTTAGTGCTGTTAGTCTATGCGACTCTTACAGCTTCATCTTGTCTCAGGGCTCGCGGCCTGCAAGGCCGCGAGCTAATTAAAAGGGAAAGGCAATGAGGTGAGGATGATGATGATATGGTTTATGATTTGGTATTGTTACCAATCATCATGTCGCCTTTTAGGCGTTTTTCTTTGAGCTATCTAACCGCAGTCCGAGGGGGGGTGTGCGGACCCCCATCTCTGACTGCTCAGCTCGTGTCGGTCGATGGTCTGGGCGGTGAGAACCGTCCAGGAACGCGGGTGTACGGTGTGTACGCGGTGTGAGCTGGAACGCGTCGTGCCCGTCTGCGGGTGCGACGCGCCCCATTCGTTGTCCTAACTGTGTTTGTACCATTTAGTGTGGGTGTAGTGTCATTGTGTGATGTGCCTGCGACGCTTGGGTCGACTGGATCGAGCGATATAGGTGGTTCTATTAAAACATTTCGCGGTCTACGGAGATAGGGCGCGACGTTTGCTATCGGAACGAGACTTGGGTCACGGTCTATACCGACCATATATAGGGCCTCAGATAGTTCCAAAACCTTCTATTGTAGAAACATCTAGAATGTTCGAGTACATACCGGTCCCAACTGACTAGGTGTCGATAGTTCTAGAAACTACTTTCGTGGAAATTTCTAGAAGGACTTTGACCCTCCTATTTCAGTTACTTGATATTAGAAGGCGCTAGTGGTAACTAGTGTCGCCATGTACCAGGCATTAGTTGTGGCGCGCAACGGTAGGCTACGGATGCGTTGTCACCCTTGACTCACAGCCTGTTATTATACTAGTACTATACTAGTATTATATATATAGCACTACTATGATACTCTCTATCCCTTCATATCGGGACCCAGCAGTGCACGTATTTGGTATCACAAATGGAGATTTCGGTGATACCTATCCAGACAGACTCCTCGAGAGAAAAAGTCCTACCAACTAATAAAAGTATCCTGATTTACAAAACAGGTAATAAAGCGTTGTAGATTGCATTTTCTAAATCTGAATTCAATTTCTCCTCTGTCGATTTTATCCAGCTATTAAATACTCAAATGTAACACAATGTGCAAAAAACATTCGACGACCGGCAAATGGAGAAGTTGGCCTCGATTGAAATCATTAAATAAATATTTCGACTTCGTCCTTAATTTTATTCTGGACTCAATAGCTATACCTTGATGGCTTCATTAATAGTCGAAAAATGTTTTTATCTGCAATCTGCGATAGTTCAGTATTTGAGGAATCGTTCATCGTGATCTTGAAATCATTTCATATTTTATACTTAAAAGATTTTTAGAACAGCTTGATTCTGTATAACTACCTTCGATAAATAATTGTGGAAATATCGTTTTGATTTTGGAAGGGTTATATTGTTTAGTTAGGGATAATAATTGTTAAATAATAATTTGTCGGTACGCTACGCGCGCCATCTACTGTAAGGAAATTGTACTATGCGTATAACTTTCGCGCAGCAATAAGTTGACAAAGTTTTCCGGCGATTTGATGAACGGTATGGCAGCGCATAAAATACGAACAAACAAATATTAATTTTTATATATTAAAAGTTACAGCCTATATATGTCCCACTGTTGGGCACAGGCCTCCCCTCATTTCTGAGAGGGTTTTAGGGCAAGGAAGTGTCCGCTGCGCTGCCTCAATGCGTGTTGGCGAACTTCACCTGTCTTCGATAGTAATTTTTTTTCTTATTCCTCAGACATGCAGGTTTCCTCACGATGTTTTCCTTCACGCTGAGCACGTGGTATATCAGCACTTAAAATTGCAATTAACAATTTCATTGGTGCCGGCGGGGATCGAACCCGGGTTACTCGCGTTCTGTTATATTTACAGCGAGCGTTAACCATCTGAGCTACCACGGCTCTTTTTTATATATTAGATTTATAATTTTCAAAAATGTCAAATGATAGGGTAAATGCCTCTTATGATTGATCGTTTATGTTGCAGAATTTCTGTTGCTCCAGACTTCCTGTGTTCTTGAATTATAATTTTTTATTTTCTAAATATCATTATTGTATTTCCTTCCCCTTGAATTTGTCAGCATCACCATATACTTGCTTTTAACAATTTTTAAAGTTTAATATTAATTATATTACATGATGCAGTTGTCCTGAATCGACTCAATTTTTTTCAATTTTTTTTAATAAGAGACAAGATTAACAGAAATAACGTAAATTTTCGTACATAAAAATAAAATTTCATATATAAAAATAAATACTTAATATGATCCTATCTAGGAAGCTCAGAACAATTAAATATAAGACGAGATGCAGTACATTTCAATATTTATTTTATTTTATAGAATAATGGTGATAAACGATCATATATTCCACTTGATGGTAATTAGTTGCTGGTGGCCCATAGACTTCTACATCTATCCTCGATTACGAATTAAAATGTAGATGCGTTGTCACCCGTGAGTACTAAGGTGGAACGACTCGTTTCCATTAAAAAGGTTCTTCGGATCTCTACACTCATCGTACGAAACACAGCAGTATTAAGCTGCTATCTTACGCTGGTATTCGTGCTACAACTATACCACTAATATAGCTGCCGCATGGCTTTACCACGTAAAAATCATGCTTAACTTCTTGATCGAACTCGAGCTGATATCTTTTATGTATCTTTTTCTATCAGTCTGTCCGTACGTAAAACTTCACAGCTGGAAGCACACACATGAATCTAAATCATATGGTTTGTTGCAAAAGATTTTAGATGCATGTTTACGCGAGAGCGTGTTCTTACAATAAGTTGCACATGGTTTTGTCTTGGTTTTTGCGTCACTTACTTTACTTACTTACGCAGCTCCGTCTTTCTTTCTTTGTTAAACTGAGCTCGGAAATGAATAATAATACTAATACCAACTATGCCTTGTTGGTCTAGTGGTTGTAGTAGTACCACTGCTGATCATGAGGTTCCGGGTTCGAATCCCGTATCAGACCAAAAAAATTATTATTGAGTTTTTTTAGTTGCATGGAGTCAGGAATTTGGCGGTGTCTCACCCCCGTGCCACGGAAGGCACGTAAAGCCGTTGGTTCTGCGCCCGATCTCTCTCCGGTCGTGTCTGTTTACCGTCTCATCGGATTATGAGAGTGAGGGAGTAGAGAGTGCACCTGTGCTGGCACACACTTGGACACTATAATCCTGTCCTGCGCCTATGGCTAGCCTCCGCTGAGGCAGGCCGCCGTGGCCGAAATTCGGTCTGGAGGACACTGTTATCAACTATAACAATTAAATTTTGAGTAAATCTAATGGGGTTACATATTTTCGACTACTACACTAGCATTAAGCGCTTTATTCCCTAACGCACACTGCTTGCATTCAAGTCTGTTGCAATTTTCAATTAGTTACCTAATTTTATAACATGTCGCGTATTGCATGAAGCTATCCCAACTGTTATGATGTGACGTGTTTACTTTTTAGTTGTGTCCTTAATTATTATTTAGCCTGATCTCGGATTTCGTCTACTGTATCGACGCACCGGATGGCAGGCGTCCTATAAACTACAGACCTATATTTTCAGTTATAGTCACCGATACAGTCCACACACGGTTGCTGTCGGCTCGCGTGCAAGGCACTATTGACCGACATTTTTCATGAATAGAGATTTTAAAATTCAATGTAAGTAATAAAATATTCTTATTTCACGTGATAACATTTTATATGGATTTTAAGCTTTTATTTAGAAAATGTTTTCCTGTAGTATTTAATTTTAAACCTTAACAAATTTAACAATTATTTATTATTAATATTTACTGACGTAACATGTGGAAATTTTAAATTTTTTATAATAAAAATAATTTTGTTGTTAAGAGAAGCAATAAAACCTATAGTTACAGTTGACCAAGCTAATTATGCAAAATATAAACCATCGGCAGCGGACTGCAAAATTTCGCAACCGAAGTGACAAGCCGAAACTTAATAACTTACTCAGAAATGCTCCAGCAAATTGGGAGCCGGACGAGTCGTCAGACCGGCTCCGTAACCCTACACTGCCGCACCAAAATCTCCGTCACATATAAATTGTATTTTTATTCAAATCGGTCCTACGTGCCGCGATAAAACCCTCCTAAAACAAATAACAGATCGTTCTCGTGTCATCCGAACGAAAATTTACCTTAACTTACTGGAAATAAATGTAAAAATTCAAATTCTTAAGTGACAAGAATCTAGAGAACGGCTCAGAGGACGAAGAGCTTTGATATCATGATGGTCACAAAGAGTAGTTTTGAGTCAGAAATCCTGTAACAATATTAGCAGTAGGGCCCGATAAAAACACTAAAGCAGTCGATGTAAGCACATTGTATATTAGACTCTAAAACCAAAACCAAGGACAAACTTTCGATCCACAATGTATTTGTGTTTAATAAATTTCAAGACGAAAAAATTTCAAATATCAGTCAGATATTTATAACATATAGTTACATATTGTAGTAACAAGTACATCGTTCATGGGACGCTGCTATTAATGTAGTCATTATATTTCGAGTTTATTTCGACATATTAATACATTACAATCGCATCTTATAAGGCTGTCCAGAAGAATGATTGTTGCAGTGACATGTAATTTGCTTCTGATGATTACATTTTTAAAGTAAAATTTACGAGCGTATGTCTCCCATTAAACACAGAATGTGTTAGATTTAAACTTTTCAAAAAATTCAATCATTGAATCCACCTGCCTTTTACGACGTTTTTTTTAAATATAAAAATTGATAAAACTGCCAATCACAATCGATTCATTAAAGAACGTAAGTAGCGCCCTACGGCCGCCTCCGATGAAATTAATAAGGACAATAAAAACGGGACTCTAAAACCGCAATGAGAAGAGCATTCGGTATGCAATAATTCCGAAGTCGTAACACGTTTACTCGGAGTGTGAGATTATAAAATCGTTAAGCATCGTATCGTAAAAGTCGATATACCGAAAAATTAATACGACGGAATTCTCATTCGGAGTATCGATGCATGTATATGTCTTCATCGCTCGATAATCGTAAATTAAGGCCCAACTCTGGCTTAACCGAGCGTAAAAACTGAGCGAGAGATTGAGAGTTCATGTTACTTCCAAATGGAAAAAGGTAAAGCGCAGGACGCGGGAAAAAGACAAAAATATTAAAAATAACATTTACACGTAGAATATTATTACATTTCCTTTGATGTAAAATCTAATATAGTTAAAAATATAGGCCATCAGCAATCAACATTGATTAAAATAGATCTTTATCATTTCATCTAGCGGAATAGCCGTTAAATCTGTTCAAGCAATGTCGATCAAATCAGTTTGGTTCTAATTTTTATATAGACTTTTTTCATAATTTGCTTTGAATGGATCGTTCGTTGGTTTCTAAATATCTTGTCGGAATAAATTTATCCTGCACCCTAATCTCCGTGGACGAGAAAGCGAGAGGTGTTCTGAAACGGGTTTTAGAGAAGGACGCAGCATCAGCGCCCGCGCATGACAAGTGACCGGATTAATGCATTTTAAACGAAGAAGGCTTAATTTTGATCTCGGCTTCTTTAATTGAACGGTCCTTTAGTTTCATTTCTTTTTTGAGGTTAGGTGGAAGAGAACATAACAATATCATGAAATAGTTGCATACGTTTAATTGTATATTTTATATTTTTGTCAATACCATTTTTACGTGGTAGAGCCACATTGCAACTATATTATTGGGTGCGTTTGGCAGGAAAAAGCGCTAGCAAGCGCTTGTAAGCAAAATGGCGATCGTAAGCGGTAAGCGCTGTCAAATCGTAAGTAGCTATTTTCCTCTAGGACACGATGTTAGTTTGAACCGGGGAACCTAACCTAATTTAAATATATGTTTGTAAAGTATTCATATTAAAAAATTACTAATCATGAATTTTTAATAACATGTATATGTTTATTCATGTCATTATATTACTTAAAACTAATATTGCACAAAACAACTTTTAAACTTTACTTCAAAACAAACAAATTAAATAAGCAAAATGGCGGATTGTGTCAGCGCTACTGAAGTAGCAATCGTGTCCTGGCCGAAAACTATTTTAGCGCTTGTAAGCGCTTGCTACCGCTTTTTTCTGCCAAACGCACCCAATAGTTGCATATGTTTAATTGTATATTTTATATTTTTGTCAATACCATTTTTACGTGGTAGAGCCACGTTGCAACTATATTATTGTTGTAGCACGAGTGGGTCGGCTTGAACAGGGCAGGACCACGCTCTCACGGAATGCAAACGTAAAATAGCAATTCAATGCTGCTGCTGTAGAGGACCATTCCATCTTAGTCCTCACGGGTGATAACGCATCTGCGTATTGATTCTTAATCGAGAATAAATGTCTATGGACCACAGCATCCATTTACTATCACGTGGACTGTGTGCTCGTTTGGTTTGTCATCCTATTCTGTTAAAAAAAACTAATTACGAAGAAAGAGTAGAAAGAGAATAGTGAAGTCTGCAGTCTGTCAACACGTACAGGATCGCCCTCGTCACTACATCAGATTTGATAGACCGCAGATCCTCGCTAAAGAACACCGATTCCTTCCAAGGATGATTCGCGAGGCTATTGAAATCAAAAAACATCCTAATTTCAATAGAGAAGATGGCTGGGTGCTACCATCTGCTTGGGATCCTATAATAAATAAAATTAAATCCTAACCCAAGCATACAACTGCAAGACTTCAAGATACCATAAGTTCATACTGCATAGATCGGAACAAAAGTTAAATTTTAATCTATGGTAACCGCGGTTAACTATGACATATGGACGTTGAACATCTCAGTCCTGCCCGTGACCATGAGTGCTGTAAAGCGTTCGAAACGTCGGGTATTTAAAAAGTTAAAATATACGCGATAAATTCCGTAAAAACTAGTATTATTTCAATGTGTAGTATTCGCGTAAATATAAGAAATCATTAAATAGTGATTTTTTTTAATTTATGGTTTTTATTCATAAATTAAATAAATTCAATGAGTCTCGTTTATGAATTAACGTATTTCCTAAAAGATGAAAAATGGATAATATCTAAATCTCACAAAGGTTTCTTCTTCAAACGCCCGCGCTACTTTATTTTCCCCGCCGATTTGAGAACCTCCAACAGCCCAGTGCCCGTTCTCAACTACATGATTGACGACATCCACAGCGAATAGCTTTACCCGCTGTGAACAGTGACTGAAAACATTTTAATAAATATCTCCAATGCTGTTCTTAAAACCGATAATTTCTCCTTTCGAGGCCTTTGTGTAAGCGTAATGGCAGTCATTAATATTTGTTATCCCCGCGTGGTTTATTTCGAGCTTTTACTTGAATGCTTGCTTTAATTTTTTTTAGGTAAAAATTGTTTCTTTTGAAATATTTAGCGAACCTCGCATGTGAATAATTTTTATGCCTACTGTAGGAACGTTCAACATAACTTAGATGGTGAAGTTTGTATCATTTTGTAACTTATAGAAAGATACGTAAGAAAACGATCACTTTTAATACCACGGGTAGTGCTCTGAGGAATTTAATACCAGGCGCTACATTTCGTGAACGCACTACGCGGCAAACGTCCCGATACCATCCACACCATCTGGATGCTTGGCGGTCCACCACTGTACGTTTCAAAAGGAGTTTTCTTCCGCGTACAACCTCTCTGTGGAATAGTTTACCACCGGCGATTTTTCCGGACCGATACGACCTAGGGACCTTCAAGAAAAGAGCTTACTCCTTTCTAAAGGGCCGGCAACGCACCCGCAGTTCCCTTGGTGTTGCTGTTGATCATGGGCGGCGGTAGTCACTTAATATCGGGTGAGCCGCATGCTCTTTCGCCCCCTCTTTTATAAAAAAAAAACTTATGGCCTTTGCTCAGTTTTATACATACGAATATATACAGAAATATAGTTATATTATATAACTAAAAGAACAAGAATTACTGCTACTAAATAACATGAGAACCATTATGTTTAACAGGGGTAATTCCTCCGTGAAATAATTGCAGGATTTAATGAAAACTCAAAAACGAATGTTATTATTCAACGTATGTAAAAATGTGGTAAAGAAAACTTTCCCCAAAATACCGTCAAGTAAGAAACTAACACAATAACTAGAAATGCGTCGAATGATGGTCCTCAACAATTCCTCTGATCGGGAACCTGTTCAATCATGATGGATGAAAAAACCCGTGAGTCGGCAACGATTGATCCGGTCTGCATCGAGATTGAGACATCTTGGAACGAGTTCCATCTCATTGGTGTAGGTTTGAAACAATGGTATAAAAAATAAGAGGTAGCGATTAAAATGTTGAAGTATTTTTAATAACTTGTCGATAATACATATAAAATTTTTATATTTTTTACTTATTGGAATTAAAATTTCCGTGTGATCTTTAGAAAACGGTAAATGCTCATAAAATTACGAAAAATCAAATAATAGAATAACTGGTCACTTAAAAACTACTTATCAAGTAACTCTAAATGATAATTACGGAAAATATCATATTTTATCTTACAATAAAATGTTGGTCGGTGCTCTCAGCCCAGCTTATTTCAATGTAACTTCTAACTTGATTTGAATTGAACTTATTTTTAAGCTATTATGTAATAATTAATAACACTTTTGCATTAATAGAATTTCCAATAAATAATATTTGTATATTTATTTATTCTTTATTACAAAATAATTCAACAGGCGGATTAATGCCATTTGGAATTTTCTACCAGCCAACCCATACAAATTCAAAATATTTATTGTATTTTAAATATTTTCTACCATTTATACTTTTTTATCCAATAATTATAAATCGAACGACTTATAGTTTTTAGTTAAACCATGATCTAGAAATAAAACAATTTACTTTGAAAAAAAACTTATAAAAAAGTTTTTTTTTAAAGTAAAGTGGCATTTATGGGCTATTCTTATAACTTGCACCATACAATAACGCCCACGACACGCGCACGTAATTGTTCCCAGAAACTTTATTTCCAGTTTTTTTTATGCCCGCCTCGGTTCAATTATGTTCTCTATGAGCATAATTGCTTCATGTGACGAAGTCTTAATCATTAGAGATCGATTTTTATGTGATTCGTTTTAGTTTTGCTAAAAATATAAAGCGACTCGATTAGGCAATATCATCTCGCCTTTTAATCGATTCAGCGTCGTCTATTAAGACGTTATATAACTTCGGATTTTATTCTAGTAAATTTGTAGCGGGTCGTTGGCCGTAATGTCTACAGTTTTTTTATTATGTTACGTTTGTTAGTAACGAGATTTAATCGGTTCTCATCATCTTAAATACATTGGGTATTGTGTTTTATTCGTCTCGCCTAATTTTTGCCGATTAATTTTGTTTTATTACTTTCATTAGGATTAGGATTCCTTATACATTTTGATATTAAAGCTGCCTTTGTTGTTTTTTTTTTTGAGTAAATATTGTAAAACTGAATAAAGATTTAAAATATTTGCTAAAGCGAGATAACGGCTAGTTATTTTTTTATATTTTTTTTTCATTAATACGGTTTGTTTTTAATTTTTAGTTATAAGGTATTAGTTTAAAGACCTAGATTAAAAATTGAAATTTGTTAACCGACTCGAGAATTGAACTCGAGACATATGTTTTTTTTTTTTTTTTTTGCGCCCGAAGCAATTAAAGGGCTACCCTATACGTAGGGAGGCGGAAAATGCATTACGCATACCACGATAGCCGGTCTATCGTGGTTATGAGGGGCTCACTGTCCTACCGGGGACCCTAAGTGATACCCTCTAAAAACCGCCTTTGGGGACAGGCAGCCGGCTGATTAAGCTCTATTGTGCCTTATCATGAGCGACCCTCTTTTGGGAAAAGAGGGCGCAGGCGGCTAAGTGCCGCTGAGGGAGTGCCTACGAAGGCAGATTAATGTTAGATACTACAATAATTTTATTTAATTAGAGTTGGCCTGAGTCGCCAGGAGACAGTTCAGGTCGTTTGAAAGTTTATTAGGCGGATCCGAGAGAGAGTTTCTCGGCCTGCGGACACGATAGCGAGAGGGGGGGTGGGGCTGCATAAGAAGCTGCCTCGCGAATTAAATGATTTGGGTGCGACTCTGAGGCTTTGAAGAAGTTCTCAGAGAGTTTTTTAAAAAATTGTTGAATTGTTGGGAGCTCTAAGTCCCGATGAAGGTCGGCATTACGGACGTACCACGGTGCGTTCGCAGCTCGACGACAGAAGAGGTTCTGAACTATTTGGAGTTCATTTAAAATGTTAGGGTTTGCGTGGGCAAAGACGGGGCCCGCGTAGGACATGACTGGTCGTATACAGACCTTGTAAAGGGTACGCTTGTTTCGGAGGGACATTTTACTGTGTCGGCCCAACATACTGTTGAGCCTACTTAGATAAAACCGTGCGTGACGGGTTACTCTTTTGACGTGGGGCTTGAAAGTGAGCCCTGTGTCTAGAGTGACACCTAAATATTTGGCGGACGTATGCCAGGGGACAGGGGTCCCTAGCATACGTATTGGTGGAGTGTTTTTGAGACGGCGTCGTTTATAATCGAAGTGAACGGCGGAGCTCTTCTCCGGGTTCACATCGATGCGCCATTTTTTGAACCAAGCACCTAGGTCATCAACTGACTTTTGGATCTTGTTCCGTATGAAGGGTAGTGAGACGCCTTTGCAGTAGATGGCAGTGTCGTCTGCGAAGAGGGAGAGTTGAACACCTTTCGACGGGATGGGAATGTCGTTGGTGAACAGGATGTACAGCAGAGGAGCAAGTACTGAGCCCTGAGGGACACCAGCCTTGATAGTTCGCTGTGAAGAAAGCGTGCCTTCGTGTCTAAAACGAAAGGTACGATGTTTTAAATAGGAGGCCACGAGACGAACTAGACGATCGGGGAGACCTATTTTATAGAGCTTGTAGATGAGGCCTGTGTGCCAGACTCTATCGAAAGCTTTGGCTATATCGAAAAAAGACCGCGATGGTCTTATGACGACGGGGATAGAAACCGCTGAGGATATATTCCACAATGCGGTGAACTTGTTGGGGACATGAGTGTTTGGCTCGGAAACCAAATTGATGGGGAATGATAAGAGGGTCGCCGTCTGTGGGAAACAGGTAGCGCCTCATCATTTGGATGACTCTTTCGAAGAGCTTGCCCATTGCCTTGAGGAGGCTAATGGGGCGATGGCTGGAGGGGGAGGTTGAGAGGCTTGCCTGGCTTGGGAATTCCAATCACAGTAGCCTCTTTCCACGTAGTGGGAAAATAACTAAGGTTGAAGCAGGCGTTGAAGATAATAGATAAAAAGGTTAACACCTGCTCGGGAAAGTGTTTTAGGGCTTGGTTGGAGATGCCATCCGCGCCCGGAGCCTTTTTAGGCTTAAGTCCTTTGATGAGGGATGAAATCTCATCATTGGACACAAAGATAGGTTCGGAGGCCGTGGGGGGTGAGTTCCGGCGGCGGACCTCATCCTCCACTGCCTGGACGTGTGAGGGGTCGACGGGTTGAGAAGAGACATGTGTACTGTAAGTTACATCAGGCATTGCGTCAAACGGTCACTATCTGTAAATCTTAATAATTAATATAATGGCAACTTACTCTATTCGCGCAAGGCGTTGTTATATCATCATTTATCATATTATCAAATAAGTTGTAAGGTTCAGTCATGAACGAATTAACAGTAATTGGTTAATTCGTTCAAGGGTTCAATATAGTCCTCTGGTCAATGTTACGAGACATCTTCGGTGCACTCACCCGGTTACTGCCTAGAACATCTCTTTAAATTTTTAAACAGCTTAATTATAGTAACAGCTTGCTAATAACGTTTGTTTTTTTGTAAAATATTTTAATCACGCTTTCTTGTCATGTTTGTTAACAAAACTCCGTGTTGAGGGAAACATATATCATAAAGCCGGCTTCGTATCCCGTTCCGTACGCTTCCAAGAAAGCCAATTAACAACTTAACACGTGTTTTTATGCGAAACCAAAATCTTAGACATGTGGTGACGGTATGGTCGCATGCGAATGCCACAACTGTTAAATATACGACTTTAGGGCGACAATATCCCATTATGAGAACCGCACACATCTGTTTAAGGGACCACTGTCACTCACTTGCTCTATAATACTGATCAATCAGTTTCATACTCTAAAATAACGTAGGATGAGAATTAATATTGTTTGCACGATTATAGGTATATATTTTTATTTGAAATTAAATTTCAAAATATAAGAATAACTATTTCCCGAATAAAATATTTCTTAACTTAACCATATAAGTAAGCAGCAAAACTTAAGAAGCTATGCAGATATAACACTCGGTGTTTCTTTGAGTCATAGAGTTTGGGTAGAGTAGTGAATGGAGCAAAACCGACATAGTTTAAAGACGAATGTTTAATTAGCAAAATTGCAGTCGACCTTTACTGTAAGCTAAACTTATCGTGTGATGGCGGCGTAGGTGAATCCTTCACCCTATAATATTGCCCCGTGGATGTTGTAATGTGAGAGGAGACTATCCATGTATACCAGATAATACTACAATCGCCACGCACAGCGATCATAGCAAAATCTACCGTAGAAAAACTGTACATTCAGGTCAGCCGCCGAAGAGTCGACATCACCTGAAGATGCCTCGTGTAGAGGCGAAACACGTGTCGTATTATCGTCGATGGTGTGACTTTCCTAGAATGGTGGTGTTGGGAGTAGTGGTGCCGGGATTGGTGGTGACGGGATAAGTGCACGCAATTGAGGAAGGGCGGGAGGTGCTCTTCAAACTAGGTAAGACACATCATTTTATTTAATTTAGCGGATGGTTGCAAAATAACTATTAATATCATTTGTTAAAATGTTCTATTCTGATCTATTCGTAAAGCTCGTTTTGTTAAGGTTTTTTTTTTATTTTGCTGTACAGTGCCGTGCGCACTGATCCACACCTTTCAGTACACAATAGCACGATTGCATCGGTACGATGTTTTGATCAGGCTGCAGTCAGTATTGATACAGAACAAGATTATAATCAGGAAAACTTGACATCAACTGTGTTTAAACTTGGTCCCGCTACCGATGGGCTACTTTCATTTGATCGCATTATTACACTACCGTTCTATTCAACACGATAAATAACAATAAATGTTAACAGTTTGCTTTCTCATTGAAGTGTTTTATTTATTTATTACTTTACTTTAAAATATTTCAAATATAAAATTGTTTCTTTTGTTTGATGTTTTATATTATTTGAGGTAGGCTTTTACATATTTTATTTGAGGTTATTTTAGGATTATGTTCGCAATGTTTTAGTCTATTGGAATATCCATACTGCGGGTCTTAAAACGTTCTCAAGTCCTAAACAGAGACATAAAGTAAGCGAACAGACGTAATGATTGTCGCTCATTAGGCCCGCAGAAATAAATCTTTGTTGACATGCCGTTATTTATGTAGAGCGGACCCGAGAGAGATATATTTTAGTACTTTAAGACAAAAGAAACTCATTATTCAAACGCAATTATTTTTCTATGGTATAAGTGATAATTTTCATTACTCGTTTATTGTTTTCACCATAAGAAAGAAAGCTTAAAGTTACATGTCTGACACGTGCTTTGCGGTGAAGGGAAATAATAGCTGGTAGCCCGCATGTTCGAGAATAAAAAAGTACGTTATATTGCAAGAGGAACGTGGCGGTTGCTTATAGGGCTATGCCACTTGAGATGAGATTAAGGTTTCAAAGATTTTAGCCGTGGTCTCGATCTTGCTAAGTAATACTTTTTTTTAATAGAACAAGAGTGACAAACGAGCACACAGTCCACCTGATTGTAAGTAGATGCTGTGGACCATAGACATGTACATTTATTCTCGATCAAGAATCAAAACGCAGATGCGCTGTTACCCCTGACGACTAAGATGAAAAGCCTCGTTTCCAGCAAAAAGCGTCTCAGGATCTCTACATTCTAAACGAAACACAGCAGTATTACTAATATCTTACGTTAATATTTTACGCTAGTGTCCTGTAAGAGGTTGGTCCTTCCCCGGTCCTATTCTTGCCACAACCATAATATAGCTGCAGCGTGGCTCTACCTATTTCTCCTGTTAAATAGAGAGCTAGTATAATTACAAGCTGTAAGGAATTCCATATTGGTCCTCAGAGGTGACAGCACATCTGTAGTCTTCTTCGTTCTTCTTCGTCTTCTTTCTTGGTTGCAGATGTCCATGGCCTGCAGCAGCCATATATCATTAGGTGGTGTAACTTCATTTGTCACTTCATTTTTTATATATAAGACAGTAATATGGGATGAATCATAACAATAAATGATTTCTTATATTAACGCGAACACTACACACTGATTACTGATTAGAAATACTGTTACGAATTTTATCGCGTTTAAATTATATGATTTTTAATTCCCGACGTTTAGGATGCTTTCTAGCACCCATGGTCACGGGGGGCTGAGGTGACCAACGGTCACGATGTCGGGTTACCCAGAGTGCCTTCAGCATTTTAATTATTATTTATAGTCTCTTTGCGTCCAACTCGACTCTCGATGACGGGGGGAGTACGCCGCCGACCATCCCGCGGTGTGAGTGCATGCCGTCCATGCCGGAAGTGCAGTTCACACAGCACTCGGTTCGCAAAGCACTCCTCTCCCTGGACATCCACAAGTCGAGTGGGCCTGACGGAATCCCCCCAATTGTGGCTGAGGACGTGTGCTCCAGAGTTGGCACCGGTTTTAACGCATCTTTTCCGGTACTCTTACTCCCTAGGCGTAGTCTTAAAATCATGGAAGTCGGCTTTCGTCCACCCGATCCCTAAAAAAGGCGACCGCTCAGACCCGTCCAACTACCGGCCTATCGCCATCACCTCCTTGTTCTCCAAAACAATGGAGTCCATTGTAAACTGCCAGCTCATGAGGTACCTTGAGGATCACCAGCTGATTAGTGACCGCTAATACGGTTTTCGCCGTAGTCGGTCAGCTGGTGATCTTCTGGTCTACCTAACTCACAGATGGGCGGAGGCAGTAGAGTCCAAGGGGGAGGCATTAGCCGTTAATTTGGATATTGCGAAGGCCTTCGATCGGGTTTGTCAGAAAGTATTGGATCACCAGCTTTCTTGCAGATCGGAGCTTCAAGGTCGTTGTAGACGGTGCAAGCTCCGATTGCAAGCTTATTGATGCTGGTGTTCCACAAGCCTGCGTGCTATCGCCAACGCTGTTTCTTCTGCATATCAATGATATGTTGCAAACCCGTGACGTTCAGTGCTATGCGGATGACAGCTCTGGTGATACTCTTTACACCGGCCGAGCCAATATTTCTCGGAAAAGGTCTCCGAGAGCCGGGACAAACTTGTGTCTGAAGTCGAGTCTTTGCTGAACAGAGTCTCGGATGGGGGCAACTAAATCTACATATAGTCCAGTTTAACCCCCAGAAGACACAAGTTTGCGCGTTAACCGCTAAAATGAACCCCTTTGTCGTATCTCCTCAGTTTCAAGGCACTCCCTTTGTTGCCTCAGCCAGTATCGGAATTCTCAGCGTCGACATATCGAGTGACGTCCAGTTTCGTGGTCACTTGGAAGAGAAGGCCAAATTGGCCTCTAAAAAGCTTGGCGTGCTCAGCAGAGCGGGACAGTATTTCATGCCGGCACACCGCCTGTAACTTTACAAGGCGCAGGTTCGGCACAAATGGAATACTGTTCCCATCTCTGGGCTGTGGCTCCCCAATACCAGCCCCTTCCACTTGACCAGATCCAGCGCAGAGCGGCTCGAATCGTCGACGACCGAGTGCTTTCAGATCTATTAATGTAGCGTTATTTTAATTTAAGATAAATACCATTTATGTTATGAATTTTTAGTTAAAAAACCTTTAAGTTTTTTTGGATAAAATATAAGGAAAAAAGCCATCTAGGGTTTTTCTCTTTATCAGCTTAAAGAGTAAGAGTTATTATGTTTTGTAGAATTTCATTACAATCGGTTCAGTGAATCCAAAGATTAAACCGTACATACGGACAATCAGGCAAACATTTAAAAATAATTAGTTAATGTTTTTTAAAAATAGAATTAGGGTACAAACGAGCACACAGTCTACCTGATGGTAAGTGGATGCTGTGGCCCATAGACATCTACATGTATCCTCGATTAAGAACTAAAATGCAGATGCGTTGCCAGCCTTGAGGACTAAGATGGAATGCCTCGTTTCCAGTAAAAAGTGTCTCCGGTTCTCTATACTTACCATACGAAACACAGCAGCATTAAGCTACTATTTCACGCTGGTATTCTGTGAAAGCGTGGTCCTTCCCCGGTCGAACCCACCAATTCGTGCTATAGTATGCAATATACACCTACAATAAGGCAGGGGATTCCCCGCGCCAGAAGCCAGTCATTTCAATATTACAGACTGATATTCAGACTTTTAGACATAATTTTATTCATATCTATGTATACAATAAACCAGCTCAGCATTCTTGGTCTAAATTGAAAAACTGCTCAACAGATATATAACGAGGCAATTAAGTAAACATTTTTGAAAACAAACGCTTGTCTATTCTTAAGCTTGGGACCGTGGGTAATTAAACTACGAGCCCTTAACAAGTAATTAGTGGGAAGGAGACCGGAAGGGCGTATGGGTGCAGCTTGATGGTATTGGATTTCTTCCGATTTTAGTAGCTACTCTTTGTTGTGTTCTATTACTGGTCTTTCTTCTCTTTTTAGTTTAATTAGTTTATTACTTTTATCGTTATAAATAATGATATATATGATTAATATGACTTCACTAATGATAATGAAATGATGTCATGAACCATTTTGAAAATTCTGAACACAAACCCCATACAATCGTAGAACTTTTAAAGAGAGGAACGTTTTTTTAGAGAGGAGGTTCTCGACTTAATGCTCAAAATTTTAAGTCTATTGGTAACCCCGCAAGAAATACATGTATATCTTTACCCTAACGCCATTTTGGGAATGCCTAATATAATGCACGTGATTCAAAAAAGGCTGATAATGAACTAGCAATACGGGTTCGATAAATTTAATCAGTCAGAGCAGCCTTCGTCATAAGTACTTACGAGTAGAAGTGACGACGTCTCTATAGCTTTCCTTGTCTGAAGTTACTACAGAAGATACAGGTGTCTAAGGACTGTGGAAGCCACTTACCACTAGGTAGACGAACTTACAATTCGTTTGTCACTTATTTTTATAAAAAAATGTATCAAAGTGTAAAAGGCACTATTGCCACAAAATTGCTTTCAACGTACAGTGCTTAAAGCGAGACTAAATTAACATGTATTAAATGAAGTCATCTAACAAGAGGCATATGAATAAATCATCACAGATTAAATCCCAAGAAAGGAAGGAAAGGATGTAACATGGGACCATTAAATATGAGTGAACGGTGCAGCGTATAGAGCCGTCGAGGTATAATTACGCCTTTAAGAATATAATTACGAGTTGTTAAGACCCGAGCGTTACATGCGAATTTCTTCGCGTTTATAAGTTTGAATTAAGTTATTTTGATGCTAATTGTAGTTATGAAAGATATTGCCTTATTTTGCTGCTTTCTTATAATACAAACATTGCTTTAAAAGATTTTTTTAAACATTATTACTATTGTCATAGACGTATGTCTTTTGACCAATGTGACTTTTGAAAAGCGTTACAAGTATTCGGATGGCCTGCAAATAGTTATTCCGGGTCTGAATGTTTGTCCTTGTGAAATGTATGTATCTAAACTGCCCCCACGATACAGGACCAATGTGACTTGAAAAGCGTGACAACTATACGGATGGCCTGCAAATAGTTATTCCGAGTCTGAATGTTTGTTCTTGTGAAATGTATGTATCTAAACTGCCCCCACGATACAGGACCAATGTGACTTTTGAAAAGCGTGACAACTATACGGATGGCCTGCAAATAGTTATTCCGGGTCTGAATGTTTGTCCTTGTGAAATGTATGTATCTAAACTGCCCCCACGATACAGGACCAATGTGACTTTTGAAAAGCGTGACAACTATACGGATGGCCTGCAAATAGTTATTCCGGGTCTGAATGTTTGTCCTTGTGAAATGTATGTATCTAAACTGCCCCCACGATACAGGACCAATGTGACTTTTGAAAAGCGTGACAACTATACGGATGGCCTGCAAATAGTTTTTCCGGGTCTGAATGTTTGTTCTTGTGAAATGTATGTATCTAAACTGCCCCCACGATACAGGACCCAATGTGACTTGAAAAGCGTGACAACTATATGGATGGCCTGCAAATAGTTATTCCGGGTCTGAATGTTTGTTCTTGTGAAATGTATGTATCTAAACTGCCCCCACGATACAGGACCAATGTGACTTTTGAAAAGCGTGACAACTATACGGATGGCCTGCAAATAGTTATTCCGGGTCTGAATGTTTGTCCTTGTGAAATGTATGTATCTAAACTGCCCCCACGATACAGGACCAATGTGACTTTTGAAAAGCGTGACAACTATACGGATGGCCTGCAAATAGTTATTCCGGGTCTGAATGTTTGTCCTTGTGAAATGTATGTATCTAAACTGCCCCCACGATACAGGACCAATGTGACTTTTGAAAAGCGTGACAACTATACGGATGGCCTGCAAATAGTTATTCCGGGTCTGAATGTTTGTCCTTGTGAAATGTATGTATCTAAACTGCCCCCACGATACAGGACCAATGTGACTTTTGAAAAGCGTGACAACTATACGGATGGCCTGCAAATAGTTATTCCGGGTCTGAATGTTTGTCCTTGTGAAATGTATGTATCTAAACTGCCCCCACGATACAGGGCCAATGTGACTTTTGAAAAGCGTGACAACTATACGGATGGCCTGCAAATAGTTTTTCCGGGTCTGAATGTTTGTTCTTGTGAAATGTATGTATCTAAGCCACGATACAGGAGAAAAAAACTTACCTAATACTAGTTCGGATGTAACCTTTTTTTTTTAAATTTTTTTTAAATTATATATAACATTTTCACAATTATATATAAAGTTTAAAAACCTTGTTTGTATAGTTTGTACAATAAAAGATCCATTGAGTAAATAAACCAACGTAACGAATTTATTGTGTATACTTCAAGACATCAATCATCCTTTCCCAGTTGAAGCACCTTTTTATAATTTTCTGAGAAGCGTCAGTGTTATAGCTGTTTTACATAGCACCAGCTACCTGTTAGAGCGCTTGATTATAGCATAAAAAACCTTGTTAGTGGACGGTGGTGTTTTTTGCAGTATCTTAACGTACCTTCCCACTAATCGTTTTATAGGGTTTGATGTTTTAATGATCGTCGGTTTTTGCGACTTCTAACAAATGTTAATATTAGCGATATAATTTTATACAGTATAATATTATAATTGCTATAATGTAATTTTTATAGGATACGATTAACGATTCTTAATTAAATTTTTATTACTAGATTTATATTTAATAGCTATTAGATACGAGTATATACCTAAATGCTAAGCTATTCCCTTAGCTACTGGTATATATGACGGTTAGTGCCTTCTGCGAACCTTAAAGTTAGGTATTTCTACGAGACCTATAAATATTCTGACTTTACTTTTCAAACTGAAACACCGTAATGGTTGTACTGCAAAGGACTTTACTTTTCAAACTGAAACACCACAATGGGTGTACTGCAAAGGACTTTACTTTTCAAACTGAAACACTACAATGGGTGTACTGCAAAGGACTTTACTTTTCAAACCGAAACACTACAATGTGTGTACTGCAAAGGACTTTACTTTTCAAACTGAAACACCACAATGGGTGTACTGCAAAGGACTTTATTTTTCAAACTGAAACACCACAATGGGTGTACTGCAAAGGACTTTACTTTTCAAACTGAAATACCACAATGGGTGTACTGCAAAGGACTTTACTTTTCAAACTGAAACACCACAATGGGTGTACTGCAAAGGACTTTACTTTTCAAACTGAAACACCACAATCGGTGTACTGCAAAGGACTTTACTTTTCAAACTGAAACACCGCAATGGGTGTACTGCAAAGGACTTTACTTTTCAAACTGAAACACCGCAATGGGTGTACTGCAAAGGACTTTACTTTTCAAACTGAAACACAGCATTGGGTGTACTGCAAAGGACTTTATTTTTCAAACTGAAACACCACAATGGGTGTACTGCAAAGGACTTTACTTTTCAAACTGAAACACCACAATGGGTGTACTGCAAAGGACTTTACTTTTCAAACTGAAACACCACAATGGGTGTACTGCAAAGGACTTTACTTTTCAAACTGAAACACTACAATGGGTGTACTGCAAAGGACTTTACTTTTCAAACTGAAACACCACAATGGGTGTACTGCAAAGGACTTTACTTTTCAAACTGAAACACCACAGTGGGTGTACTGCAAAGGACTTTACTTTTCAAACTGAAACACTACAATGGGTGTACTGCAAAGGACTTTACTTTTCAAACTGAAACACTACAATGAGTGTACTGCAAAGGACTTTACTTTTCAAACTGAAACACCACAATGGGTGTACTGCAAAGAACTTTACTTTTCAAACTGAAACACCACAATGGGTGTACTGCAAAGGACTTTACTTTTCAAACTGAAACACCACAATGGGTGTACTGCAAAGGACTTTACTTTTCAAACTGAAACACTACAATGGGTGTACCGCAAAGACGAAAACGTCTTCGGTGTACTGCTGTTTAATGGATAATCGGCAGAATTGGGTTTGTAGATGGAAGGGCACTCAGACAGAATTCTGTTGAGAAAGGGAGCTCTTTCGCCTAGAGTTAAAGTATATTATGTTTTCTTTATATAATGGAATCATCCGATATAGAGTCCTTATTGTATTTGTTCATCGCTATGTGTGTTAACATATCAGTATTAAGAATTGCCGAATTTGGTATAATTGTTTACGGGCGAGCTCCCAATCGCTCTGTAAGCCTAGTCGTTTATATTCCTGCTAAAGTTTTGAGGATTAATATTTTGTATCTTTTTTATTTTTTCCTTCAAATATCATAATATGATACTTTTATAACACATAATGTCGTTATCTTCATCAATCAATAAAGAGGACAGTATTAACTGTGACAGCGCTAACATATTACTCCCTGAAATTAAATGGATTAAATGTCGGCTATTTTTATACGTCTGTGAATATTTAAAATGAGGTGAATATGTAAAAAAGAACCCACGCCGACATTACAAATTCACGTCGCATTGCCTTCATCTCGCCGCACATTCGAATAACAACCAAAGCCAAAGTCATAATTTACAGCCGGTCTCATTAGTATACGCCGTTACAAAGTCACTATGTACACTACGTCCAAAAGAGCCGCCTAACAAAGCTATTGAAATTCATATTTTAACGCTCAACGTGACCGCAGACCGCTAGATGTCGTCCAGTTAAAAATTTTACGCCCAATCGCGATCGATAAAAATTAATACATCAGTCGAAAACTTAGCGATGCGTATTTGAATTATCGATAAGCAAAAAGCGACCCAATCGGTCCACAAACCACTGCTTATTATTCAACTATTCGAAAAAAATACATAAAGTGGAATTTTGGGTGAGCTTTTTGCGAGCGGTTACACGAATGTCGTACGAGTGGCCAGCGCAGTTGCTAATGGAATTCGAAACGGACTGACTCATTGGTCTCGATCGAAGATTTGTTTTTTTTTATTTATCGATTCAAATATCGATGTTCCCGTCGGTTCTCACAGAAGATGAAGACATAAAAATTTGGAAGTCGCCGGGCGGCGCGTCAAAAGAGGACCACATGCGTTAATTCCGTGAGTTTTCGAGAAACCCATCTTGTTGTGGGCGCTCGCCAAATTGGTGGTCCCTAACGCCTCTCGTATGAACCCATTATTTGTGGCCAAATACCCCGACAGATCGGCGGAGCGTGATCGCCAAATCAAGGCGTTTTAGTGTACCTTTTTTTGCCCTAAAAACGTGTTTGTTTTCGAAGGAATGGGCGTATAATTGTTATGGAAATTCGTGACCGCCATGACACAATCACGATGAGGCATCCCGTTGATTAACTTTGATTAATAACTAAATAACTACGCCAGGCCTTCCAAACATATTCTACCTTTTTTATTGGGCATTGTACTTATTTATATGTTAAGAATTACTACTTTTTTGTATTAGAAACTCTTGTTTTAGGGTTCTAAATACATTATTAATCTTCTTCTTCTTCGTGCCTTATATTAAGTTACTTGTGGTCGGCACATACCTAGCATGTCCTCGTTTTCCATTCGCCTCTATTAGCTCTAGTATCTTCACACACTTCCTTCTTACACATATCATACCTCTAATTTAGTGCATTATGAATATTAATTATAAAAACAATTTGAGTGAAGATTATGTAAATATTTAAAAATTAATTTTTGTAATATAATTATAATTATTAAAGCCTATAACTCATTGTACTTAAATTAAAGTCAAGCTAAAATTAAATAAAATCTTCTTTCATAATTATAAAGACACCTGAAAACTGTACGTGACTGAAGTTACGCAGCGGATACGATTATGTTTTATCAGCGAATAAGAGGCTTTAATAAGCTGTGGCTTGTTAAGGCTGTGTATACACTACTTGATCTAATTATAAGTGGCATCAAGACCTATTTTGGCGAGTTGCAAATTGTGTAAATTATACTTTCAAATTTTAGGTAATTACACTGTCGTTATATTTTTGTGATCTGGTTTATGCTGTAACAAAAAAATTCAATCGATACAAAAAAATAAAGTAAAGTTTTTATATGATTGAGCTATAAATATCGCATTTTGTTACGACTTTTAAAGTCATCGGAACATGCGCCGAAATAAATAAAAATAAAATATACAAAAACGGCGCTTATTATTTCGCCAGCAAACATATTTACTGCTACAGCGACTAATAAAGCGGGCAATAAAAACGACCATATAGTGATCACGACATTGTCGAATACGGAAAACCTGCATCTCTACATTAGGATGCCCAATTAAACGTTGCTAGGGTTGCCAATCATTCTGTATTCGCAAACAAATATAATTATAAAGCTTGTCGTTTATTAACGCTCATTTGTTCTCGCCCTAATGTATTAAAGTATTAGTCTCAATCGTATGGAACGTTTTTGCAGGAATGAGATGATATAATATCCGATACTCGACTTTCATTTCCGACTACCCACGTAAAGATACGAAAAAATAGTTACCACGTGTAAGTAAGAATCATCAGCGTCTTAAGGTACAGCATTTTTTAGTCAAAACATTTACAATTAAACGTGAATTCGCAAATAAAACAGTTGTATTGGATACCTACTTCAAAGGGACTTAAGCGCGGAACATGGCGTTACACCACGTGTGTATCAGCGTCTTAAGGTACAGCATTTTTAGTCCATTTACAATTCCAATTCGCAAAAACAATTTTTCAAATTAACTCTGACATTGTAACTCCATTGCTGATTCGTTAACAATTTATTATACTCGTATTTTATTACGATCTGGAACGCACGGTCAACAGTTGATTGTATTTTACGATGTTTTTTTTTACTTATGATTAGAAACCCGTGCTTGACCACAATCTGACCTGGTGGTAAGTGGCGATGAAGCCCCAGATGGTACATCACACTGTCTAACCGTAACAAGAACCTATTAACTTTTGCCTCTAAGACGTCCAAATGGCATTCGTAAGGAAAGACAAACGTCAGCAAATGGTTTTTGATTTCGATTGCCATATAATAAGTCGGGTATGAGTTTAGAATGTATCGAATTTCTTCGTTGGATTCGCTCAACTTTGCGGACAGAAAAACTATTAAAAATGGCGGGAAAGTATTTTTTACTTTTTATATTTCTTTTTCTTAATATTCTATAAGTATTGATATTAAAACCAGCCATATACAAACAGTACAACCAAAGACATTTTTCTTCAATTTTATACAAACAAAATACTAAGAAACTTTTTCCTCGACCTATTATTATATGATACGACCGCTTAAAACGTTTATTATATGACGCTATCGTACTTGTGACTCGTCGTCAGTGGCTTTTAATATAATAGCGTGCAATGCAAATTATAATTAATCAGTATTATCATAGTGACGGCATTTGAACTGAATCTTTTCGCAACGCAATTGATCAGTCACAGTTCAATTTGCGTTGGGTAATTTTTGGATGTTTTCTTTGCGTTCACTGCAATTTATAGTTTTAATTTTATATGCAATATTTACAACAATGGATAACCAGAAACTAAATTTTTACTATCTGCGAACGCTATATTTGAGTTCAACCATCATGAACAAGGAGTGATCCAGTATAATTACATGCTGTACAGTTCAACATTTTATCTTCGTCCTCAGGGGTGAAAACGTATCTGCGATCTTATGATATAAGAAACAGCCACATTGTACTACTAGCCTTGTAGTTGTTTACTGCGTCAGCCACATACCATTAGATGGTCTTTTAGCTCATTTGCCATTTTTAAATTACATAAAAAAATAGTCTACTCTACCGCTTGCTGGACAGTACAAAGAACACTAGCTACATTTCCTGAATGACTACATGTAACCTCTAGAAAAACATTGTCATCTCTCATATTTGTACATTATATACTAGTATATTGTCATATTTGCGCCACTTAACTGTCTCCAATCTCATACTGACTAAAACAATGTCTCTTAAGAGGTCGCTAAATTGTCAATGTACGGGTTCTCTACGCAAACGTCTACATAAAATTTTACTGTCGTATCTCTAGAAATCCTATACGGCGCTAAAATGGAGGAAATAATACGACATCAAATAAAATAAAATAACCTTTCGGAAAAGATAGTTTAGAAAACCGTGATGGTAAAACCTTACACCACTTTTCTTATAAAAAAAGTCCGTGAAGACTAATAGTATAAAAATATACTCTATATCAGAATGGACTTAGTTGAAAAAAGAAATAAGAAAAAATAGAAATTCCAAGTGTCTTACTCAGCAAAGAATGTGTACAAATTTGAAGCCCATGGAGACCCTATTACCGTCGGCATATTTGGTGCCACCAAACAAAATTAATACGAAATTATACTAACGCGAAATCGCTCATAAAATACAAATTCCATGTATTTATTAATCACCTACGGCGATAAGTAGGCAGTTTATATTCAAACTGCTTCTAGCCCGTTGACATCTCAATTTGCAGTTATTACTGTCTAGTATGACTAACCCAACTTGATTGGTTGCCTTATAAATATCCGCCGGATTCCTCTTTATGAGACTTGATATATTCAAACTAGACTGACTATAAAACATTTTGTTTTCAAAGCTTTAGCATTTCTAAATTTATAGAGCTATGGAACTAGTAAACGTAAACTATTAAAACTAAAATATTGGAATTCAATGTAAAGTTATAAGCAATAATTTTGCCGCCAAATTGAAAAATATAGTTGACACTAAGCTAACAGGCGTATGATTATGAAAATTGATTTGCTTTATTTTCTGATGACATTTAAATTGTTGAATCGGCATGTTAAGTTGTTAAGATGAATCGACATGTTAAGATAATGCTACGACTATAATCTGTTAGCAGTTTTAAACAAATTATTTGGTTTATTCAGAGTGACAATTGTTGTGATTAGCATTTTTTTAAATACTAACGATCTGGCCCGGCTTCGCACGAGTGATATCTGGCTTCTACAACAGCGCCACCTACCGGGTCCAACTATGCCTATAACCTTCGCGGAAGTGCAAGCAATATGTTGACAAAGTTTTACCGCAATTTAATGAACGATATGGCAGCCTATAAAACACGATCAAACAAAAACTAATTTTTATACAGGGTTATTTTTCAATAAGTAGCAAAATTTTAAACTTAAGTTCAAATATATAAATAATATACCGTTGTTGCATTTTTTGAAAATACGAGTAAATAAGGTTTCTACTTTTATTTGAAATTATCCCAAACTGCATGTGATTTATGAGTAACAACGATTTTGTCCATCGATTTACCCTTATATATAAAATACCACGCATTTTGAATTTAAAAGATAAAAAAGACAGAATCTTTATGATTTTTTATATTTAATTTTTCTTCACCATTTGCTTATATTGCGTATTACTTATTCTGAACCTTCTCTGCAAATTTGGTCGGTTATTGCAAAATGTAGGTATTACTGTATTTTTGCATATTGCAAACTGTAGGTATATGAGATTTAAGGTGCTAAAACGTAAGGTAACCTTTGTAGAGATCCCCTTGCACAAGAAATTTTCTTTTATCCTGGAGGTATATACAAAAATTGCTTACAGACGAACACCCAGATTCAGAACAGTTATTTAAAATCGAAACCATGCCTGATAGCGTATTAACAAAATGCTCTCTCAAGCCGTCTTTTTGACTTGATCAAGATGCTGCTTTTCTATCAGAGGTTGAATTATAATATAAGGTTGAATTAATCATCTATAACTAAGTTGGTAACATTGCTTCGAAGTGACTTTCAGGCAAGAAGATGAGTCTGGGCGTTCAGGTTGATATATTAATTATTAAGTGTAGATCATTTCCATTATCGTCTCATCCTATCACAATATACGAACTTCATATGCCATGATAATGTAATATGGCTATTACTTGTTTCAGGTTTAGAATATCTAAGCGCGGCGAGGAGTTTACATCCAGAACTACACGCTGGCAGTACGTTAGCAAGTCAAGACTTTCAGTTGAGTTTAGACGGTGAGACATTTTGTATATTCAAAAATCTTATTTCATGAAACCCAAATTCCAGTTAAATATAACTTAAAAATTTAAAATAATCCTGGAACTTATATTATAATAAGTATTTTAATAGAGTTTTATAGAGGGTGACAACAAGTACATAGCCATCTGACGGTAAGTGAATGCTTAACTCATAATACCTACATCTATTCCAATGAAGAATTAACATGACTAAAATATAATGCCTCGTCACTAGTAAAAACGGTCTCCTGTTCTTTACACTCACTGGTACACAGGTATGCTGTGAGAGTTTGGTCCCTCCGCAGACCAGACGACACATTTGCAATGTAGTTGCATTATATCTGCAGCGTGTCTCTACGACGCGTTCCTGCTCTTAAAATAGGTCCGACGATGACGGACTTCACAACGTGTCCTAGAAACTTTTTTTTTCCGTTCTCAGACATGCAGAATCCTTATGATGTTTTCCTTCACAGTCGTGCACGTAGTAAATCAGCACTTGAAAAGCAATTAAAAATGCCATTGGTGTCAGTGGGGATCTTACTCTCAGAAATTATAAGATCTATGCTTATCCCTTGAGGTACTACAAGTATTGCTTTAGTCATAGAATGCTATAATACATAATAGAACTACGAGGATTGGGTCGCCGGGAGCTTACATGGAAGCAATTACGTCGTATTATCAGTTAATTACTAAGTACTACAAATCCGATCCGCTGTGTTGACAGACGGATTTTAATACATATTTTTTTTAAATAGAAATACAATAACAAAAAATACAAATACATTTTATTTGTAAATAGGGTGCAATTTGGCATTTTCTAAATAATTTGCATGCGAAATTTGGAAACGATTGTAACGTCAAAACACATCTCGTGTTGACATTTATACGTGTGAATTGACATGTTAGTGACATTTTAGTGGCTACGCGGGCTCCGCCCACTCCCCCGTTCTATTATGTATGTATTATAGTATTCTATGGCTTTAGTTTAATATTTTTTGCCCCTCTTCGGTAGCATATGATGGATAGCGCACAATATAGGCAAGTAATTATAACAAAATTGTAATGTTTTTTTTTGATGAAAGACATTCCTACTGTTATCTGTATTATTTGAATCTTCCAGGATCAAGAATAGCCTCCCCCACGCGATTAAGGTTATCCGGTGGCGCAATAAGCGCATCAGCGAATCGCAAACGTGCAGTATCCTGGAGTCCTTATTCTGCAGAATCTCTGGACCTTGCTGCAGTGATCCGGGCCTCTCCGGCCAGCTTGGCTGTGAGAGCACCTTCTGCAGCCTCCACTGGCAGCTATGGGCACCTTAGTGCTGGTGAGGATTGGATTAAGTCTTTCGGTAATTTATAGCCTTTTGACACTAACTTTTTTCAATACAATATTTTTGGGTGAAAGTGCATGTGCTGATAATATATTTCTATTAATTAGTATTGTTTTTATTAGTAATGTACTATATTATCATTTAATTTTGGTATAAGTACTGTTGATTATATGTATCTTTAAATGATATGTCATTTTATTATTGATACTTTTGTTTTATCTTTTTTCTTTTTCTTTCTTTTATTTAAAAGGATGCTATCTCTCACTTAGAATTTCTCCAGCATCATGGAGGGTGTATTTCTCATTAAGGTACAACTTGCATGAGATTGCATATAATATATTATTATTTTCTAAACTTCCGATTTTGTTTCAGGAGCAATATCCCCAGCGCTATCTTTATCCCACGCATCTCTGGCGCAGCAGTTGCTGGCGCGAGGTGGCGTGGTGGGTGGTAGCGGGGTCTTAGCTGGTGGTGTTCTACTTGACCCTGCGCACCAGCAAGCAGCCGCCGCGGCCGCCCATCACGCGGCCCATGCGCACCTTGTGGCTGGGATACATAGGTACACAACGCACCACACATATTGATTAGACGTATTTTTTATTAAAAATTGATTATTTATTTTTGTTTATTCAAAAGATAAAGCGAAGTTTTAATGAAAATATATTTTACATAATTGTATCTTAAACTTACCGTGTGTAGTGGCGGTATAAGAATACCCACAAACAAACCATGAGATAAGTAGCGGCGCCTTCCTAATAACGACTAAAGATACAAAAAATTGCAGTTGCCAACCCGCTTGCCAAGCGTGTTGGCAACTAGGGCAAATATCCCTCCTATGAGGCAATCTTTCTCTTTAGAAACTAGCATTTAAGACACAGGCTTGGTCTAGTTTAAATGCTAGCAATTTTTATCTTTTAGTGTACACTTTTCGTTCCAATTTTCCAAATATTAAGATTTATTTCATAAAAATTTCAATTTTGTACTATTAAATACACAACATAAATTAAATTCTTAATAAATGTTCACAGTTTTAGTGGTGAAACTTGTTTCTTGTTCGAATGAAACAACATCTTATGCATTCAGGTATCGATTGTTTTAAAAATGTTTGTAAAAAAACTTCTAAAAGAAACTTTAATCTTAAAATTATATTATAAGTGTGTACCGTGTTTTATTTATCAATAAACATTATTATTATTATTATAAGCTGTGGGGGGGGGGTCTTGCTTATCAGTGGACTTTACTAGGCTGTTACAGTAACGGTACATCTTAATCAACTTGCAAGGTATAACTTTTAATTCTTTAGTCATTTGCTCCAGATCTCACATATCTTCGCCGACTCAACTTCTGCTGGGCGGTCCCGTGGACGTCAGACAAGGTCTGGGTCTAGACGGGAGCGCGCAGCAACACCTGCAGCAGCCGCCGCAACAGCCAGAGATCACTAGCGTAATGGAAGCCGATAGGTAAATTATAAACTGCGAGTTTACTTTTCCTTCTAAATTAAACAGTCATATAGTCAGTCAGTCTTTCATAAGTCCACTACTGAATATAGTCTCCTCCAAGGAATGCCATATAGCATGGTCCTGAACCATCTGCACGCATTGGTTTGTCCTACCCTTCGCTTACTGATATAACGCAGCCACTCTAGAAATTTCTTAGACAGCAGTGGTAAAATCGTCGAGCTACATAGCCGGTCCATCACAACTTCAGGCTGTGTTAGTTACTTCGGCTCTATAACAGACTCTATTACGTAGAAATAGTCCGTGCATATCGCTCTCAGTACTTAAGCTGTTAAACATATGTATTGATTTTGCAATTATATTTATTGAAATAATATTTGTACCTACTTTAAGTAAGTGTGAAAAACTTAATGCAGCTTTACTTCTAAAACCTTATAACCATCACAAGATGGCTCTGTAGCTACGGTTTTAAATCCTGAACGGAGATTCCGGGGACCAACGTATGAGTTGATAATGACAGAAATATTAGTGATGACGCCTGGCATTACCTTTCCGGTGACCTCCAGTGTTAATCTATATAAGATTATTGCAACACGGAAATTATAAGTAACCACTTAGTTGTCCGACTTTTACTTCATCGCGCTCAGTTACATGTAACTGATAATGATGTGATAAATGACCATTCGCTGTAGAGATGAGTTAACTCATCGCCGAGTGGACCTCGGCCCTGACGGATGACTGCCGCGGGCGGTTTCATCAAAAACTGTTTTCATATGATGTTTTTTATGTTTATACTTAAATTTCATGCCAATAATATTAAGTATAAAGTTGTAAGAATATCTACTACACCATATCGTCCCATTGCTGTTCATAAAAGGTGACAGATGGAAACAGAGTAGAAGATGAGCAGCAGCGTATTCCTAGTAGCAACCACAAAGGAAACCGTGAACCGTGTCAAACGTGCCGACCATTACAAATATCTTCTTTATGTAATCTGCGGGGAAGCCCACGTTCGGTGCCGGTAGACTTTACTCGTAATTTGACACGTCACACGATGGCTTTGATTTTTATTTGCGCCCTGAAATTAATTTTCACGTGGTAGAGCCATGCTGCAATTATATTAATAGTATAGTTGTAACGAGTAAATGAAATATTTATTTGCGTTTGGTTAATATTTTTTTACGTGGTAGAGACATGCTGCAGCTATATTGTGGTTGTAGCACGAATGGGTAACGGCTCGGCCGGGGACCACGCTCTAACAGAATACCAGCGTAAAATAGCAGCTTAACGCTGCTGTTTTTCGTATGGCGAGTGTAGAGAACCGAAAACCCTTTTTATTGGAAACGAGGCGTTCCATCATAGTACTCACGGGATATATGTAGATTTCTATGGGTCACAGCAACCACTTACCATCAGGTAGACTGTGTGCTCTTTTGTTATTCTTATTCCTTAAAAAAACTGATAAAACTAATGATATAGTATGATAGGTATATAAAATAAAGTTTCGAACCAAACTTTTTTGTTTGCAATTTTACAAAATGAAGAGTTCCTTACATTTTATCTTCATCTCTTAAGAGGATAGAGTAAGTCAGCTCAAATTCTAATTTCGTCCCCACTTGCCCGCGCGTCGTATGCTATGTACCGACATGTATTTTGTAATCACTAATACTGTAAGTAGATAGGTCGTTAGACACTTATTTCATTAGGTTTATCATATTTATGCCTGTTTCTTAACGCCAAGCCAGCCGCTTCTTATTTTTATCACGGTTATTTCCCATTTTAATTTTACGTCGTACTGTTGCGTAATGTATATTCTGATCGTAAGCGACACAACCTCCCCGTCCAAAGGCCGAGGCGAAGTGATCGTGGTACAGGAATCACGCTTCAAAAAGCCAATAGTTTAGGTAATTTCTTTTTACAGTAAAAATAATGGTATTTTAAAAAAAGTAAATAACATAAGCACTGCTTTATAGTTAGTTCAGTTAGTATGCAAAGTTTCATGATCTTATTTAAAGTATTTTATGAATAACAGCGGTTTATTGTTTATTTTGGAGGTAACTTTGGATTTTTTTTTCTATCGAGAAAATTTTACGAAATCGTGTTTTCATCTAACATAATCCTTAACATTAATCCTCAACTTTACCATATATTTATTTCAAAATTAATGCTGCAATATTTTCGGCATAACGAAGGATCTTGCTAAGCCATTTGACATTATATTTCCCCTTAAACAGAAAAGTGTTATAGATTATTGATAATGTGATAAGCATTTTGATTCGTAATTGAGGATAGATGTAGATGTCTGTGGGCCACAGCAACCACTTACTTTCACGTGGATAGTTCCCTCGTTTGTTACACTTACCTTAGAAAAAAAAAACACCTAGAAGTAGATGTATGTACACTTTACACATATAATAATTGAGTCGTCACATTCTATATTTCTTATATCATAATTACATTTATACAATGTGACGTTAATGTTACATTATCCCCAAATAGTCGTTCAGAAAAATCTGAAAAAAAAATAACACCAAGAAATAGTGGAGTAGAGCGCGTTAACTACTCGTATTATACTGATAGATAGAGGCCACTATTATAACTAGTACTTGACTACCATTTTTCTTTCGACAGTGCATCGGCTCTAAATCAAAGGAAGTCTCCACAAAGCTTGATGTCGCATCGAGAAAGCATGCACAGCAATAAACCGTTGTCAGCCGCGGCAGAGAGCACCGTCCACGACGGACTTGACTCTAAGGATGAACCCGGTGATTTCATCGAGACCAATTGCCATTGGGTAAGTAAAGATTTAAATAAAGAAGGAAAAGCTGGGAAAGAGTCTTATAAGACTCTTGTTTGTATTTTTGAGTTGTATTTTAATAGAAAAGTTGGTGGTTTCTATTTTGATTAAAATTGCTATGATTCTGTTGTTTAATATTTGTCAAAATTAGCATTAATACATGCAAATGGTCTTAATCCATTATCGTGTAGTTGGTGGTGTTCTTACACCACGGCGTTCATAACCGCTACCCCATATTGTTCCGTGGATGTCGTAAGAGGCGGCATAGGGAAACTGAAACAGAAACGGACAGCAGCCGTATTGTTCCGTGAATGTCGTAAGAGGCGGCATAGGGAAACTGAAACAGAAACGGACAGCAGCCGTATTGTTCCGTGAATGTCGTAAGAGGCGGCATAGGGAAACTGAAACAGAAACGGACAGCAGCCATATTGTTCCGTGGATGTCGTAAGAGGCGGCATAGGGAAACTGGAACAGAAACGGACAGCAGCCATATTGTTCCGTGGATGTCGTAAGAGGCGGCATAGGGAAACTGAAACAGAAACGGACAGCAGCCATATTGTTCCGTGGATGTCGTAAGAGGCGGCATAGGGAAACTGGAACAGAAACGGACAGCAGCCATATTGTTCCGTGGATGTCGTAAGAGGCGGAATAGGGAAACTGGAACAGAAACGGACAGCAGCCGTATTGTTCCGTGGATGTCGTAAGAGGCGGCATAGGGAAACTGGAACAGAAACGGACAGCAGGCATATTGTTCCGTGGATGTCGTAAGAGGCGGCATAGGGAAACTGGAACAGAAACGGACAGCAGCCATATTGTTCCGTGGATGTCGTAAGAGGCGGCATAGGGAAACTGAAACAGAAACGGACAGCAGCCATATTGTTCCGTGGATGTCGTAAGAGGCGGCATAGGGAAACTGGAACAGAAACGGACAGCAGCCATATTGTTCCGTGGATGTCGTAAGAGGCGGCATAGGGAAACTGGAACAGCAACGGACAGCCGCCGTATTGTTCCGTGGATGTCGTAAGAGGCGGCATAGGGAAACTGAAACAGAAACGGACAGCAGCCGTATTGTTCCGTAGATGTCGTAAGAGGCGGCATCGGGAAACCGAAACAGGAAACGGACAGCAGCATCCTCATAATAATATCTCAAAATATAAAACCTGTGGCTGCCAACCCGCCTGTAAAGCATGAAAACTATGGCATAATCCCCTATGAGGCACTTCGTGCAGGATGCCTATGTTCTGCAGTGAACTTTTATAGGATGTAATGTATAAATGGATTGGATTGTCGTAAGTGCGACTGATGTTACCCCCGGTGGTTCGAATCCCGGGTCTAGCCAAAATAATTTATTGGATATTTCTGTCAAGAAAATCACAGTCCGAGTCAAAAATTTGGTGGTATTTTACCCGCGTACCTCGAAAAGATTTAAAGACGTAACGGATCTCCACCCACTCTTTTTTCGTGGCGGATTGCCATGTAGCAGTGTTTGTGCCCACACTCGTGCACTGTAATCCTGACCTGGCTTTTGAACATACATAAAACATAAATTTTTCACTTCCAGGTGGATTGCAAGCTAGAATTCCCAACACAAGACGACCTGGTGAAGCACATCAACACCGACCACATCCACGCCAGTAAAAAAGCCTTCGTGTGCCGATGGGTCGGCTGCTCAAGGGACGAAAAGCCTTTTAAAGCCCAATATATGCTGGTTGTACATATGCGGAGGCATACTGGCGAGAAGCCCCATAAATGTACCGTAAGTATTAGTCATTTTTTTAAACACACTTATACTCGTACAAATACATAATTAGTTTTTGTAACGTGGATTATGACATTTAATTTTTAATAGAAGTTCATTATCATCATCATCATTACAACATCCTTCACTAATCATTGCTGAACAGGCTTACCCCAAGGAATGCCACAAAGCAAGGTCCCACCAGGTCGTCACTCCGTCTAGGTGGGGACCGCCCTACACTTTGCTTACCAATATGAGGCTTCCTCTCGAAAACCTTTCTTCTCTATCGGTTCTTCAAATGGGCTGGACTATCGCCCATTGCCTTCTATCAATAGAAGTCACTACATAATGAATTAATGACACTTCAGTCAGACGGAAGTGATACTACTAAGTGTTACTAGATGTAGTGACGATCTGGTAAGACATGCAGGAAGTCGATGGATGCAGGTAGCTCAGGACCGTGTTTTGTGGCAGTTTTGTCCTTGGGGAGGCCTTTATACAGCAGTGGACTTGTGAAGGGCTCTAATAATGATGGTTGTGATGAAGTCAGACCACTGAGAGCCAGAACAAAAGTGCGTCAGCTTCATCCAAACATCTCGTAATGCGCGCACACAGGGTTTTGGTCATCTAAACAACCAGCCAAAGAAAATAACGTGACGTGTATAAGATGCTATACATATATAATACAGTTATTTAAGAGTCTCATGCTGTACCAACAGCTGTGTAGTGGTGGCGCAAATTAATCCAAAAATAAAATGTTTCCATCAAATTTTATCCCAAGAAAGTTCACACTCAGATCTTGCTATACAACCTTAACTCTTTACACATCTAGTTCCTTTTAACTAGATTACATAGAACCTCACCACAGATTAAATAATGTTACTATCACGTCATATAGGATAAGAGCACATCACTTATCCCGTGATCGTATTTAATTACAGTTTGAAGGATGCTGCAAAGCTTACTCGCGGTTAGAGAATCTGAAAACTCACCTACGGAGCCACACAGGGGAAAAACCGTACACCTGCGAATACCCTGGATGTGCTAAAGCCTTTTCCAACGCCAGCGACAGAGCCAAGCACCAAAACAGAACGCATAGTAACGAGGTATGTCACGTTATTCATCTTCTAAGTATTTTAAAAACTCACCACCTCAATTCTAGATAGTTCTCCTGTATCGTGGAGTCATTTTAAATACATTTATTGCACGTGGACAAACATTAAGCTTAAGCACATAACATGAAAGTGTATGGAAAAATGTGGTGTGCAAAATGATGTTGTGACCAGGATTAAGAAAGGAATGCTTCGGTGGTTTGGTCATATAGAAAGAATTAACGAGGAAAGGGTGACAAAGCAAATTTATATGGCAGATGTGAACGGTAGAGTCGGAACGGCGATATTTTGAAAATGGGCTACATTAGGAGTACTCTTAACCGACGGGCGTGTATGCGTAGATATATGGAACTAACTTTTAAGCTCAGGGAGTTATTTACATGCACTAATACTACATGAATTTCTTGTCTTGTCATTCTTTAATTTTTTGTCTGTAGCGAAGAAATTTCAATTCAGGGGCATGACCGTCCAAAACAAAAAGCCTTTGATGACATCGTAATTTTTTAATAGAATATTTATTAAAACACATGTCTTTACAGAAACCATACGTTTGTAAAGCGCCCGGATGCACAAAGCGGTATACGGATCCTTCGTCGCTGAGGAAACATGTTAAAACAGTCCATGGCGCTGAGTTCTACGCAAGTAAAAAGCATAAAGGTAAATACTATTCAATGACAATCTTTTATAATACGTAATCATTCACTACTGAAAAAGCGATACGTAATTAATCCACTACTGGAAAAGGGCCTCGACGATTTGTCCTATTCGTAATCGCCACGTTTAACAGGAAGATTGGCGATCGCTGAATCGGACATCTCGCACTTTTGACGCTGTTCCATGTAACCAGGGGATTGGCTCGGACCAAGGACCTACTCGGGTAGGACCTTGGGTGTATAATAATGCACCTAAGGACTTATTCGTTAACTTTGTTGAAATCAAAATAATAGTCACTTCGTAGTACAATGTGTCTTATGTTTCATGAATCGTGGTAGATCTTTTAGAAAAGTTCTCGTATACGCAATGTACTACAAAGTGATAATAGTTTTGTTGTCAACAAACTTAGAGAAAAGGATTGTTATCAATGACATGACTGTCGTCAATCAGAGGTCATGGAATCTTTCCGGCATATCCCATCACAGCACATCGCGCTTACGACACCCGCGGGATGATACAGAGTGGCGGTCTCTTACGCTGACAATTTCAATTTAGCCATTTACCCGTACCTAATTTGGACAGATGCCGGTCCTTCTTTATCGATATAGTTTGTTATTATAGTAGGTAGAATCGAACACACAGCACGCATTTCATTGACAGAGCCAATATCAACACTATCATTGACTGTTCGTAGGCTGCAGCCGTGGGGATGACTCCGCGGAATCTGGGGGCGGGGGGGCCGGCTCCTCCCCGCGCTCAGAAGAGGGCGGCACAGTTGGTCCTCGAGGACACACCTCCTCAGCATCCGTCAAGAGCGAAAGCCCAGCTTCTCCATTACCCCACGCTTTACACACACCGGCACACCAGGTATGTATGAAAATCCCTATTTTCCCTTAAAATAGGTAACTCGTACACTCCTTGAACTTGGATTAAAATTTACCGACCGAGGTTCTGCAGCCAAATGCATGCCCTACGAAGGCTTCAATTCTCCAGATCTTATTCTCTCTCAAATCTCTCAAAGTTTCTTACCGGATGAATACACAAGCGTTTATCTTAATCAGCCCACTGGACATGACAATTTTCTTATTAGGAAGAATTTGCCGATACGCCAACGTGTTAACTTTTCTTAAATCTGTGTTTAAACGATTTTAAGTTAAAACTTAATAATATTGTTTCGCAGCTATCAGCACAATGTGGGGGTGAATTGGACTTTGGTGGTTCCGGACTTGGCGGCTTTAGTGATGAGAATGGCGCTCCTTACTTTAGGCTCGACGGAGAGGTAAGTTTTGTGGAAAATTGCTTACAGAGGTGGGCTTTATTTTAGGATATATTTATTCATATGTGCCTACTTATGGTATTTATGCAAGTGCAGCCCGTGAACATATATCTACAAGCAAATTGCAAATAAAGAAAACCATACTTACGTTGTCATCCAAAAGGCATGAATTTCACAAAAACATGTTACCTTTTAGTCGGTATAAAGCAGTAGCTACACTTCTTGGTGACGAAATTGGTGAGAGTGTGTCTTACACAAACGAATGTTTAGGCACAAGGCAGATCTAATACCAAATAAAATTAGAAGTCTTAGTAGTAGTCACACTTATTCTAAAAAAGATATAAGCAGTAAAGCTAAATGCTAAGGATCTGTTGTACATTAAGTGGATAAAATCGCCGACTTTGGCAGTCATTGCGATTCCAGACGATTCGAACAATCGACACTGTTCCCTGTCGCTGATGTATCCTATAATCGACTCTTACAACTTACGGGATCAGATGGAGTGATGTGATATACTCTTACGTCTCCAATACACGATAACTCGATTTACTGTTACAGCGTATTAAAGTGCACTGAACTACTGAACAGCTTCTCCCATAGATTGCCATATATGGTGGATATTTGCCATAGTTGCCACGCTTGGCAAGCGAGTTGGCAACTGTAGTTTTTAGTAATTATTAGGACGACGCTGCTCCCCATCTTCAGATTTGTTTTTGTTTCCCTCAGGTGTCTCTTATCACACCAACGGGATGATATTGAGTTGTAGATTTTCTTACAGCGCCACCACTCGGAATGGATAACTCGATTTACCTTAATTTGGTTCATTCATTCATCAATTGCAGCTTATAAAAAGCCCACTGTTGAACACAGACCTCCCCGTGGATTGTTTTAAGACCGATTTACACTTCGACAAGTACAGTAGCGAGTTAACTTGCGAACCTGGCGAGTTAAGTTTGAACCTCGTTTGAACGGCAATAAGCGAGTTAAGTAGCAAGTTAACGAATAAGTTAAACGGGATAGCCTGCCGAGCTATTTTTCGGCGAGTTAAGTGCGAAGTGCTGCCCTCCCGCGCGTCTCCCGCCACCCACAACTAAACTCGCCGTTCGTGTAAACGGGCGAGTTTAGTTCAGTGCATAAGTTGACAGGACGCAACGTTTGCGCGCCAAAACGTACAATTGTACTTTTATAATGAAACTCGCCACAAAGTTTGTACGATACTGTTTATTGAATATTTATACGTTTTATATTGAGTTTTAATAATAAAATGGACGGAAGATATGACATATAAATTTATACAGGAGTATTTAGAACACGAATGTTTCTATAATAGTAGACGTTCAAATTGTAAAATTAAATATGCTCGAGATGCTGCACTCACGAAAATTCTTAAAACTTCTTTAACAACAACCATTAATACTTCTCTGACTGGATCATTTAATTCTTGACGTAATCCTAGAACCATCCTAAACGAAAACCGAAAAAATTCTGTAGTCTTGAAACGTCATACTCCAACGAACTCTAGGAACTAATGTCCTTAACTAAACTCGCCACGAAGATATTGTTTGAATGTTACTGCCCACTTAACCGTTTATTGTCAACTGCCCTGTAACTAAACTCGCTACTGTACTTGTGGAAGTGTAAATCGGTCTTTAGAGAGTTGCTGCTGCCCATCTTTTGTTTTATTTCCCTCTGCCGTCTCTTACAATATCCATTATCCCATCCATCCAACCATTACAGTCTGATGAAGTCCACTGCTGAACATAGGCCCCATAGATTGTGTCATTGGGAGGATTTTGTCATATTTGCTACGCTTTTATTATTTTGAGTTATCATCAGGACGATGCTGCTGCCCATCTCCTGTTCTATTTTACCTCTGTCTCCTTTTAAGACACCAACGGGAGGGGAAATAGTGGATATTCTTAAGGCACCACTACACGGTTAGAACAACCCCACTTCTTTATTATGGCTTAACTTTGAAAAGCGAGTTATTGTTCTAAAGATTTATTAAATAGTACAAAATACCCAATAATAAGAGTTTTGCTGTATTACAGGTGGAGCAAGAGGTAGTGGGCGAGGTGGGACAACTGCCGCTGATGCTCCGCGCGATGGTGGCCATCGGGGAGCCGCGCGCGCAGCACGCACACCACGCGCCGCGCTTCGGACACAAGCTGGCGGGCAGCGCGCGTCTGCTGCCGCACCCGCCCGACCTGCCCGCAGGTATGTGCACTGAAGAAACGAGCCGCGCACATCACATCGCTATTTTAACCCTTCGATCCCCATAAAAATCCGATGCAGTCGCATGCAACCGCTCGGGATTTGCCGGATCGCACCCACCCGCAGCACTTAAAACCATTAAAAGTTATATTTAGAGACTACTTTTCTATGAAGAAGTTGGGCATTATAAAATCTATACAAAATTCTCTATATGAAAGTCAGGTTTTACTTCATTACAAAAATACTATTGTATTTATTTTGATAACAAACTAGCAAGTTATTAGTTTTATTTAATTTTTTCAAAATAGTGTCCATTTACATCAATACATCGCTGCATCCAATGGAACCACTAGAATAACACTTTGCCCACTCGTCCTTAGGGGTCTCTTCCACGGCATTTTTAAACGCAGCCACTGCTTCCTAGGCGTCCATAAAACATTTCCTTAAAGTTTTTCTTTTATTTTTGGAAATAAATAAAAATCGAACGGTGCGAGGTCAGGGCTATAGGGCAGGTGACCCAGTAATTTCACGTCTGACATCGCCAAGTAGTTGATTGTTTGCTTGGCGGTGTGCGATGAGGCGTTGTCGTGATGCAGGGGAATCCTACTGCGACGTCGTTTCTCCCGAACTTTTTCCAAGACAACTGGCATACAATTATTAGTGTACCACTCTGCAGTAACTGTTTTTCGATCCTCTAAAACAATTGTTGCCTAATGATGACCTTTCCTTCCGAAGAACGAGGCCACCATATTTTTTCCCACATTTCGATCTCTCTTTATTTTAGTTGGCAACTCCTCGGAAGGAAACACCCAAACAGCAGACTGTCTCTTAGTTTCAGGATCATAACGATAAATCCAGCTTTCGTCACCCGTAAGTATGTCGAACACAGCATTTGAGTCACCTCCGTTAAATCTTTGAACCATTTCACGACACCAATCAACACGACGGAGTTTTTGGGTCTCTGTCAAATTATGAGGTATCCACCGGGCACAAAGCTTCCTGACCGCTAAATGTTCATGTAGGATTTTGTGCACTTGAGTCATACCGATGCCTAAGCTTGTCTAAATCTGCTGATAAGTCACTCTTTTGTCAGTTTCTATCATACGCCGCACAACACTGATGTTATCTTCAGTCGTCGCCGTAGGAGGCCGTCCCTCACGCAGATCATCGGTGAGATTAGTGCGACCACGTTTAAACTCATTAAATCAGTTGTAAACAGTGGCACGAGATGGGGTTTCATCGTGAAAGGCCAATCCATTCCAAGACTATCATAACTTTCTTGTTGACTTAAATGACATCGAACGTCATAAATAATCACTGTACGAAAATTTTCTAGCGCTGAATTTTCAGCGGACTACCGGACTTTACGGAATGATCATGAGATGACATTATTTTAGGAATGTCAGGATGTATATCTAAAATAAATCTCCATTTCAGGCGGAGTACCAGGTCGGACTGAGATAGGAAGTACAAACGTGGCGGTGGAGTTGAAAACGGGCCTTCCTAATACGAGGCGAGACTCTGGGATTTCTTCCGGAAGTAGTCTTTATAGCGCCAGGTATGTTTAAAATTTATTTGGTTAACATGTAAATATAATTGTAGAACAAAATATATGGTAATAAATTAAACTTTGTTCCACGACGGTTAGCAGTACTACCACTTTTATAAATGTGCGAAATTTTTAAGCTATTGCATAGCTTCTATCGCGGGCCTTGAGCGCGGGGACCTAATCCAGAAATTCCGTAACGAAAAAAACCTCACGCTCCCCACTCCGACGGGCACGGAGGTGTGGCTTGAAGGCCGTGCATTGTCTAACGTCGTTTCTTTTCGGCAGTCTTCGACACGGTGTTTGTGTGCGTGCAACTAGACGTATTGTACGACTCTACGAAGCTCGCACGAATCGAGACGAGCTGCTCCGAAATCGGACGAATACATAAGCAGCTGTTTATGAGAAAGTATATAGGTGTATAGGTATTTATGTACAACAGTGAATAGCTGTACTTGTAAAATTTGTGTATAAAGTGTTTTGAATATGAATGAACAAAGTGCATTTATTATTAATGAAGAAAGTCACGAAAAAATAGTGAAAAAAATTAGTGAGTACTCTATATACATACATTTTATTATTATCACAAATGCAGTATTAATTTTGAATTGAAAATATAATACTGCTATAAATTTTTAAAAAAAAATGACCTAAATTTTTGATATTAAAATGAGCGATATTAAAAGTAGCCCTCTTTTATACACACAAACACACACACGCGTATAGTTTAAATTCTCAATTTAGATTCTCAATATGTATGTATATATATACATATAAATTCATTCTTCATTATGTATATCATCGAACCAAGCACGTGTACTATTCAGTACCTTTGTTTTTGGTGTATAGATAATGCACATGAATGCCGCGCAGAGAAAGTATATATGATATTATATCTATAATAAATGTACATCGCGCGAAATTCGATAATCACTTCTTAATATCGTTATTTTTTTTAAATGAATAATTTTGTTTTGGTGTGTCATTACACTATTTATACCTAATTATTTATACCTATTATTTATACCTAGATATTTTCGTTTTATAGAGAAAAAAAGCGTAAAGAGCTAAAAAAGAAAAAAAAAGAAAAAAAAAAAAAATATTTTAAACAATATTAACTTTTTATTTATTTAATAAAAGGAAAAAAATTGTTTTCTTATCGGTCACCACGCTCAAAAAGTGTAACTTGAATTAATATCAAAGAAAAAGAAATACTGCATAAATAAAATAAATAAAAAATAATTATAATTGCATAAGTTGATACAAAATGCTATGCAATAGCTTTACCGTGGCAGTCTCCCGAGTGCCACACGTCTTTTTTTTGTGTTTTTATCGGAATCAAAAATGTGTCGGATATATGAAAAAGTACGTAAACAGGACATTCCATTGTAGTCCTCAGGGATGACGACGCGTTTGAGATAAATGTTGATGTCTATGGGCCACAGCATTCACTTACTGTCAGGTGCAGAGTCTGCTCGTTTGTCAACTTACTCTATAAAAAAGTTGAAATTTTTGAATGTACTCCACGTTTTGAAATACATAGAGTCTGACTCTCTTGAAGGTTATCCACATATGTTTATGTATGAAAAGAAATTAAGATACAGGTATTTTTATACATTCAGAATCCGTTGTTTACTGATTGGTTGCAGATGTTAACTGCTTAATTAAAACATCTTCTTCAGGCTATAGAACTCCACTGCTAACAAGCTAAACATCAATAACTACTTTGAAATTAAGAATATATTTGATATTAATATTGTTATTCTTTTATTTAATGCATACTTGGCCAGCATTAGAGTAAGTGGATGAGTTTTATCTTGTGGCATTTTGTAATTTTGTATAAACAAATAAATTTGTTGAGCGGTTTTAAAATAATTAACCTCACCTTCTTTTTCGTTGATATTGGCCTTAAGAAGTTGACAACAGCAGTAATTAAGATACGTGTTCAGTTTCTGGCTAGAAATTCTTATTAACCCGGAGTCAGAAAATTGGCGGGGTATTACCCCCATGCTTCGGAAAGCACGTAAAGCCGTTGGTCCTTCGCCTGATTTGTCCGGGCGTGTCGGTTTACGGTCCCATCGGATTATGAGATTGCGGGAATAGAGAATGTGCTTGCGCAAATATTTGGGCACTATAATCCTGCCCTGCGCAGATGGCTAGTCTTTGTGGAGACTGAGCGCCGTTTTTATTCGGTGTGGAGGACATCATTATTAATAAGAGCCATCCTCTCGTGGGGCAGGTCGTCGGACATCTCGCGCAAAAGCAGCCAGGCGTCGGTGGTGTCGGGTGCGGTAGCGGCACCCGCGGGCGCGGCCGGCCCCCCGCGCCCCGCACCGCACACCAACCTCTACGACCAGCTGTCGCCCGACAGTAGCCGCAGGTATACTAACATTTCATTTATTTATGTAAAAGTTACAGCTTATATACGTCCCACTGCTGGGCACAAGCCTCCCCTCATTTCTGAATGGGTTTTTAGGGCGAAGAAGTGTCCGCCGCGCTGCCCTAATGCGTGTTGGCGAACTTCACATGTCTTCGAAATATTTTTTTTCTTATTCCTCAGACATGCAGGTTTCCTCACGATGTTCTCCTTCACCGCCGAGCACGTGGTAAATCAGCACTTAAAATTGCAATTAACGATTTCATTGCTGCCGGCGGGGATCGAACCCGGGGTACTCGCGTTTCGCTATATTTACAGCAAGCGTTTACCATCTGAGCTACCACGGCTCTCTTTATTTATGTGTACGAAGTTAATTACAAAATGTATAAAGTCGCATGAAAACGCATTTAGAATAGCATAAATCCTTTTTTAATCAATTTAGTACTGCTACCACTGGTTCGGAGAAAACATTTGTCCTGGAAAGATCCAACAAGAATCCCAGCAGGACATTTCTTGTAAATATGATTTATTTAGAATATATTGCTTTATACAATTATGAAATACACAGATCACAACTAACCAACTATAAATTTTACCGATTCTAATTTTGTAGCTAAGAATAATAATATTGATTCGTGGAAACCATGAAAGTTAGAGAACAGGAGAACGATCACTACGTACTAAAGCATAGCCCGCCTGTCCTTGAACATTGTAGAATGTATAGCGGCGCTGACGTCGGTGAGTAGTGACTGCGAAGTTAGCTGTATATGAATACAAGTAGATGAAGTTAGTTGAATATTGTACAAATTTTCATTTAATTTTTATTGAGAAAATTTTCATGCTCCGTAATTTTGTAATTTTTGACAAAAAGAAACATTAAAAAATGTAGAAATATTTTATTGTGCGTAGATGTGCAAGTGGTTGAGCATCTGATCGGAAAAATAGACTGAAAATGACTTTTATTGACCGAACTTAGCGATCGCAGCGCCTCATTTATGGTGTCCATATTTCTGGGACACTATTTTCTGCAGCGATCGTACTCCTGTTCTCTAACCTTCATGGTGGAAACGACGATTCAAGGATGAGCTAGCAGCGGAATACAACAAGTCCACGGTGCACTTGTTGTATTCCGCTACTAGCCACGCTAGAGCCAAGACTCCCTTAACACGGACGCCACTGCAGGTGTAATGTGCAGGTGTGCGGTGCACGTGTTGTTTACAAGAATCCTGGCTAGCCACAGAAACGCTCTCATATGTATTTATTTATTTACTACCGATCCGCCCCGGCTTCAACTGGTTACTTATTATCTATTAATATGACGTTATTTAAATTTATAATATCCGTCAAAGACCATTTATTTTATCTGATCAATTTTGAAAAAAACTCTGAAGTTTTCGAATAACATATATCTTAAATCACTTGCTAAAGAGCAATGCTAGGAGTTTGAGATCTTTTCACGTGATATGTTATTTTATTACAAACGGTTTAGTCATTTTGAAGATTATCTCGGACATATATACAAAAATTTAAAAAAAAATGGTTACACATGTCCTAATGGCGTGCAAATAACTTCATTAGCTCAATAAAAGGCAGATTCAGACACACAGACTTCTAATTTATTCATATGTATAAATTTATTTATTCTCTAATGTAATCGTTAAGCGTAAAATAGCAGCTTAATGCTGCTGTGTTACGTATGGTGAATGTAGAGAACCGGCGACCCTTTTTAATTGAAACAAGACATTCTATCTTAGTCCTCAGGGATTATAAAAAAGGGCCACCGCACCCAAAAAAAAGGAGAAACCACCCCGATTTTAAGAGAAAAAAAGTCAAAAAAAAAAAAAAAAAAAAAAAAAAAAAAAAAAACCCCCACAAGAAGACAAAAAAAAAAGAAATAAAAATTTTAAAAAAAAAATAAAATAAAAAAAAAAAAAAAAAAATTAAATTAAAAAAAAAAAAAAAAAAAAAAAAAAAAAGGGCCCGCCCCCGTAACCACCATCCAAAAAAGAAAAAAAAGAGAAGGAGAATTTTGCACCCCAAATTAAAAAAAAAAAAAAAAACAAAACACAAAAAAAAAAAAAAAATTAAAAAATTAAATTAATTTTATTTTTATATTAAATAAAAAAAAAAAAAAAAAAATTAAATTTACACAACCACAACGCAAAGAGAGGGGGGTGGAGAGAGATAATATAATATTATCTTGCCCCCCCCCCCCCAAACTCTATTTTTTTTATGGGGGGGGACCCCCCCCCGAAAATGAAAATAAAGCAGGTATACGTAACATTTTTACACATTAAAATATTTATAATAAATGAAAAAAAAAACACATATATATGTGTATTATACATTTATAAATATGCCAATATACATAAATACATATATAGGCGAATATTATGTCATGTGTTTGCCCACAGATATTGGTGTCGAAGTGGTGTTTTAATACCTACTTTGTTTATTCCATCAAACACAGTAGGTATTAAAACACCACTGTAATGGTAATGTAAGAATTTGGATTAGGATAAAAGGGCATTTCTATACTGCTTAGAGACAGTGCTGGCTTTAAGTAATGTGTAATAATTGTTTCAGATCTAGTCAAGTTTCCTGTGTGGGCTACGCCCCAGCGCCATCCTCAGCACTCGCTGCAGTGCAGGCTGTGAGGACTTCACAGGGCAATCAGGTGAGAAATTTGATTTAATTTATCCTTATTTATCAATCAGTTAAATGAAAATCAATAAACTTTGTAGAAATAAAAAAAATATTCGCAATAATTAAACACCATCACAATAGAAACATAAAGTAATCGAATGTGGAAAAAATAAATTCACAAATAATCGATACTTCACTCATACCTTATCGTTCTTAGAAAGAAAAAAAGACTATCATTTTATTTTAAGTGTTTACTTTTTCTAACTTATTTAATATAAATAAAAAATTACACTTAGCTACAAAAATATTTTAATGTTTGTTATACATAGCATTAAAATATAATTCAAATATTTTAATATGTTTACACAGCATTAAAATATACAATGTACAATGCGTCCATAATTAAAAATAAACTAAAAATTTTAATTTAAATTATCATACAAGATCATAAAATCAAATATTTTAATAAATAATATATTATATCCATTCTAAGGCAATCTGCGAGAGACTCCTTTATTCAAAAGTGGTCTTTTATAATAGGGTGTAGATTGGTTGTTAAAGGAATGAATGAATAGTAAATACACAATAAGCCAGAATAACTAAGAATAAAAAAATGATGGCTTCTGATCTCATGAAAAGTCATTGAGGACTTCTGATTTCATCTAGACATTGAGGGCTATACTTATATACCTTTATAACAATTTTTTTTATTGTTATAATTATAAATGTTAATTTTTCACTTCAGGCTGTACTTCTCCGAGGGGTTACATGCTCGGAAGTGAGGGCGGAAGAGCTAGCTCTCGAACTGGACCCCAACGTTCAAGTGAAAGAAGAAGCGAGACGGTTATCGGAGCAGTCGAATTTGAGTGATCAAGCCCAAGGCTATCAGCCGTACCCATGTGGAGCCGATGAAGTGGTGAGACAAATTTACTGTAGATGTTTTATCCCCCAAAGTGCGCATTACTTAATTCTTTTATATTGAAATTAGAAAAAATTATGTTTTAATTATATATTTTTTGTGTGTTGTGTTTTTTCAGTACAAATTAATAGTGTTACACATGAAGTAACATTATGTAATGCAAAAAAGATATTGCTAAAATGTTATAATAATAATGAAAATCAAATTCTTACTACTTTAGGAATATATTTTGAAGTATTTTTTTATATCTCCACGTACTACTTTTGCCGTTAACATTGACTATACTAACTTTTGACTCTCTAGCTCACGCACACTAAAGCAATGGTTATGTGTAACTACACCGATAAGACCAACCCGCCATTATATGCTATTTTTGCTATACATAAATTAAGGGATAATTGTTTTAAAATATTACGACAGCAAAACGTGTTTGATGCCCTGTTTTGGTTCTAATGCATGCATTTTTCTCATCAGTCTATGATAGTCCACTGCTGGACAAAGGCCTCTAAAGTGGGGTTTCATAACCATCACAATCTGCATGCGCGTTGGTGATTATAGTGGTAGGTATCACATGGTAGAGCCAGGCTGCAGCAATATTATGGTTGTAGCACGAATGGGTCGGCTCGACCGGGAAAGGACCACGCTCTCACAGAAGACTACAGTAAAATAGCAGCTTAATGTGTTTCGTATGGTGAGTGTAGAGAACTGAAGACTTTTTTTTTACTGGAAACGCTTCTGCATCTTAATCCTCGGGGGTAGCAACGCATCTGCGTTTTGATTCTTAATCGAGGATAAATGTAGATGTCTATGGGCCACAGCATACACTTACCATCAGGTGGACTGTGCGCTCGTTGTTACCTTTATTCTGTAAAAGAAAAAGAATTAATTACTTGCTGTCCGTAATCTTGATTTACGTCAGATTGTCGGATTTTTTATGGGCGTGTAAATTCCTTTGAATAAAACAAATTATACAGATTTTTCGCATTTCATTTCTTAAACATTCTAAGAACGTTTCATTCACTACTTTCTCTCATTTCCAAAATTGTTATTAAGCCAAAGATTTATAAAATAGTTTCTACAATAAGCTTGCAAAGAGTAATTTTCAACCGACTTCAAAAAAGGAGTTACCAATTTTTTTTATGTATCTTTTTTATGTATGTTCACCAATTATCCGAAGACGTCCGAACCGATTTGGAAAATTCTTTTTTGGTTCGAGGGGTACTTCCCAAGTTGTCCCATTAAAATTTTTTTAAATCGGTCTTGCGGTTTTCAAAAAATTAACAATAAATAATTTTATTTATATTGCAGTCGGTTGTACAAAATTTTTAATTTTTATTATTATATACTACGAGTTTGTTGCATAAAAATTAATAAATTACTTTATAAAGAATTGCATGGGAGTCCAAAAGCAATAGAAAAGTATTCATTTCGAGTTATAAAGCCTTGTTCAATTTCCTTAGGGCGACGCTCCATTCCAGTTCAAAACGGAGGACGAGCACGAACCGGTAACGTACAAGGAGTCTCGCTCCAACTCTACGAACACTGTGGTCATCACCACCGCTCAAGTTCATCACCCTAATCAGGAGGTTAACTTGGAACAGGCAAGTTTTTTTTTTCTAAAAACCTCTAGTCATATCTTAATAGCCATCTAGTAAAGAAGGTAGTAATATTGTTAAAATTATCAAAAATACATGTCTTAAGTCAATACCGATATTAAACGCCAAAAAAAGTCTACTAATAGAATTAGATTATAAGCACTTCCTTGACTGCTATACCTGATGGTAAGAGGCTACAGTTTTTCTTTTTTTCTTATTATAAGCCAGTCCTTGACGATAATTCCACCTGGTGGTATATGGTGATGCTAAAAATATAGACGCTAGAGCCTAGATGGTCTTAGTGTAGCAAAAACCTATTCACTCTTGCTTTGTAGACGCCTAGATTGTATTCAAATACAGTGGGGGTAGCCGAAGAATATCTTAGCGTTATAAAAGTCTGTACACTCTTATCTTGACATCGTTGTCACGTGATCCGAAGGTAAATAGGTCTCCAAAGTTATTAATACATAAAATATACACGACTAATAGATAACTGAAGCACGAAAAGGCTTTGTAGTTATAAAGTTATTGTCGAATTTAATATTAACAATAAACATGTAAAATGAATGCTATTTATTTTTCATTTTACAATGATAATTTGTCTCCAGGTCGCAGAAGGAGAAATGGTGGAGAACAAGCTGGTGATACCAGACGAAATGATGCAATATCTTAACCAATCAATATTGGGAACCGACTCGGTAACACCAGCAAACACAGTCTCCGCCAATCCAAAGGAAACCGAACCCAACAAGGACGAAAAGGAAACAACCAAAGACAATATAACGAGTGATATACAAAACGCGAACAATTCGAGTGACAAAATCAGTGATGTTGCGACCAGTGACGATTCTCTACTCAAAAACTTAGGTGCCATAGGTAGTGATCTCAATATAAGTGATATTCCAGTCGATTTAAGATCATTAGACGTAAGTATGTCGGGCAATAGTGGCTCTCTATTAGCTGCTAAAACCCCAGAAGACAAAAGTACTCCTATACAGGAGCAAGTCATCCCGGAGGTCATAACTGAAAAATGTGAACCAGATTACACTAAACCACCGACCAGTAATGCAACGACGAACAACCCGCTACAATCGCTACAAACTATGACAGCGAATCAAACGGAGCAGTCTAATAGAATGAGATTAAACAATCCTCTACCTCAGAAACAGACTCCGGCTATGAGTCCCAAGACGATAGTCATGAGTCCCCAGAACGTGTTAAGCCCCAGCCTAGCTCATAGTATGCTTAGTCCTCAAAGCCTGCCACACAGTGGCATGAGTCCGCAGAGCGGAATGAGCCCACATAATCTACCGCAAAGCGGGATGAGTCCTCACCATATGCCACATGGTGTCATGAGTCCTCCTAGTGTATACAACGTTATGAGTCCGCAGAGTGTCATGAGCGTCATGTCACCGCAGCATAACGCTATGAGCCCACAAAGCATGCAGAGTTTAATGAGTCCGCAACTGCCAAATCAAATGATGATGAGCCCGCGACATAATAACCTCGGCAGCCCCATGTCTCAAAACATCGCCAGCCCTATGATGAACATGGCAAGCCCCATGACGCAAAACATCGCTAGCCCCATGAGTCATGGGATGTCAAGTCCGATGCATCCAGGCCTACAAAGTCCGTTGACCAGTCCGATGGTCCAAAATATGTCAAACATGACGATGAATGGACCTCCAGGGGCGAACCAAACGCAGAACGTAATGATGAACATGAATATTAACCCGCCTCCTCAAATGGCCGGAGGTGTACCACCTTATGGTAACAATCGACAAAATTGCAATGCGAAAATTTCAAACAAAAACTACACTAACGTTCCTAATCAATACCAAAATCAAAATTACGGCCCGGCGCCTCCTTATCCCGTCCAAAGTCAACAAAATATGAACATAAGAGGGCAGAACATGCAGCAATATCAAATGATGCAGCAGTTCAATCAAAATCAAATGTCAGCGTTGCGTCCGATGCCACAGAATCACCCCAATATGATATACAATAATCAGATAATGAACTATCAGCAATCGATGAACTATCCAAACCAAAGTAATCAGATGTATCCGATGCAAATGTCGCGTTCTTCTGTAATGAGCACAGATAACAGCGGCAACATAATGCGGAGTATGAACAGCTATTGCGAACAACAGAACCAATGCCCACCACAACAAAACCAACAGTACAATCCAAACATGCAATATCCTCAACCGCCTCCGTACAACTCAGTTGTGAACGCTGCAAATGTAATGGGGCCACCGCCGCCGAAGAACAATCACCAATACAACCAAGCGATGATGAACAACAATCAATACTATAATCACCAGCGTTCGTACAACCAATGGGACTATCCAGGGAACCAGTTCAATAAACACAACACGCAGAAATCAGCCCAAAATTCCGTCAACATGTCGACGGGAAGTCAAAAACCTGTAAACGGAACGAGGGCGTCAATTAATTGTAACCAAATGATGAAGAACGATCAGCAAACGGACTGCAGTATGAATAGCGTTAGGAGTCAAAACAATCAAGCGAGCGACGTCCAAGTGTGGGACATTTCGCAGTCTCAAATAGACGCCTCGAATAACAGAAAGAAAAATCAGAACACAATGCGACAGGACACGTACCAGCGAACTCTGGAATACGTGGAGAACTGTGAGAATTGGAAAAGCTCGGAAATGGTTTCGAGCAGCACTCACCCCTTACAAGGGGGCGATAATATGGTTGTGAACGATCTGCGAACGTCATTGTCGTCGTTTTACGAAGAGAATCAATATTTACAAATGATACAATAGTACATAAACTACTTACATATTTTAGGTTGAAACACGTTACAAGACGATAGAGACACAAACAGCTCTTTAGCCACCTCTCGCGCTAAGCGCAAAAGTTCTAATTTTGCGGTTTTGTTTAATATGTGATGCATTTTCGAAACCAATGACGGTTTAATCTTATGATTTTTATTGTTTTGGAAGATGTTAAGCATTAGGGCATCTCATGACCTGTCAATATTAGTGTTACTAAGTAAAATAAAAAAAGCAGTATAAATGCCAATAAATACTAGGGGAAGAGATTTTGCGCAACTTTAGTAAGGTTATAATTTCTGTGTAAAATACGTTTGCAAAGTAGTTTCAACTTAATATTATCTTTAACGAACCAAAATTATCAAGCGTAGTTTTTGATCCATATACTACAAACAAAGGTTGTAAAAACATGATCTAATACAGACTGATTAATTATAAAATTCTAAATTTAGTTCGTTTTAAGATTTCTAAGTACATTTATTGCTGGATTGAAAAAGACAAAACTCGGTAATTTTTTTGTAAATATTGTAAGCTTAAGATTTTATATAGATCGTCTTCCATGGTTAATTAAGTACAATAACTACTGTTAACATTATAAATTTAATTATACATAGTAGTTATTAAATTTAATATACAGATTTGTACAGTTAAGAATAAATAATCGAATATTGTCGGTGCCTCATAAGTGTGTGCCTTATATAAACAAGCTTCATATTGAAACAAATTGTCTATGACTTGATGAACTCATTAATAGTAATCTACTTTTTAACTGGTTTTAAAAAGAGTAAATGTAGAGAGAAATGTAAAAAAAAATGAAAAAAAATGTTAAAAACATGCTATCTTTTTAACAGTACAGAACTTAAATCAAAAACTTGTTGGTAACTTAATTGCTTCCTCGCCGGCTTGAGATTTAAGAGTACGGACTGCAATTTTGGTCCAGTTGTATAATTTTGGATATCTTACATAAACCAGCGATCCGCCTCGGTTTCGCACGGGTGATTTCTGGATATCGACAACAGCGCCATCTACCGGGTCCAATTGACTTTTTAAATCATCCGGGAGCCCACTCAATTACACAAAAAAGTTATAGAATTCAACTTTCAGTTTTACGTCTCGCTAATGGACAGCAATTGATTTTTATATATAAGAAAGAATAATAAGCCATCATAGTACGTGCAAAGTGTATTGGAATAATGCAAATATCATGCATACTTAAAGACTAATTATGATCTAAAGTTATTTCATTAAATAGTCCTGTAACACTGTTTTTACATAGGTATATTTTGTTGTGTGGGAGAATATATCACCACAATTAAAAACGAATTGTCGATCAAAGAGATAGATGCTTCGCACTTTTCGTATTGCTCTCCGTACTCGGTTTCGCTATTTTTTTTTTACTAATTTAATATGTTATTCATCTGTCAAAAGCCAAATATCTCGTTAATTGACGTTTAGGCAACAACGGATGGTAATCGGTGTATACAGTTAAGTTTAAGTTCAAATATATAAATTTCATATGAAAAAAAAACCAAATTGAATGTGATTTATGGGAAACAACGTCTCATAACGATCGACCCTTACAAATGCGTGCACAGTAAAATCAATTAAAATAATGCATTACCACATTTAAATTTAAAGAAAAAAAGGTAGAATGTTTAGGGTTTTTTTTAATTAAGTTTTCTTTTTTGCCTATACGTTCCATTTGCCTATATTACTTATTCTGAACCTTCTCTGCAAATTTGGCTGGTCGTTGCAAAATAACCCTGTATATTGGCTATATTTCTCTTAACGTTTATGAAATATGATCTATTTTATGCGTAGTAGAGCCATGCTGCAGTTATATTGCGATTGTACCTTAGATGATTTGTCTCGACCGGAAAACGACCATGCTTTCACAAAATACCAGTGTTTCATAACGCGAGTTTACATTATTCCATTTTATTCTCCCGGGGTGACAACGCATCTTCATTTTGAGTTTTAATCGAGATCAAATGTAGATGTCTATGGGCAACAACATCCACTTACTATGTATGAGGTGGACTATGTGATTGATTGTCACATTTATTTTTAAAAACCTAAAATATTTTTATGCGTGGTAGAGCCATGCTGCAGTTATATTAGTAGTATAGTTGTAGCACGAATAGGTCGACTGGAAACGAGGCATTCCATCGTAGTGCTTACGGGTGACAACGCATCTGCATTTTGTTTCGTAATCGAGGATAGATGTAGATGTCTTTGGGCCACAGGATCCACTTACCATCAGGTGGACTGTGTGCTCGTTTGTAACCTTATACTATAAAAAATGACGAAACACTCAACAATCCCAAAACATCAGTTTTGAAAAGTCATTTATATGGTACCTAAATATTGATTTAGGCCAGGATTCTATACGATGTTACAAGACTACACGACCAACCAAAATATAATTAAATTGTAATGATTAATGTGCTAAGCGTGTACAAAGAAAATTATTTTTGAACGCAAACTCTAACTCAAAAATTCACGCTCCTAATGAACGTTAAAATTACCTCAAAGAAGATAGTAATTCCCATAGTTTATTTCCGAGTTTTAAGTTTTCTGTGAGAGGGAGATAGCATGTTCTTGTTTCTCTTTTCATTTACTGGTGAAGAAGACGTTTATACAGTTTACATTTCTACGAGATTTTTAGAGAGATATTATTGTACAAATATACACATTTTTAGATTTTTTACAGCTTTGTTAAAATAATGTTTTAGTATGTAACGTATAGATAACTGTAATTTTTAGAAGTTAGTCTGTTATATAATTAAAGCAATATTAAAAAATTCAGATGTGTTTCGAAGTCATCGAATCTCCTAGTTTAATGTTTAATAATGAGATTACTAGGTGTTAAGATTTTGTTATATTTTAATTATTTAAATGAGAGCAGAACAAATCTAACGCACAAAATGGATACAACTGTAATGAATCAAACTCCTATTTTGTAATAAATTATTGTTTTTAGATGTAAAAATGCATTTGTAAACCTGTGAGCGATATTTTAATGAATTTATTAAATAAAAGTTCTTATCACTGAAGTCTTATTTTTTATTTAAAAAAGTCACATTACCAAACATCACTTGAGCTAAAAATCATAATGCATCTTGACATCATTATATTTTTTCCCTTATTTTTTTTAGTTGTACAATATTTATTATTACCATAGTAAAAAAAAAACTAGAAACTTAAATCATCATACAGTCTCCGAGGATCTTTCTATGTGTATTAGAAGTCTTTTTATTCTTCATCATCTGTCAATGAAAGTCTACCGCGAGACAAGGGCCTTTGCCGTTGCAGGTAGGATTATCCTTAATTATCATCTTTGGCAAGTGAATGCAGCGTTTTCTTTATTATGATTAGTTGTTATTACAGATAAAAAATAAAAACTGAGGTTGCCGACCAGCTAGCCAAGCGTGGCAGCTATGGCAAATATGCCCCCTATTAGTTAATCTATGGGGGAGGCCTGTAATCAGTAATGAACTTTAACCGTTGTACTGTTGCGGTAACAGTGACAGTATTAAATAATACATTACAAAACGAATTGTATGCGCTAATATTCCAGAGTTTTCAAGAACGTTCATAAAACAAGCGGTCATTCTTAAAATCTGGAATATAAAACCGAAATAGAAGCCGTTGTCGTGTACATTCCGTGCGGCTACGTCACCGCTCGCTTCAAAATAGGCGGATATTTTGGATTATGTTGCCAGCAGACGTTAGCGATGTGCCTGAAGTCTAGTTGGATTTAACATTCGTATCGCGGTACGAAAACTTGCTTGCAAATATCGTAGTAAGAAGAAGATACAAAAAATAAAGCATGATTTTATGTATTAAAATGCAATGGGTAATGGAACATAGAAAAATTTAAGATTTTTCTATGTTCCATTACCCATTGCAGTAAAGCATTTAAATGTCCACTGCTGAACATAGGAAATCACCCTGGATTTTGCCATAGCTATTTTGGCAGACTGGTTTTCAAACACAATTTTTTAATAATTTTATGTTTTTATCAGAAAACTGAACAGGTCCTCTTTAAGTTTTCCATTGTCACATCTTACGACACGCACATCACGATATGTGGTATTAGATATTCTTTCACCGCCACTACTCGATTTTCTATGGTAACTTATTTTGTCTTCCCGTGGGGGATTGTAAGAGCCTACTATGATATTTACGAAAAAGATCTTACAGCTTCCGATAAATGGCGGTGTAGTCAGGCGCCAAGTAGCATCAAAAGTGCGAAACTTCTGGTAACCACTTTGATCATCAACTCGCCTGCTAGGCGTGACAATTACGGCAAATCCTCTATATCAATGAGTAAGGCCAATGTCTAAAAGTGAATTTTATGAGCTGATATAGAAGAAGAGCTTATTATTAATTACATAAGAACGAAAACGCGCTAGCAATTCACGTAATGGTAATTGGCTACTGCTACGTTTCCACTTACCTGTAACCGAATGCAAAAGTCACATCCGTTGTTACTCTGAAGTGTATGAGACCCTCACTGCCTCCACTACCATTCGAACTGGAAAATAGCAATGGGAACTTCTGCTTAGTGGAATAGACTCCTAGGCAGTAATATAGCTTACCGGTTAGTAAATTTCTGTCAAGGCTTCTGAATTAAAACTCAAAATTAAAGGAATGGTCTGCTTGATTTGCACTGATGAGCTGCTGTGAGTGCATAAAACATGCTTCAGTAACCGATGAGTGTGTTATGGTTTCTCCGTTCCATTCTAGATATTATACTATTCTACAGTAACGATGAGATGCGGGGAGATCTGTTCATGATTTTGCCTTGGCATATGGTCTTACACAGCTGGTTACTTTGCCTACGCAGATTCTAGATATGGAGAATCATGCACCTTCCTTGTTGGACCTTTTGCTGACCTCTCACCCGGGCGGATATCAGATTTCCGTCGACGCCCCTTTAGGCTCCTCGGACCATTGTCTTGTTCGGATTGTGGTGCCACTCACGCTGAAATCGCAGTTGCATTCTGCAGGCTGCCGCCGTGTTTGGCACTATAGGTCAGCCGATTGGGATGGGATGTGGTCTTTCTTTGCATCCTACCCTTGGGGGCGGGTTTGTTTCTCGATCCCAACGTTGTTGCGGATTCTGTCTCTGATATGGTACTTCAGGGTATGGAACTTTTTATTCCTTCCTCTGTGGCGCCCATTGGAGGCAAATCTCAGCCATGGTTTGGTCGCTCCTGTAAAATAGCATCATGCTATAAGCAGGAGTGCTACCAAGCCTGGGCTGACGCATCAGTGTCCCGGGATGTAAACACAAGCGCTCTAAAAAAGAAGTATATAAAGAGTCACTGCCAAGGCAAAGTCAGAGCACATAGGCAGAATTGGCGAGAAAGAAGTTCGCCTTCCTGCTGGAACCCGTGCATTCTGGTCTCTCGCCAAGGCTGTCCAGGGGAATTTTTGTCAGCCATCTCTTCCATCTCTGCATAAGGAGGACGACTCACTGGGCTATACCGCAAAGGAGAAAGCCGATCTTCCAGGCTCTTTCTTTGCGTCCAACTCGACTCTCGATGACGGGGGGAGTACGCCGCCGACCATCCCGCGGTGTGAGTGCTCCATGCCGGAAGTGCAGTTCACACAGCGCTCGGTTTGCAAAGCATTCCTCTTCCTGGACATCCACAAGTCGAATGGGCCTGACGGAATCCCCCAATTGTGCTGAGGACGTGTGCTCCAGAGTTGGCACCGGTTTTAACGCGTCTTTTCCGGTACTCCTACTCTCTAGGCGTAGTCCCAAAATCATGGGAGACGGCTTTCGTCCACCCGATCCCTAAAAAAGGCGACCGCTCAGACCCGTCCAACTACCGGCCTATCGCCATCACCTCCTTGTTCTCCAAAACAATGGAGTCCATTGTAAACTGCCAGCTCATGAGATACCTTGAGGATCACCAGCTGATTAGTGACCGCCAATACGGTTTTCGCCGTGGTCCGTCAGCTGGTGATCTTCTGGTCTACCTAACTCACAGATGGGCGGAGGCAGTAGAGTCCAAGGGGGAGGCATTGGCCGTTAGTTTGGACATTGCGAAGGCCTTCGGAAGATCGGGTTTGGCACAAAGCGCTTCTTTCGAAGCTGCCATCCTACGGGCTTCCCGAGAAATTGTGCGATTGGATCACCAGCTTTCTTGCAGATCGGGGCATCAAGGTCGTTGTAGACGGTGCAAGCTCCGATTAATGCTGGTGTTCCACAAGGCTGCGTGCTATCGCCAACGCTGTTTCTTCTGTATATCAATGATATGTTGCAAACCCGTAACATTCATTGCTATGCAGATGACAGCACTGGTGATGCTCTTTACACAGGCCGCGACAATATTTCTCGGGAAAACTTCTCAGAGTTCCGGGACAAACTTGTGTCTGAAGTCGAGTCCTTGCTGAACAGATTCTCGGATTGGGGGCGACTAAATCTACATATAGTCCAGTTTAACCCCCAGAAGACACAAGTTTGCGCGTTAACCGCTAAAAAGAACCCTTTGTCGTATCTCCTCAGTTTCAAGGCACTCCCCTTGTTGCCTCAGCCAGTATCGGAATCCTCGGCGTCGACATATCGAGTGACGTGCAGTTTGGTGGTCACTTGGAAGAGAAGGCCAAATTGGCCTCTAAAACGCTTGGAGTGCTCAGCAGAGCGGGACACTATTTCATGCCGGCACACCGCCTGCAACTTTACAAGGCGCAGGTTCGGCCGCACATGGAATACTGTTCCCATCTCTGGGCTGGGGCTCCCCAGTACCAGCTCCTTCCACTTGACCGCATCCAGCGCAGAGCGGCTCGAATCGTCGACGACCGAGTGCTTTCCGATCGGCTCGATTCACTGGCACTGCGAAGAGATGTTGCATCTCTTTGCATTATCTTTCGCATATACATGAGGAATTGTTCGGATTAATCCCAGCCGCCAAATTTCGTGAACGCACTACGCGGCAAACGTCGTGATACCATCCACACCATCTGGATGCTTGGCGGTCCACCACTGTACGTTTCAAGAGGAGTTTTCTTCCGCGTACAACCTCTCTGTGGAATAGTTTAGCACCAGTGATTTTTCCCGACCGATACGACCTGGGGACCTTCAAGAAAAGAGCGTACTCTTTTCTAAAGGGCCGGCAACGCACCTGCAATTCCCCTGATGTTGCGCTTGATCATGGGCGGCGGTAGTCACTTAACATCAGGTGAGCCGCATGCTCGTTTGCCCCCTCTTCTATAAAAAAAAAAAACATTAACTTTAAAAAGAATATTTTTAATTAATCTTAGCAATAAATACGTTTGGACAAGTGAGCACAGCATCTACTTACTCTCGTAAGTATTTGTGACATGACACTATCACATCTCATGCATTGTGATCGAAAATACATATGAAGGGCGCAATCATAGTACGGTTGGTACATAGGCACTAATTTGAGCTAAGCTACCCTTTCCGTAATTTCTTTTATAGTATTAATATGAAATTTTCAAAAACTTGTCCACAACACTAATAGACAAGATTCAATGATTTTCTTTTTGCCTTAGCCGTCATAAATATAGAATTTGTTAGCAATTTTACTGCAACACTACTTACCGGTTTTTGCACGTAGTAATCCTCATCGATTTAGATGACAGCGACCCTAGAAATAAGATGTTTTCCTAACATGGGCTCTGATATGGATTTCTAGGCGGAACTTGATCTTAAGACTCTTTAACATTTTTATACAATAAGGGTAACATACGACCAAACAGTCAACTTGATGGTAAGTGGTCTCTGTGACCCATAGACACCAGAAACATAAACTTTTTTAATATAGATAATACTTATTTATTATAAATAATACTTATTGAGAGTCACTTTTTTTAATTTACCACTGGTTCGGAAAAAAAAACCTCTGTCCTGGGTAGAACCAGAAAGAAAGCCTGCGAGACTTTAAAAAAAAAGGAAATAACGGCTTACAATCATGAATGTTACAATTAACAACACATAGCTTGGTAGCGATCACCCTTCCCAGGGGTTTTTATCATCATCTATCCTAAGGTAAGAATCAAAATGCAGATGCGTTTTCACCCCTGAGGACTGAGATGGAATGTCTCGTTTCCAGTACGAAACACAACAACATTAAGCTGCTTAATTTATATGGTAAGTGTAATCTAAAAAAGAAGAAAAAACTATGACGTGAATATGGCTATGCCTACAATCGGTTAAGTCGTCATTCAGAATTTACACGATCGCTAACACTGTTTATATGTATGGCAGAGCCATGCTGTAGCTATATTATGGGTGGGCTCGACCTGGGTAGGACCTTGCTCTCACAGAATACCAACATAAAATAGCAGCTTAATGCTGTTGTTTCGTATGATGAGCGTAGACAACTAGAGACACTTTTCATTGCAATAAAGGATTATCTGCATTTTGATTCCCGAGTGGATGAAGATGTCAAAGAGCCACAGCATTCACTTACCACACAGGTGGTTTGTTTTTTAAAGATTTTATAAAGATAAATCATTCATACGTCCAAACTGTCATATGGTGACGGTAAAGAGAATTTTAATTTCTATTGCGATCCTTAGTTGTCGTAAAAGGCAACAATGGGATATAAAAGATTTATATACATGGTAAAGACATTACTGCAGCAGCGCAATGGGTCGACCCAACAGGGACCCACGCTAATACAGAATAACGTCTCAAAATAGCATCTTAATGCTGCAGTGCAGTATTTCGTATGGTTAGTAACGAGAATTGGGACCGTTACCTACGGGTAGATAAAACATTCGAATTCGATATTCATTTGATAAGTGTCACTCTACTATGACTTATTAATAAATTCTATATTTATCGAACAAAATTACTCATATACACAATACATGTTGGTTTACTGCCAAAAAAGAAAATTACAAAATCTGAACCTGGTAGTTGGCGCTATGGTCGAGTTATTAATATATTTTATATTAACATAACACTGTAAAAAGAAAATATAGGTAGATAGATAGATAGATACTGCACGCCAAAAAGAAACAACATAAATATTAAATAAAAAAGGAGAGAAAGAAATGTGGTCTTATCGCTAAGAGCGATCTCTTCCAGACAACATACGAATACGATATAAAACATGCTCCTGTTCTGCTCAAGAGTTTATCTAGGTAAGAACCACCTTCTTACCTATTTCTGTGGCAAATAGCAGTGATTGCACTGCTGTCTGAATTGTATTATAGATAGCTAGTATAATTACAGGCTGTGAGGTACTCCATCATAATGACAATATCCTTTTTGCTCGAAGTTCACTGCTGATGTCTGTGGAAAGCAGTCGCCACGTACCATCAGTTGGACTGTAAATCGTTTGTCACTTTAAAAAAAAAGAATATGGAGTGATATTCAAAAATATAATAAACCTTAAAAATAAGCAGAACAACGTCTTCCGTAACTGCTAGTAATCTATCGTAAACACAATACGAACACTTTTAAATTTCTTCAAAATTATTAAAAAACGAGATAAAATACAAGTAATGCATTTGTCAGAAGAAGACCTAGTGAAGTGATTCCAAAAAATTTAAATTGTAATCAACACGATGATAGAGTGACTGTCAAGAATAATTTCAAGAGTAACTCGAGATTGAAGCACCTGTGTAGTTAACCTCTATTTATATTTAGACGGACGAAAATACGAGACCAATTAATAGCTGGGAGTGAAGAAAAACAAAGATATATACTTGGCACTGCGGCCATACAGCTGAGAATACTGTTAGTTTCCCTCCGAGAAATAAGACATCTATAAAATAATTTCACGATTATTTCGCACCGCCCAAATTTCGAAGGAATCCGCCACACCGCACTTCTGCCCCACGCCTCCGGAGTAGTGCCACCATGGAGGACGGAATTGAAGAGCTACTGAAGGACTTTAAGTATCGGTTTTCCACCCGATTTCAGAAGCTTCGCTGTAATTCTATCCTCGCCCGGAGACTCGCCGTTTTTAAGGTGCTGGAGAGCCATTCTAATCTCACTCAGACTGACGTCCGGGAAATCATCGGAATAATGTCGGATAAGAATCGACTTTGGATCGCTACTCACACTTGCGTGTGGCTCCGACGATGACGTCTTCAGCTGCCCATAGAACCTCTAAATCTCACTCCAAATCTCAGGTGTCCCGGAAACGATGCTGCCACACTTGGTCTTCAGCTTCGACAGTTGGCTCTTTCTGACAGAAAGATCCTTGGTAAAGACTTTGGAGCCTTGGTTCCACTCGATCGTTTCTTCAATACGAGCTGCACTGAAGTTGCATAAGTCCCGCCGCATGTTATGTCAAATCTGCTGAAGAATGCTTACGCTTAATTTTCCTGTCTAACAGCCATGAGATTAAGAGTGTAATCGGAGAGTTTTTGTGTTCTCCTGAGGCGGGACTTGCAGAACTTATCTCCGACCGCATGGACAGTTTACACGAGTTTGTCATTTATAATGTCCCCTGTATTGCAGTCTTCTAGGCACTGAGTATTGTAACTCAAGCTGAAAAATTTTGGGACTTTGGTTTAGGTTTGGTTAGAGTCATTAGACGTGACGTTTCCAAATTAACGCTTCGGTTCAGTGTGCATCATTCGGTGATTGCTTTCGGTTTCTACCCTCGCGATCACTGAGACATCACTAAACAGTAATCGTCATAATGAAGTCAATCTCATTTTTTGTCGAATCATCGGGGCTCGACCAGGTCCACAATCTGTCGGGCCACTTCTGGAAAAAAGAGTTCATCATAAAGAGTCCCTCTTTCTCAATGAAATCGGCCAGCTGCTGACCGCTTGGGTTCCGTTGCCCTTTTCCAAATATCCCTACCTTCAGCTCACTATTCTTTCTTAAGCTTAGTTTTGCGTTGAAGTCTCCCATTAACATCGTATAGTGTTTGGAGAAATGCAAGGCTGTAGATACATCCTCAAGCATTTCCTCCATTTCCGCATCGGGATTGGTGCCAAGGTTGGTGCGTACAACCTGTATGACTTTCAGCGAATACCGTTTGGTGATTCCGAGTATAAGGTACGCAACCCTCGTCGACACACTCCTAATTTTTTACATCGTTGTTAACGAGATACTTGTGGACGATAAATCCGACATCTTGGGACTGATGGTCGCTCTCCCATTTAACAGTTGCCGGATTCGAGGATTACCATGTCCTCCCCCTTTTTTCGGACCTCAGATAATCCTATAATATTCCCGCGCAACTTATCTATCTCTGCTTCCAGCTTTAGGATATTCTCGCCAGTCCTCAGGGTGCATACGTTATGTTGCCAGGTCGAGTCGTCTTAGGTGGCATCCGAACTTCCACCGGAGATTCTTGGCTCCCCTGCACAGCCGTTAAGATGGCCGCCACGGTTGCGAGGAATAGCGGGCCCCCGCGGACTGAGGAACATCTCCACTCATGGGGGATACTTCGTAACTCTCATCATGGGAGGTATATAAGTATAATATATAACCATAGGTGCTACCCCTGGCGAGCGGGTTGGCAACTGCAGTTTTTTTATTGTTATTTTACTGTTATCAGAAAGATACTGCTGCCCGTCTTCAGCCTCAGTTCCCACTGTCGCCTCTTACGACAATTACGGGATCTCGCCACTAGATGGGACTTTTTCGGGGATTTCATCTTACATAAGTTTTTATTGATAAACACAAATTGTTGGTTTTCGAGTCTGGTTCGATGTTATTAAAAATTTAAAGAAACGATTTTACGCTGGAACTGTCCGACTAAATACTGCTTATTTCCAGATGGTTAGTAGTAATCAATTTGGTTTTAAACGTAAAATAATAAAATTTATTGTTTACATAGTTACGTCGCAAATTGCTATAATTAATTTCATCGACATGATCATCATCAGCCTATCAAAGTTCTCTGCTAAACATAACGTTTGTCATTATTGGCAGGCGGATGAGCAAGCGCAGTTTTTAATAGTAATTTTGCTGTTGTCAGAAAGATGATGCTTATATATTCAAAATATCAATTTGGAATAATTATTTGAATAGTAAAAAAATATTAAATATTTATGACTGGACCTACGAGTAGGACTAATTGTACGAAAAGTTAAGTCAAGCTTCGACCGAGAGGTCAATCAAAGAATTTCACTCGGCTGGGCAGCGTTTGGGAGATTACGATAAATCTTCTTATCACCTTTACCTCACAACTTGAAAACAAGAGTGTACACTGTACAATCAGTACGTGTTGTCAATTTAAACTTGGCAGTATGGAGTAAAAGTTAATGTGCTAAATGTCTGGATACTGCTATCGCCAATCCGCCTGAATAGAATTTCGAATAATAACAAATGTAGGGTTTGTACAATATAAAAAGGCCAGTATCATATACTAATTTGAATAACTCTAATAGACATTTTTTATTTGTTTACGTACAAATACATTAAAATCTTCAACATTTATTTTATACATAGTATTTGGTGAATTGGTTAGTGATCGTGTAACTTCTGAACGATTGGACCTATTGAGGTTACATTCACACAAAATATTAAGTTTGTTTAGTCAAGACGACGCGACGGTTCATCTGATAAGTGTAACTTGACTAAAAGTTATTAATAAATTCTATATTCATCGATCAAAATGACTCATATTCACAATACACAATACATGTTGGTTTACTGTCAAAAAAGAAACTCACAGAGTCTGGACTTGATAGTTGGCACTATGGTCGAGTTAATATTTCGATATGTTTTATATATAACACTGTTAAACATTCGGAGTGAATACGACATAATACGTGTTAAGTGGTAGAGCCAGGCTGCAGTTATATTAGTAGTATAGTTGTAGCACGAATGGGTTCTCACGGGTGAAAACGCATCTGCATTTTGATTCATAATCGAGGATACATGTAGTCTATGGGCCACAGCAACTCCCTACAATCAGGTGGACTGTGTGCTCGTTTGTCACCCAATCCTATAAAAAATACAAAAGACTTTTTTGCTTAGAACATCGTCTAGGTAAGTGCCACGTCCTTTCCAATTTCCGTCACTAAATAGTAGTGATTGCACCGCTGTCTGCCGTGGTGTTATAGAAAGCCGGGTATAATTACTTTACGGCATTCCATCTTAGTCCTCAGAGGTGGCGATGCATCTGTAGCATTTCTTTTTTCGAAGTTCACTGCTGGTGTCCGTGGACTGCTGTAGCCACGTACCATCAGGTGGACAGTAAGTCGTTTGTTACTTTTGTTTTATTAATAAAGAATACAAAGTGAAACTCATAAAGTAAAATAATCCTTATGAATAAGCAGAGCAACGTTTGCCGGAATAGCTAGTACTATTTATTCAAAATTATCCAAAACACTAGATAAATATTTATTACGTGATAGAGCTACGTTGCAGCTATATTATGATTGTAGCACACATGGGTCGGCTCGAACGGGGATCGATCTCACAGAATACCAGCATAAAATATCAGCTAAATTCTGCTGTGTTTTTTATGGTGAGTGTAGAGAACCGGAGACCCTTTTTTACTGGATACGAGGCATTCCATCTTAGTCCTCAGGGGTGGCCACGTATCTGCATTTTGATACTTATTCGAGGATAGATGTAGATGTCTATGGGCCACAGCATCGACTGACTGTGTGCTTGTTTGTCCTTATTCTAGAACAAAAAGATAAAATAAAATTCTTGTAGTTTTGTTGAAAACAATAGTACTTATATTTATCTCCTTATAAATAGTAGACAGCCGCAAACCCTTACTCAGACGAATTCTCAGTCAGAACAAGACCTAGTGAAGTGATTGCGAGAAAATTAAATTGAAACAAACACGATGATAGAGTGACTGTCAAGAATAATTTCAAGAGTAACTCGAGATTGAGGCACCTGTGTAGTTAACCTCTATTTATATTTAGACGAACAAATATATAAGACCAATTAATAGCCGGGAGTGAAGAAAAACAAAGATGTATACTTGGCACTGCGGCCGTATAGCTGAGAATTCTGTTAGTTTTCTTCCGAGAAATAATTGTGAAATAATTTCATAGATGTCTTGACATATCTTTTTATCGTTCTCGATAAAAGTATTAAGCAAAATGCAATTGGAAGATAGCTGCAAGATTAAAATGAAGTAATATTTCTTTTTGTCTAAAGTGTTTCTCAAAGTTTTTATTTATTTTTACTAGCATTTATGTATTATCAAAAGTTCTGGATTTAAATTGCAGACCAGGATAATAGTTAAAAAGGAACCAAAGTTAATTTAAAGGTGATGTAAATATTGGTAATAACACGACAATAGAATGAATATGTTAAAAGTGGTGAGTAAGCGAGATAGATAACTGTATAATTTAACCAGGTTGAAAAAGAAAGAATATAACAGGTGTATTAGCAAAAAGTGTTTTACAAAATTGTGTATCTCACATAATTTTTATTCGCAGACAAAAATTAATAGTTTTCGAGTCTGGTTGTAAGGTAAACAGATAATTCTGTTTGATGATAACTCATTGTTATTTAAAGTTAAAAGAAACGATTTTGCGTTGTAACTGCCCAACCAAATACTGTTTACTTCCGTATGGTTAGCGGTAAACAATTAGCTTCTAAAAGCAAAAAAAAAAGTGTTTGCAGTAAATTTTTATTTACAGTACAGCTTAAGTCGTCGCAGAATGTTATAATTAATTTCATCATTACAGACTTTCAAAGTCCACTGGTGAACATAACGTTTGGCAGGCTTGGCGGGCGGCTTGGCAACCGCAGTGTTCTGATAGTAATTTTGCTGTTATCAGAAAGATGCTGCTGCCCATCTCCTGGTCTGTTTCTTTTTGTCGTTTTTACACCGACATTTTGACACCGTCACTACACGGCTTTTAATTAATTCTCAAAATATGAATTTGGATGAATTATATTAATTGTAAAGAAATATTGTTTTAAATATGACGAGTAACGATTTAAGACAAATTACAGCTACCACCGAGAGGTTAATGTAAGAATCTCAGTCGGCTATGCAGCACTTGTAATCGATACATCTTCTTGTTACCTTACCTAAAAACTTGAAAATAAGAGTATACAAATAGTACCTACGTGTTGCCAGTTATAACATATGAGTGTGAAAATAACTCTCTGGAGACAATGAGAAGATTTCTGTGTAACAGATGTTTTTAATTGGAATCAGCTTAGTGCCGATGATAAAACATGTACCACGTACTAACTAGAAATTTGCTCGCGATACCGACCGACTTTCGACTAGTCTGTACACTCATTACCATGCTGATTTTTTATTTGGCCCAGTGCGCGCTGCCCAACTCGTCTGAACTATCGGCTGATTAAAAGTCTGTGGTCTACGAAGGTTCTTATTCTGCATTTGCAAATCCGTTTCACAGTAAAATATTGTTAAAATAGAAATTTTAAAATAGTATTATACGTATTAAACATTTGAAATTTGTAAAAGAAATTTTAGTATGACATTTATAAGAAAGACAAAAGAATTCTTGCCCGTTCTTCTCTGAGGACTTGTTTTCCGAACTGTTGTAGATTTTGATATTCATAAGAACTTTACTATATAAATTAACAAATAGTTTTGACTTTAATGATTGTCCTCGTGCTGACACTAAGGCCGGTATTTAAAGATATTCATGTATTCATGCTCAAACTTTCCTTAATATCTTAATTTGAGTCTAGACTATATTGTGTTCATAAAAAATATATATATATATATATATATGTATATGTACAGTTATAGTACACAATTCGTCATTATGAAGTGTGAGTTTAAATTGTATAAGAGATTGTCTCTGAATACCAGCCTAAATCATAGCCAAACTTGATCTTTCAGAGAATCATTGCACCGTTCATCTGTTACGAAGAGTAAGTAGTCGCTACGTTTTACACTAAGCTTCAATTCAGAAATAGTCATTGTGTACGAAATCAACATGTTTTTTTATATCGGATGTTTTTAAGAGCTCGAGAACTTTAAATAATAATACGAGACAGAAATATTGATTTCTTATATTTACGCGAACACTACACATTGAAATAATACTAGTTCTTACGGATTTTATCGCGTAGGCCTCAATTTTGCGGTTACACCACGCAGATTACCGTACGAAGAAATTATCTGTAGTGTCGAGGACTGTTTATTTAAAAACAATATGCGGAAAGAAGATTTAGAGGCTATACGTCAAGACATTTCGTCAATGTTACGTTGATGTTCAGTGCCTAAACCGAATCTTCCCAAAGACGAATTTATAGCGTTAGAAAACCTACGCAATAAATCAGAACTCACGATTCTCCGCGCAGATAAGGGAAACGCCACGGTGGTCATGGAAACGTCAGATTATAATTCTAAAATACAAGAACTTTTGTCGGATGTAAGCACTTATAAAAAGGTTAAAAATTACCCAACAAATAGTACACTAAAAACAACTAGTGACCTCATAAAGAATCACTCTGAATAATTAAATCTGGACGTAAAATGGATAATACCTACGTGCGCCAAATCACCAAAGTTGTATGGGTTACCAAAAATACATAAACCTAATGCTCCATTACGTCCCATAGTGAGCCAAATCGATTCACCAACTTACAGATTGGCTCAACACTTAGCGAAAATACTCTCACCGCTCAGGGGACATACAAGAGCACACATAAAGGATTCCTACCATTTTGTCAGCGAGATTAAAGACCTACATCTGGCAGACAATGAAACTATGGTCAGTTTTGATGTGCAGTCATTGTTTACATGCTTACCTGTTGAAGACTGCATCTCAATTGTAACTAGAAGGCTGGAAGAAAACAACATGCCCGTAGAATATGCAGTATTACTCAGACACTGCCTTACATCCGGCTACCTATTGTGGAAGGAGGAGTTCTAAGTAAGTAGATGGTGTGGCGATGGGCTTACCTGTATCTCCCATTGTCGCCGACATATTCATGGAAGACTTTGAGGAGAAAGCCCTTCTTACTTGTCCCATAAATCCAAGATTCTACAAGCAGTACGTAGACGACACTTTCACAATTCTACCTTTAGATAAAGTAACTGCATTTTACATACATACATACATAAACACTCACGCCTGTCACCCAGAGGGGTAGGCAGAGACTACTGACTTCCATTTGGCACGACCTTGACACACCTCTCTCACCTCCTTCACATCCATACACCTACGCATACATGCTCGTCGGTTAAGGGTACTCCTAATTTGGCCCGTTTTCAATAAATCGCCAATTTGGTCGATAAATTTTCGCCTAGGACGTCCCTTTCCGACTCTGCCATTCACTTCTGCAACATAAATTTTCTTTGTCACTCTTTCCTCATTCATTCTTTCCACATGACCAAACCACCGAAGCATTCCTTTCTTAATCCTGGTCACAACATCATCTTGCAAACCACACTCTTCTCTTATTACACAATTTCTTACCCTGTCGTTCAGATTCAGCTCTAACATACTCCTTAACGACCGCATTTCTACTGCGTTGATTCTACTCTCGTGCTTCTTCTGCTACACCCAACTTTCACTACCATACGTTAAAGTAGGGACCAACACAGCATTGTGAATTGCCATACGTGGTTTTTTGACACATTTTGACTCTTCACAATAGAGTGCAGGGCCCCATTTACTCTATTTCCCGCATTCACTCGTCGTTCTATATCCTTATCATATCTCCCATCCCTGCTAAATACGCAGCCCAAATATATAAACTCATCTACTTGCTCGATCAACTCCCCTTATATTCTTATTTCACAAATCGTTTTACATTCTTCTTTTTCAAAAACCATAACCTTCGTCTTACTTGCGTTCACTTTCATACCCCTTTCTTTTAATGATCTGTTCATTAATGTAACCATCATTTGCAACTCGGCCGCTGACGATGCAAGAATAACTTGATCATAGGCATACAAAAGGCATTTGACGGTAAACTCATCCATTCTTAAACCGCATTCTTCAACTTTCAAATTTTGCAAACAACTATCCATAAATAGGTTGAACAGCCACGGGGAAGCCACACAGCCCTGTCTGACACGCCTAACCAACACCTTTATGGATGTCAAACCAGTCCGAGTAGACCCCGTTGATCCTAACACAAGCACTAGAGTCCCTATAAAGGGACTCCAATGCCTGTATCAAGCCAGCGCTCAACCCAAATGAGTTCAGTGTTTGCCATAGCACATCCCTATCCACTCTGTCATAGGCCTTTTCCAAGTCCATGAACGCACAAAAAACCTTTTAGTTTTTGGCCAAAAACTTCTCCGCGATCATGCGCATGGAAAAGACTTGATCTGTACATCCCATCCCCTTTCTAAATCCCGCTTGCACATCCCAAATTTTTCCATCAGTTTCTTTCATGACCCTTTCAATCAGTACCTTAGCAAACAGTTTTCCCACAATGCTAAGAAGGCTGATGCCACGATAGTTTTACAGTCCTGCTGCGACCCTTTTCCTTTATACTGGAACTATCACGGCTTTGCACCAGTCTACCGGTACCCGCTTCAGTTCCCAGCATAAATTAAACAAGGTGTGCAGCAGGCCTGCCACGACTTCCTCACCAGCCCTTAGCATTTCGAGTGAAACTCTATCATATCCGGCAGCCTTACCTGCTTTCATGCTTTTCATTGCTTTCATTATTTCATCTATACTTATCTCGCTACCTCTTTCCTCTTCTTTCCGAGTTTCTACTTCACTTAGTACACACGTTGTCTTCTCACTCATAAACACGCTTTCAAAATATCCCTTCCATCTCTTTAAACTTAAAACTTCATCATTCAGAATATAGCCATTCTCGTCTCTTATAGCATTCATCATAGGCTGTTTTGAATGTCCCCTGGCAGTTGTTACAAGTTTCCAGAACATTTTAATATTTGCCTGGAAGTTATCCTGCATTTTTAGACCATCTTAACTCTATAAATTCTAAAATTCAGTTCACAATGGAGTTAGAGGCAAACAATTCCTTAGCTTTTCTAGATGTGTTAGTAATTCGGAATCCTGATAACACCTTGAGCTATACGGTGTATAGAAAAAAGACCCATACAGATAGATATTTAAACGGTGATTCTCACCACCATCCTTCACAGTTAGCTACCGTGGGTAAATCTTTGTTTCAGAGAGCACGAGGGATCTGTGACAGTAAACACCTGGCTGCCGAGCACCACCACGTCAAGCAAGTTTTGCATGACAACAAGCTTCGGGTCCCGCGCCTACGTCACAGAGAACGAGTGAAGCCGGCCACAGTCGAGCGTGTACCTGCAGTACTGCCATATGTTAGAGGAGTCACTGACAAGATTGGCTACATCTTGAAGCGCGCTTCCATCAAAACATACTTCAAGCCGCCGAAGAAGTGTCAAGTGTAACGTCCCTCTGCAAGATGCAGGAGTGTACAAGCTTGATTCTGTATATGGTCTCTCCTACATAGAAAAAACTAAAAGATCAATTAAAACCCGCGTTAAAGAACATATAGCTGATGTGAATAATCGACGCTCCGGGAAGTCTGCAGTCAGTGAACACGTACAGGATCGCCCCCGTCACTACATCAGATTTGATAGACCACAAATCCTCGCTAAAGAACACCGATTCCTTCCAAGGATGATTCGCGAGGCTATTGAAATCAAAAAACATCCTAATTTCGATAGAGAAGATGGCTGGGTGCTACCATCTGCTTGGGATCCTATAATAAATAAAATTAAGTCCCAACCAAGCATACAACTGCAAGACTTCAAGATATCATAAGTTCATACTGTGTAGATGGGAACAAAAGTTAAATTTTAATCTATGGTAACCGCTGTTAACTATGACATTGAACATCTCAGTTCCCCCCCCACCCCCCGTGAACATGGGTGCTGTAAAGCTCTCGAAAGGTCGGGTATTTATAGTTAAATACACGTGATAAAATCCGTAAAAACTAGTATTATTTCAAGACAGAAATATTATTGGAATGAATTTTTTATTATTATAATGTGGTATATAATTTCATGGCACAATTTTTTTTAAATATGATTTCCAGCATATGTCCGCCGCGGCCACGAGCTACATAGTCCAACTTTTTACTACTTTTTACAATAAATCTGGCCGTATGGCGTCAATAGTGGCTTGAATGCTGGCTTCCAATTCTTCCAGACATGTTTGTTTGTCGGTATAAACCAATGATTTAACATAGCCGCATAAAAAGTAATCGAGAGGCGTTAAGTCACACGAACGAGGAGGCCAGTTATGTTATAATTTTTTTTTTCAAAGTGAATTTTCACAATTTCGAAGCCTTGTTCTGGGGTTATATGATTCATAATAAATTTCTAATCTATGACCAAACCTTACTGAACAGAAATGCCAACACAGTTTGACATTCTCAACTGTCAAACCATAGACAACAACCATCATAACTTATCATGCAGCAAAAAACACCCAATAGAATAAGGATGACAAATGAGAATACAGTCCACCTGATGGTAAGTGGATATATACATCTATCCCCGACGAAGAATCAAAATGCAGATGTGTTGTCACCACTGACGACTTAAATGGAATGCACACAGCGACATTAAGCTGCTATTTCACGCTAGTATTCTGTGATGGTGCGGTACTTCCCCAGTCGAGCCGATTTATTAGTGCTACGACTGCAGCATGGCCCTACCACTTATAAAATATAAGTAAACATGATCAGCGTTATTATTATTCATTATTATGTTTCAGAAAGATACATGCGAATAGTTTTATTTGTGTATGTCATTTATTATTTAATTAATGTGAATTATAAACGTTAGTGAGCTTTCAGCGGCGTTCTAACACTTATATAACAAAATAATTTAACATTTACAATACGGTTTAACCAGTAAATTTATAAGTGATGATGATTCCACGCCCGATTTAACATCAGTGTGTCCAATATATTATACACTTCCTGCTGTATCAATAGTCGCCGCTGCCAACAGACACGTTTTTGATTTATCGTTTTACTTTCATATAGTAAAGTTTGCAGCAAAGAAATTTAAAAAATCATGTCTGTTTGACCTAACGTGGTGGCTCCGGAGCTAGGCTCTCGGCGTAAATTTCGCAATACACGAGCAACCTGGGTTCGATACCTGCCGACACAAATGAAATTGTTAATTGGACGTTTAATTTGGAAAAGTTGATTTACCGCGTGCTTGCCAGTAAAGAAATCATTGTGAGGAAACAAAAACATACAGTTAAAGAAATAAAAAAGTTTTTGAATTTTTCTTACCCCGTAATTTTTCAGAGAGAGAGAGAGAGAGAGAGAGAGAGAGATACTACGCTGAAGCTTTTGTGGGTAATATCATCATTATCATCATTACAGCCCTTCACAAGTCCACTGCTGAACATAGGCCTCCCCCAAGGAATGCTACAAAGCACGGTCCTGAGCCACCTGCATCCATCGACTACCTGCATGTCTTACCAGGTCATCACTCCATCTAGTGGGGGGGTTGCCTCACACTACGCCTAATGGTACGAGGCTGCCACTCGAGAACCTTTTTTCCCTATCGTTTGTCAGTTCTTCGAGCTGTATGGCCGGCCCATTGCCACTTCAACTTACTAATCCGTTGGGCTATGTCGGTCACTCAGGTTCTACTGCGGATATCCTCATTTCTAAGTTTAACATACAGAGAAATCCCGAGCATAGCCCTCTCCATAGCTCGCTGAGCGACCTTGAGCGGACTCATACGGCCATCAGTGAAGGGACCATGTCTCCGATCCGTAAGTCATCATTGGCAACACGCACTGGTTGTACAGTCTCGTTTTCAGGTTTTGAGGTATACCTGACGAGAGAAGATGTATCGTAATTTCCCGAACGCTGCCCAGCCGAGTTGAATCCGTCGAGTGACCACTCGGTCGTAGTTGGACTTACCTAGTCGGACTATTTGTCCCAGGTAAACGTATTTGTCAACAACTTCGAGTTTAGTGCTCCCAACAACTACCGGCATAGGTGGTGACATGGACGTTAAACATGATCTTTGTTTTGTGATGATGTTCATCTTAAGACATATCCGTTGGGAAACACTATTGAGGTCATTGAGCATAGTGCTTGGGTCCTCCAGCGATTCTGCCGTAAGGACTATATCGTCGGCAAATCGAAGGTGAGTGATGTACTCGCCATTAATGATAATACCGTATCCTTTCCAGTCCAGTAGCTTGAAAACGTCTTCCAATGTAGCGGTAAAGAGTTTCGTGGATATAACGTCACCCTGTCTTATACCTCTCTGCAGTTTGATAGATTTCGTGCTCTGGTTCTGTACTCGGATAGCCATCGTAGCCCTACTGTATAAACACTTCAGCACTTCGATATATATCGACAGTCAACTTGGCACCGCTAATAACCATCACTTGTGGGTAATAACCACCTTCTTAATTTTTCTGCAACTAAATTGCTTAATTTAGAAACTAAACAGCACTAACCCTATTGAATGATCTGCATTAAAAGTTATATAGAGTTCGTATAATTACATGCTTGGTGACAAGAGACTACTGAACGCATCTGTGGCCTACGGTGCTTGAATCAATCGAGCAGGTTGTCGGATGTAGGTATTCTGTTGCAATAACATCAACAATAACATCAGGTGCAATGTTGGTTCTTTTGTTATTTTAATAATATCTACACTGTACTTGTAGTGCAGTTGAGTATCTCTAGAGGGAACCATTTCCAGTCGGAATTGATTCCGTTCGCCGTGACTCACTCCGCAACTCCGTTATTTGATTTCATTATGATAACAATAAGTAACCTATGAATTCACGATTAATCCGCCCCACTATAGCCTATAAAAGTCCACTGTTAGACATAGGCCTCCCCGATAGATTGACTCATATTTTGCCATAGTTACCACGCTAGGCGGGTTTGCAACTGACAACTGACTTTTTACCCTCTGCCGCCTCTGACGACCCTCACGGGGCGATATGGGTTAGTGGATATTCTTACACCGCCATTACTACACGAATAAAAATTGGCTATATTTGGCAGAAAAAAGCGCTAGGAAGCGCTTGTAAGCAAAATGGCGATCGTAAGCGGCAAGCGCTGTCAAATGATAAATAGCTATTTTCCTCTAGGACACTAAGTTATCTTTAACCAAGGAACCTAACCTAATTTAAATATATGTTTGTAAAGTATTCATATTAAAACTTACCAATCATGAATTTTTAATAACATGTATAATATGTTTATTCATGTCATTATATTACTTTAAACTCTACTTCAAAACAAACAAAATAAATAAGCAAAATGGCGGATTGCGCGAGCGCTACTGAAGTTAGCAAAAGTGTCCCGGCCGAAAACTGTTTAGTTTCGCCATTTTGCTTACAAGCGCTTCCTAGCGCTTTTTTCTAATAAACATACCCATTAATATAAAAAGATATTTGCTTACAATCCATACTGATACATTTACAAAATTCAATGTATCAAAACATCAAACGTCGTAAAGAAGCCAACCACCATAAGCAAGCTTGCACTGATGGAAGTGTATTGAATCAAGTTCCATTATCCATTTATTAGAGCCTATAAAAATCCACAGCTAAACATTGGCCTCTCCTAAAAATTTCCTCTCAGGAGAGAGTTTGCTATAGTAGCGACGCTTGGCAGGGGAGTTGGCAAAATCAGTTTTTAATTTTCTAGTTATTAAGACGATTCTGCCGATCTACTCGTTTCAGGGAACGATATGGGGGAGTGCATATTCTTTAACTTTTATATATATATATGTGTGTGTGTGTGTGTGTGTGGTATTGGTGGTAATTATAATGAGTAGTACACACGAAAATAACCAGAATTACATAGTATCTCCATATAGCTCAGCATACATAAATGTTGCAGTTGTCAACAAAGCTGTTATTCTGCCCGCGCCAACAAATTAGTATGAACAGTAAGGTACACACGCATCCTGCTCAAATGATCAAAACAAACAAATCCTAATTAGTAATTATTGTTGAAAAAGAACGAAAATAAAACAATGTAAGTTTTTTTTATAAACGCTTACAACACACTTTGTAGTGGGACTAGTTTTTATTTTATTCTTTCTGAGTGAAGTCTATTTGATTAACGCGCCGTAACACACACGAGGAACGTATTTTATTTGTAATTTATATTTGTACATACTTTTATTAAATTTTATATCCGTCAAGATGTTTTTTTAATTCAGTTATGTCTTTAATTAAGGTGTTTACAAATATTTAATTTTAAGTACCTAATTATTTGTGTAACGTGTTTGCAATAAATGCTTCTTTCTTTCGTTGATTATACCAGGATAACAGCGCGAAATGTAGCAGCATAGTCCTGCTGTATTTCGTATGGTGAGTGTAAAGAATCGCAGACAATGTTTACTGGTAACGAGGTATTCCATTTAAGTCCTCAGGGTTGTCAACGCATCTGCATTTTAAATTCTTAATCGATTGTAGATTTCTACGGATCACGATATCCACTTACCATCTAGTGAACTGTGAGCTCGTTTATCACTCTTTTATTTAAAAAAAAAACTTACCTATTTCTGTCGCCAAACAGTAGTACATGTGCTAGTGTCTCGATTTGACAGTTGTGAGAGCCAGTACAATTACAGATTGACAGCCTGTTAGGCTGTAAGGCATTTTATCTTAATCTTTTGAAATGGCAGCATTAATGTGGATATCGTTGTTTGAATAGGGCTGCATTAATGTCCAGATTTATTCTATTTGTAGCGGTTTTATTGATAAGTTGTTTCTCTTATATTTTTCTCTTGATTTATTTTTGTTGTTTCGTGCTATTTTGTTTACTTTTAGAGCCAATAAATTAGTCCTCACGCCGAGTTCTACGAAACTTTTGGTACCAGCTGAACATTAGCGCTGTAGCTATTCGCCGCAGCTTGAGCTGGCTGGCTGTATTTCTTGTGTTTTGCTAAGCTGTAGTAGCTTCTTTAATATTAGTACCTGGTTGACCTTTTTTAATTCGTGTGTTTTGGAAATTATATTTAGATACAAATTATCTGACGACTCCGTGGCGCAGTGGCTTAGCAACGAGTGGCTGCGCTGGGGGTCGCGGGTTCGAATCCCGCACGGAACAAGTATTTATATGACCTGCAAATAATTGTTCCGGGTCTGGATGTTTGTCCTTGTGCAATTTATGTTTGTAAACTGCCCCTACGATACAGGAGAAAATCCTAGTGTAACGTTTTTAAAAAAAAAAAAAGAAAAAAAAAAGAAAAAAGATACTGATGAAATACGAATAATATTTTTTGATCTTAGCGACATAATAGAAAAACTGAACTGGCTATTCGAATAAAAAATCACGAATGCAATTAGTTTAATTTAAATTTTTGTTATTTTTAAATACTAAAAAAAGAGCTCGAAATAATAGATTTTCTAAAAAAGAAGGGAACTTCAAAAAAATTAAAAATAGCCGGTCTGAAGACAGGACTCGAACCAGGGTACTAAGATATTGTGACCGCCCGTTATCCCAATTGCGCTATTTATAATCGTTTATGCACTGTCAAAATTTACCTTCTTATTCTAACAATATTGTAGCAGTTTTTATTGCCTAAAACACGGATAAAACGACATTTTATAAAAACGAATCCTAGCTAGATCGATTTATTGTCCCCGAAACCCCCTGGACACAAAATTTTATGAAAATCGTTGGAGCCGTTTCCGAGATTCCGATTATACATATATATATATATATATATATATATATATATATATATATATATATATATATATATATATATATAAGAATTGCTCGTTTAAAGGTATATGATAACAAAACATCTAATAATATTATTCAAAATATTGAAAATGGGCTACTCCCATAGACTGCCTCATGGAGAGAATATATATACTTGCCACGCTTTGCCCATGGGTTGGCAACAGCAGTTTTTATGCTACTGCCCATATCATGTTTAATTTCTCTTTGTCAACTCTGACGCCGATGGGATGATATGGCGTAGTAGATTATCTTACGCCGCATTAAAAGGCGATCATCATCTCTAATACCAATTGTAAAAACCCTGATCCATCACGAAGAATAGCATCAAAGTAGCGAGACTTCTAGCACTGTGAACGCCAATACACACGCTGTTTGAAATTAGTGTCTTGCAGTATACTGTAATGGACTCATAAATATACAGAAGAAAGGTTACATGCCTTCTATATTAATTTATTTAACACTAAACTGTAGAAGATTGATAGACAATAATAATTAGTTTAAATAAGTTTGATTAACAAGGTTTATTTTTTACACTAGTTACACTGTCATAAATTGGGAGGTCAGCGTATCACGCAATTAACACGGCCAATGGTACGATAATACCAACACAAACCGCCGCCACGGATGCTATTTTGTATTTGTGTTCCCTTGCTTTAACACACAAATACGCTTCCAACCGAAGTAACCCGTCAACGTCGTAATTCAGTCGCTGATATTCCTTAAGCTGACTTATGAAGCCAGGGTTAGGATTGATAAACCGTCTTCTGTTACGCACGTAAGAAAATGCCTCTTCAAAACTCAAGTTGTACTTGGCCATAATATACGCGATAACGATTGTAGCCGACCGTGAAACTCCAAAATGACAATGGACAAGCACATTTCCCTTCTTAATTCCCTCATCAATGAATGCGTTAGCCATTGGGAAGTAGGGCAGGAGATTGGTTTGAGGAGAGTCAGATGCCCTAATGAAAAGTGTTGCAACATTAGGATTGGGGAAAGCTGACTTTGGTATCTTATGAGCTTCAATGGTGAGCACATGGGTGATTTTAAGGCATCTGATGATATTCGCGTCAACGGCCGCTTTGGCATTGCTCAAATATAGACCTGGCACGATAGGGCTGCAACAGGATTGTGTGCAGAGGTCAATCTTCTGGTAAATAACTTTCTTGGACCAGGTCCTTAATCCATTGAAAGCGACGATGGGATTAGGGATGCTAAGGAATGCAGCTATAATGGCACTTCTCAACATCACCATGAAGATACCTCACACAAGCATGCTAGAATAACCGCTCTGTACTTACATGATGCTTTGTTAAATATTTTACGATCTTTTTTGATTTTTTTATACGTAATTTTGACATGACGTTTATGTGATCGAGTTATTTGACAAATGATTTATATTTTTCTGCATGAATCGGTGCCAGAACAACTGAATATACTTTGATCATATAATTATATATATATATAATCTATGCTTTGATCCTATTGTTTCGTTTTCTTTTTTAGTAGTAAGTACATATGTAGGATATGTAATTCCGCTTTGGAAAATCAAAAAAACCTCGAATAAAATGAAAAACACCTAGAATAGAATAGGATAATTTTTATTGAATAAAGATTACAGGTAATTGCTATTAAAAGTAATTTTGAGTACTGAAGTGAAAAAAAATCCTCGATCCTGTGAAGAACTAACAAGAAACCCAGCGAGACAAGATTCAAGTAGTAGAGCCACGCGGCAGCTTTTGGTTTTTTGTTTTGTTGTTGTCTGGTTCGAGCCGGGGTGCTAGGTACCACGACCTCACAGAATACTAGCATGAAGTGGAAGCTCTGCAACTGCGTTTCGCCTAGTGAGTGCAGGTGGCCGGAGGCCTAATTCCCCCCACCCATCAACGTGGCAGCGGAATTAAATATGACTACCCCAAGATGATACCAGCACCTCTGGAAAATCGCTCGCTGAGCATCCACGACAAAGCTACTCCACTCCTGAGCGTGGATACTCAGGCTGCCCCACGTATCTGGGGGGTGCAAAATTCCGCTCAAGACAATAATTGCTGAGCAAAAAGACCAAGGCGAACCCCCGCCACGCTATCCGTGAATGTCTGCAATATCAAAGGACTTCACTCGAGCCTAAACGCCGTCCACTGCAATCTCGAGACGGCCAAGCTGGCCTTGTTCTTTCTGACCGATACGCAGGTGTCCCTTCCGGCTGATACTTTGATTTTTTATCTCTTCTACCCGGGGCACGAATTGGAACACTCCTTTGTGCCTGTGGCTGGAGTTTGCGTAAACGTCAGAGAGGATATCTGTTCTCGCCGCCTCGGCAGTCTTGAAGCTTGAACTGTCCATCTAGGTCCCATAGCGGTAATGCTAAAACAAACCGACTCATCGACCACGTCCAAAAAGTACAGATACCTTGCTACAGCAGATCCCAACAGCAGAGATCGTGATCCGGGATAACGAATGGCTCAGTTCACGTTTAACTGACTATGCAGGGAGATCTGTTCATGATTTTGCTTTGGAATATGGTGAAAATTTACTTCGCCTACGCGGATTTCAGATGTGGATGGTCATGCACCTTCCCTGTTGGACCTTCTGCTGATCTCTCATCCAGACAGATATCAGGTCTCCATCGACGCCTCTCTTTATTCCTGGGATCATTGTCTACTCTGGAGTGTGGTGCCACTCACGAAGAAATCGTGGTTGCATTCTGAAGGCTGCCTCCGTGTTTGGCTCTATAGATTGGCCAATTCGGATAGAATGCGGTCTTTCTTTCCATTCTACCCTTGGGGTTGGGTTTGCTTCTCGCTGGACGATCCCAACGTTGCATTGATGCTAATTCTGTAGCTGATATGGTACTTTAGGGTATGGAACTTGTACTTGTGTGTGTGTGTGTGTGTGTGTGGAACTTGTGTGTGGTATCTATCGGAGGCAGACCTCTGTCATGGTTTAGTAAAATAGCATCATCCTATGAGCAGGAAGGCTACCGGCCCTATGCTGATGCATCAACGTCCCGGGATGTAAACACCAGCGCTCTTAAAAAGATGTATATAAATTCGCCTCCAGGTCATTCAAAAGAGTTATTGCCAAGGTAAAATCAAAGCACATAGGCAGAATTGGCGAGAAACTAGTTCACCTATCTACTGAAACCCGTGCATTTTGGTCTCTCGCCAAGGCTATTCAAGGGAACATCTGTCAGCCATCTCTGCACAGGGAGGATGACTCTTGGTCCATGCCGCATATGAGACAGCTGATCTGCTAGGCTCTTCCTTTGCGTTCAACTCGTTTCTTGATGACAGGGGGAGCACACCGCTGACCATCCCTTGGTGTGTGTACTCAATGCCCGATATGCGGTTCATACAGCGCTTGGTTCCCAAAGCCCTCCTCTCTCTGAACATCCATCAGTCGAGTGGGCCCGACGGGATCCCGTCATTAGTCTTGTTGTGGTCAGCTGATTAGTGACGGCCAATACGGCTTTCGTCGGGTTCGATCAGCTAGTGATCTTCTGGTCTACCTAACTCATAGAAGGGTGGAGGCAGTAGAGTCCAAAGGGGAGGCCTGGCCAACAGTTTGGACATTGCGAAGGCCTTCGATCTGGTTTGGCATAATGCGCTTCTTTCGAAGCTCCCTTTCTATGAGCTACCCGAGGAAATGTGCAATTTGATCACTAGCTTTCTTGGAAGAGAAGGACAAATTCGCCTCTAAAAAGCTTGGCCTACTCAACAGAGCGGGACAGTATTTCATGCCGCACAACACCTGTAACTTTACAAGGCGCGGGTTTCGCCTCACATGGAATACTGTTACCAGCTCTGGGATCGAGTACTGGGGAGTCCCAGACTCCCCAGTACTTGATCGCGCAGCGCATCCAGCGCAGAGCAGTTCGAATCGTTGACGGCCGAGTCGTTCCGTTCGGCTCGATTCACTGGCGCTACGAAGACTTGTTGCATCTCTTTGCATTTTCTTTCGTATCTACCACGGGGAGTGCTCTGAGGAATGGTTCGGATTAATCTCAGCCGCCAAATTTCATGAAAGCACATCGCGACAAAAGCCCTGATACCATCCACACCATCTGAATGCTTGGCGGTCCACCACTGCACGTTTTACTAAGAATTTTCCTCTCTCTGTGGGATAGTTTACCACCGGCAATTTTTCTGGACCGATACGACTTCGAGACCTTCAAGAAAAGAGCTTACACCTACCTAAAAGTCTGACTCTTAGAAAGCGTTGCACGTATTAATAGACGGCGGGAGTCAGTATAAAAAATTATAGCCTCCTATAAAAAATACTTTTTTCAAAGAAAAATTGTACCACAAACAACACAGGTTTTACAAACTACTTACCAAACTTACTAATGAAACAGCTTGAAAGCAGTTGAAAGAGAGAGCAGTGGTTATTAACAACCATATGTTCGTATTCATTTATATTTTAGTAACCCTTTTCATACGATTTTTGTTTATTAATGAGACCTTGATTTTTGGGACTGACTGTGTGCAGTCGAGGAACTGGTATCATTATAGCTTGTATTTGTTCATACATAATGTTTACACAATGTTTATCACTTTCATCATAAACTTACTTTTGTTTTTGTTTTTCACAGCTATACAATTTGAAAAAACTGTGATATTACTCTCTCCGTACCAATTGTTTCATAGTCTAACCCGTTTACGAAAACATAAAATGATGAAATATTTAGTTTCTAGCTAAAGTATTTTTATATCTGTGCCGCGTGGTGGCTACCTATGACGACGTCAGTAATGACGACGAGGGCTGCCATCTGATAGAGTTTTATCTATATTTTGTTGTATAATATATTCCTATTTTATTATATCTCATTTATTTCTAAAGCACATTTTTATATATTTTTGTTAACTGGCCAGGCAGACTTTGCTCTTACCTTTCCAAAGACCCTTTATACTTTAGTTTTAAAAAAAATTCGCAATAAAAATTTTGAGGGACACTTATTGGCGTAAAAAGTATCCTATTTCTCAAATTGTAGCAAGCGTATCGCGATATATATATATATATATATATATATATATATATATGTGGCGGCGCTGTCGTCGCGCCGCAAGCGAAACACGCCGAAGCTTAAATCACGCTATCAACATTCCGAATCATAAACAGCATATATAGAACATCTCCCCTTTTCCTTTCACGGCCACAGTGGTGACCCCGACATGATCTGAACACGCAACCAACAACCTTCGGAAACTACAACTGTCAAACCTTCGTCATTATCCTCAAGAACCCCTACCATTCACTACTGAGAATATACGCACACAGCATGCATTCCCCACCGGCATTAAAAGGACACACCGGCAATCGGACTGCACTATCGACCTCCGGTCTGAGCCGGGGGGTGATGTGGCGGCGCTGTCGTCGCGCCGCAAGCGAAACACGCCGAAGCTTAAATCACGCTATCAACATTCGAATCATAAACAGCATATATAGAACATCTCCCCCTTTTCCTTTCACGGCCACATATATATATATATATATATATATATATATACATATATATTATTCATTTATCAACAAACTTTTCATACATTAGTGGTGAAGCGACCCCAGGGAGTAATTTAATATAGTCATGTTGGGGTGCCTAGCTATTACCCAGGTGCTTAACATTTATCGAGAGAGTGCGTGAGTGCGTGCGTGCGTGTGTGTGTGTGTGTGTGTGTGTGTGTGTGTGTGTGTGTGCGTGCGTGTGTGCGTGCGTGCGTGCGTGCGTGCGTGCGTGGTGTGTGTGTGTGTGTGTGTGCGTGTGTGTACGTGCGTCCGTGTATGCGTGCGTGAAAAATAAAATACTGCGACTGCCTGCCAAGTGTGCCCACTATACCAAGAGGTCAATAGGTCTATGGGAGGGCCTAACTAAAAAAACATCAGATTAGAAGCAAATCTACTCCAATATAGTGGTCTTTGGGCAAGGAGCTCTTTTAAAAGAATATTTAAAATTCAGTTTTTTTAAATGAAAAGATAAAGACTTTTTCGTGTAATAATGCAACTCTTTCAGTTACAAAATAATCATCAAAAACCACTTATTTGATCAGGTTTTTCATTTCACAAAAATTTTTTTCCGGATTAAATATAGCCTAGATCACACCTGGCATTGTTCTCGTATATACGTGAAGTTTTATTACATTCAGTTCAGCCATTTCGAAGCTTAGCTCGGACAGACAGACAAACAAAATTTTTAAAAATGACCTTTTGTGTCTTTAATATGCAAATAATCCCATCAGTTAGATAATATTACATTTTGGGTTGGAATTACCTAGTCGGACTATTTATCCCAGGTAAACATACTCGTCAACAACTTCGAGTTTAGTGCTCCCAACAATTCCCGACACACACACACACACACACACACACACACACACACACACACACACACACACACACACACACACACACACACACACACACACACACACACACACACACACACACACACACACACATATATATATATATATATAAATATATATATAAAAATATATATATATATATATATATATATAAAGCAAGCTCAAGGTCGTATGCTAAGGGTTTCTCTGTGTGACAAACTTAGAAATGAGGATATCTGCAGTAGAACCGGAACAACCAACATAACCCAACGGACTAGTAAGTTGAAGTGGCAATGGGCCGGCCACCGACAACCGATGGTAAAAAAGGTTCTCGAGAGACCCTTTAGATGGAGTGACGACCTGGTAATACATGCAGGAAGTCGATGGATGCAGGTGGTTCAGGACCGAGCATTGTGTGTGGCATTGGGGAGGCCTACGTTCAGCAATGGACTTGTGAAATGATAATCATGATACAGGGTTATTTTCAACTTAACTAAATCCACGAAAGTAAAAACACGACATTACAAACACAGCCACAATGCCAAATGCGTGTGACAATTTGATACCATAGATAAATAGATATATAGTAAACTAGTTGAAGCTTGAAGTTACCAAGTGAAGTCTCCTTCGGAACAGGCAATAGTCAATTACCATATAGCCTATTTAATCGTGTCAGATAATATTCAAATGTTTTCTTAGTTTAACAATATAACCTATTCAATCGTTTTTCTGAATATATTTCTTTATTCAATATTAATCTCTACAGATGCGCCCCATGTTTCAACATTATGAATTTTTATTTATTATTTATTTACTAATGAAGGCAATTTCATTATAAAAATAGCGTTTATTATCTATTGACATAGACAAATTACAGAATTTTTTTAAATGTGGTGGTTTTTGAAGGAATTTGACTATCGACGGATTGTTGCTCCTGTTTTATCGTTTTAATAATGGCTTGAAATTGATTTTGATACGTAAAAGCGACATTGTGTGTTAAGTGTCTGCGCACGTGAACTATAAGAGAATACGACGAAACAAGTGCTTCGATGTAGAAATAAACTGCAAGTTATTTTAATCGCTTAGGCGTCTTATGAACTTGAGTGACTGTCGTCATCAACAGTCCGTTCGTTAAGTTGTCATCAAAATCTCCCAAAAACTTCGCAAGGTGACGCATCAGTATATTGTGAAGATAAAATCCATAAAAATGAAGATCCTGAATAAAATGAATATTAAGATTTAAAACATATACATTAGTTTTAAATAAACAATATAAGAAAAAATTAATAGAAGTTTTATTTTATAGTTTTACAATAACGTGACAATCAACAAGTGACGTTGCTAAGATACCTATTTCTTTTTAATATTTCGTGTATCTTCTTAACATTCGCCTTCCTTTTAGAACTTCATGCCCATTTTTATAGTTAATTCCAAAACTCGTGGCTTATATAAAGGTTTTGTTAATATATCAGCAAGCTGGTCTTTAGCACATGTTTTCAGCACCTCCAAATTTCTTTGCTCAACACATTCTCTTATAAAGAAGTGTCGTATACGAATATGTTTGGTTCGATGGTGCATTTCAAATGGTGGATCATGGGCTAGCTTTATAGCTGATTCATTATCAAGATGTAGTCTGGGAACACTTTCACAACTACCAACTAAAAATCTTAATATTTTATCCATCCAAATGATTTCTCTTGCTGCTTCACTAGCAGCAACTAGTTCAGCTTCTGTAGATGATATAGCTACGCTTGATTGCCGCCCTGTTATTGCACCACTGAGTAATGCACAGAATACCTGATGTCGACCGTCCAGTGCTATGATCACCTCCATGATCTGCATCACTATATCACTCTAAATGATTGCAATTACTCGAACTTTTGTAAATTATACCATACTCAGTTGTGCCTTTTAAATACCGCATTATGCGTTTCACCTTAGCCACGTTTTCTGCCGTAGGATTATCCAGATTTCGTGACACAAATCCTACCGCAAATGCTATATCTGGTCGAGTTCCAGTCATCAGATAAGATAAGGAACTCACGGCTTGACGATAAGGGAATGATACTTTTGGATTAGTTTCATTGTTGAAATTTTTGTCATTGTCAATATCCTTCGTTATCGGTGTAGCAGCTGGTTTACAATTCTGCATACCAAACCGTTTAAGTATCCTTTTCGTAAATCCCTTTTGACCAATTTTTATAGATCCATCTACTTTTCTATCGATCTCAATTCCGAGAAAATACGATGCAGTTTTGAACGTGATTTTGAAATTTTTGTTCATCTCACCCATAAAATTGTCTATTTCATTTAAATTTGTTGCTGCTACTAATCCATCATCGACATAGAGAGCTATGACAGTTTTAATACTTCCCCGCTTCCTTACGAACAAACAAGGGTCAGATTCACTTTGTTTAAAACCAATTTGTAATATATATTGTGTAATACGATGATTCCAACAGCGTGGCACCTGTTTTAAGCCAGAAAGACTCTTTTTTAATTTACAGACCATGTTGGACTTACTGTAATAACCTTCGGGAGGCTTCATATAAATATCTTCTTTAAGTGTTCCGTATAGGAATGCGGTTGAAACATAAAATTGGGCAATATATTCCACTTGACAAGAATGTCAAGTTTCATTCTCTTTTGTTTAGGAATATGAACATAGCACTGACAACCTTTAATTCTCAGATGTTTAATAGCTGGTTTTTTGCCATGCCACAATTCATGAGGAGACTTTCCTGCAATCTTCGTTGGCCCTGTTCGATTTATCAGTGGTATTTACGATTTCAGCCCATAGTCCTTTTGGTATTTCTTCATGAGCATACATCATCGAACGTGCAGCCTCTACAATTGTCCTGTTATCCCTTTCGCATGCTCCATTTTGTTCGGGAGTATATGGCATAGTTAATCTTTGAATAATACCATTAATGCGTAAAATGTCCTGGACCTTCTTGTTATCAAATTCTCCCCCATTATCAGAAATAATTTCTCTTATTTTATGCCCAGACGCCATTATTTCTGCTACCATATTATTAAGCATTGAAGCTACTTCTGACTTCTCTTTCAGAAAATAGATAAAGCGATAACTGGTGAAATCGTCTTTAAATTAAAACAAAATATCTGTATTTCTGAAATGAATACGGGAAAGGCCCGCAAACATCGGTATGAAAAATTTCACCTGCCTTTGATGCTCTTGGTCTCGTTCCAAAACTTTTGCGGTGGGCTTTATCATTTATGCATCCTTCACAAAGTTCTTTGTCTAGAGCTACTTTAATGCCGAGCTCTTTATCTATCAACTGTCTTACATGTCTCTTATTTTGATGCGCCATTCTCTCATGGTAAACTTGTAGTAAATTGGAAGTTGTTATCTGATTAATATGTAGCATAGGTGGCACACACTTTAAATTCAGTTTAAATAACCCTCCATGTCTTTGCCTATTTCCAGTTAGCACAACTTTTCCATTTACTCTCAATGAACAGGTTTCAGCAGTTGATTCGAAAAGACAATTCGGTGAGCGATCTTGTGCAGCAAGCACAGAAAATAGATTTCTTGTAATCGAAGGTACATACCAAACATCCTTTAGTAAAATATTTTCTACTCCACCTAACATAAGCTTCAGCACGGACAGTACCAATTCCAACAGCCTCGATACTTTGCCGATTTGCCCCTGTGACGGTGTGGGAATATTTAAAATATTCAAAATGTTCGAAAAAATCCCCTCTATTGGTTATGTGACTGGTAGCGCCATTATCCACATACCAATTTGTCGTATCTACTAAATTGTCCATCAATAAAACCGTTTGGTTAGTTTGATTTATATTCACGCTTAATTGTTAGGTGGCCTTCCTTCACTGATCCACTTCTTGCATTTCCTTACTCTATGTCCTTGTTCCCCACAGTAATGACATTTGAAAAATTTCTTCCAATTCTTATCTTTTCCGCTAATTTTTCTTTCTGGTTTTGCGTATAGTGCCTCAGCACAATTCTCAACATCTGCTCTGACAGACAAAGCTTTCTCATGGGCACATAGCTGGCAAGTTAAATTTTCAATTGTTCTATCCTTTTTTGCCATTAATAGCCAACTGCTTTTGAAATGTGTCAAGAATTTTACAAATCAGTAAAATATCAGAAAGATTTTCTGCTGACTCTAAATTTTTATTTAATTCGTGCCAAATATACTTTAAAGTCGACATATGGGTAGCCATATTGTGATTGCTTTCCTTTTGATATTTAAAGAAATCAAGACAAAGTTCGTAACTTTTATCTTCTGTTTCCCCATTGTAAAGATGGTTCAATTCATCCCACATCTCTTTCGAAGAAGTGAAACGCATGACTTGCTGCAGTGTCTCTGCAGACATGTTCGTAGTAAATATTATTAGGATTGTACTATCTACATTCACAAACTCTTTTATTCATTCTCATATTTCTGATTCTCTTCAGCTGTAGCTGTATCCGATAGCATGGGCTTATATCGTTTACCTTCTATGATGTCCATTGCTCCGGGTATAGCTCTAAGCACGATGAGAATTTTAAAATTCCAAGTCTTCCAGTTCTTAGAATCTAGATATCCTACCTGTATCTTTGACGCTTCAACTATTGATTTATCCATCTTCAAAAGTTTCAAATAAGGTTCAGGAATACTTTATATATATATATATATATATATATATATATATATATATATATATATATATATTGGTTTCAACCAAATGTATATCCTAGATTTAGAACTTTTGTATTCACAAAGTTTAATTGCTTTTTTTTCGCTCTGCTACCATGTTAAGATTTAAAACATATACATTAGTTTTAAATAAACAATATAAGAAAAAATTAATAGAAGTTTTATTTTATAGTTTTACAATAACGTGACAATCAACAAGTGACGTTACTAAGATACCTATTTCTTTTTAATATTTCGTGTATATTCTTAACAATGAAGACGTGGCTTAAAAGACAAGCGTCCAAGCCAAAATTCTTAGTTAAAAAATTAAAAACGTTTCGTTTTTGCAATAGTAAAAGCATTAGCTTCCACTTTGCAGTTTATAAAATGTTTTTATGACTATCCTAAGCACAACAGAAATAAGAACCATTTAATTATGCTTATAATTTATCGTTTTATTACCTATATATATTTTTATAACTGTTCAGAACGATGTCAAGCACCTAATTTCGTTCATCTCCTTTGGCTACTCTTCGAAAAATAACCCTGTATAGATTAGAGATGACGTGGAAATAACTTCTTCCTCAGATCAATAAAGGACAGTTATTTCCATATTGTAGACAAATACTTCAGTTTTATTTATAACTACGTTGAATTATTTTCGGCTTTAGTGCATAGCGTTGAAGGAGAACAATATAAAGAAAGTTATATTTCTGAGGAATAAAATATTTCTAGGACATAAGAAGTCTGCCAAAACGCACTGGAGCAACGCAGCGGATAATGGCTCAATAAATCTCCCAGAAATGAGAGAGGGCCTGTCCTCAGCTGTAAGGAGTATATTAGTCGTAACTGTAATACTATCTGTGATACAATACGACTAATAAACATCTCATAATTATTGTAACATGTGTGGTTTCCAAGTACATAATATATTTACATATATTCACAGACAACCTCCAAAAATCGGATGCCATGATTTTAAGAGGATGTTTGCGTGTGTATTATATTATGATATGCTGTATTTCATATACATCTACACATCCATTCTAGATTAAGAATGAAAATACCGATGCGTTTTCGCTCCAGAGGACTAAGATGGAATGTCTTGATCTCAGTAAAAAAGGGTCTCTGCTTCTCTAAACTCACTTTATGAAACATAGCATCATTATTATGCTATTTTACGCGAGATACTATATTACGTGAGACCATGGTCCTTCCCCGGTCGAGCCGACCCATTCATGCTACAAGCGTAATATATTCGCAGCTGCAAAGTGACTCTACCACGAATAAATCATGATGGTTTCAATTGATGCACAATATAATAATAATTCAAACCTGATTAAATTTTCATTAAAATCGGTCCAACGGGTCTTTGTGATTAATTAATAAACTGAATAAATTTTACAATTGCTGATCTGTACTTTATAATTACTTCTGTAGGTTTTAAACATGTTCAAAGCTAAAATTGTATGGTATTCCTATTTTCTTATTTCATATTCCAAGGGGGTTATTTTTTGCCACTTTCTAATCAGAAGATTGTAGTGTGGGCGTCCTGGGTCGAAAACCTGTTTCATTAGTTTGGTATATATTACTTTAAGCTGGTCTTAATTTTACCGTTCGATGATATCACCCTTAAATATGTTACGAAGGATGCAACCGTTACCCAAATCAACATAATCTGTGGAGCCAAAAGACTGCACAAAATAAGGCAATAATTATGTTGTCATCTCTATAATTGCGTACGGATTTATACTGTCAGCAGTGTAGACGATAATTGAATCACTAGCTTCCAAAAATAAATAAAATGCAGAATATTAAATATACAGATAGATAGATAACACTTAATTGTACGGCAAAAAATAAAACATAAATATTAACAAAAAAAGGAGAGAAAGAAATATGGTACAATGGGCGGTCTTATCGCTTAGAGCGATCTCTTCCAGACAGTCTTTGGATGGACAGGATTACAAGAAAACAAAAAAACATGTGTGTGTTTTGGCGACAAAAATAACATTATTTTTACTATAAACTATAAAATAGAAATAAAGATGCATAATATAGAATGTTATATAAGTATAGATAAAATAAATGCATACACATATTTATTTATATATACATATAATTATATATTTATATAAATATATTACTTCATTAACTTTTACTTTTCTCACGCCGCCACCACATAGCGAGGTGTTTAAGAGGGGCCACCGCTCCATTTCGTATAGCAGGTGTCGTAATAGACGACTATGGGAAATAGGACTATGCCATAAAGATCTCGTGGCTTCCGATAGACGGCACTATAACAATCCATTTACGCCAGACGTAAAATACTTACACCGGCGACGGTAAGCAGCAACGAAAGGACGACGATAGTCAATTCACCATCTCAGCATCAAGGTTAAGACCTATCTTTCCTGTTACGGGAGAGACTCATATTTACGGACTGATGTAGGAGAAGAACCACTTTGAATTCGAATAATTTACAAACTTTAGAAAAGCACATGTTAGTACTATGGTGATATATGTGGTTTAGCGTTTCGTCAGTTGTCGCGGGTACAATTCCATCTACGGAACAAGTATTTGTATGATCTACAAATACGAGTTTCTCGTCGATATTTCTGCCAATATACCTCTGACTCACTCACTAATTACGAGATCTCCAATACTATACTCACGATTGACTAGAAATTTGGCATATATACTCCTTAGGGTGCAATTCCGTAGCCGACTGCAGGCAGCAGCAGTAGGCGTAGTCATGATTCCGAACCCGACTGGAGACGGCAGCAGCCCGTGTTCAGTCTGTTCCGAGTGTTTAGATACACATGATGTCTGACGTGTTTGAAATTAGCGATCGCAATTTATTTTTGTATCTTTTTTAGAAGAGGAAGAAGATGGTAATGACTCGCTTTTATTTTACAAATATAAAGAGAAAAGACAGAAAAATACACGTCCTATGTTGAAATGCAGAAGAAGTGAGGTAAAGTACAGTGCGGGATATTGGTCCACCTGGTTTATCAGTTTTTCTTCCTCGGAATCGGTGAAACTCATTTTTTAAGAAAAATTCAACGCGTTGCGGGCGTTGGCGGCACTACTGATCTGCGGTCGAGCTACAGCGTCGTCTGCCGCTAGACAAACAACGTGTCGCTAGCTACGGAACGTATTTCATAGAACTACATAGAAACCAGCGTGATTGTGTCGCGACGACACGTCGCTTGCTGCTACTGTCTGCAGTCGGCTACGAAATTGTACCTTTATTCGACGTACTCTCGTGAACAACTCCTAACGTAAGAATTTTTGCTTACTTAAAGGAGTTAACAGGAGCAATAATAATGTTAATAGCGTTTAAAAATACTATATAGTCTTTGCTGAACAAAATCTCGGATTGGGGGCGACTAAATCTAGTCCAGTTCAATCCCCAGAAGACACAAGTTTGCGCATTTACCTCTAAAAAACCCCCTTTATGCCTTGCTGCCACAACTAGCATCGAAGTACTCGGCGTCGACATATCGAATAGTGTGCAGTTTCATGGTCACTTGGAGGGGTAGGCCAAATTGGCCTCTAAAAAGCTTGGCGTGCTCAGCAGAGCGAGACAGTATGTCATGCCGGCACATCGCTTCCAACTTTACAAGGCGCAAGTTCGGCCTCACATGGAATACTGTTCTCGTCTCTGGGCCGAGGCACCCCAGTGCCATCTCCTTCCACTTGATCGCATCCAGTTCAGAGCGTCTCGAATCGTCGACGATCGAATTCTTTCTGATCGGCTTGATTCACTGGCTCTGCGTAGGGATGTTGCATCCCTTTGCATTTTCTATCGCATCTTCCACGGGGACTGTTCTGAGGAATTGTTCGGATTAGTTCCAGCCGCCAAATTTCAACGAAAATTCACGATTCCATCCTCATCATCTGGATGCTTGGCGGTCCACCACTGTGCGTTTTACTAAGAACTTTCTTCCTCGTACAACTTCTGTGTGTTCACTACCGGAGATTTTTCGGTACCGATACGACTTTGGGACTTTCAAGAAAAGAGCTTACTTCTTTCTTAAAAGACGGCTACGCACCTGATATTCCCCTGGAGTTGCGGTTGTTCATGGGCAGCGGTAGTCATAAGTGACTAACGCTATATATATAAGCATGCGGCTCACCTGATGGTTTGCCCCCTCTTCTATTAAAAAGTATAATTAAGTTTAAATAAAGTATTTCGGAGACAGTATATGAAGTCTTATAACACATATCAGAGCATCGCAGCCGAATAACTGCTTTATAACCCTATCAGGAATAATAAGAAGCCTGCGCCCAACTGTATATAAGTATGCGGCTCACCTGATGGTCAAGACCATGGTAACGGTGGGGCAGGGGGTGCTAAGGATCTCCGGTGGAGGTTCGGTTGCCACCTACGACGACTCGACCTGGCAACATATAACGCACGCACCCTGAGGACTGACGAGAAGATACTGGAGATGGAAGAAGAGGTAGACAAGTTGCGCTAGCATATTATTGGATTATCCGAGGTCCGAAGAGAGGGGGAGGACACGGTAATCCTCGAGTCCGGCAACTTGTTCTATCACCGGGAGGGCGACCATCTGTCCCAAGGAGGTGTCTGATTTATCGTCCACAAGTCTCTCGTCAACAACGTTGTAAAGATTGGGAGTGTGTCGATGAGGGTTGCGTACCTGATACTCAGAATCACCAAACGGTATTCGCTGAAGGTCATACAGGTTTACGCACCAACCTCGGCACATCCCGATGAGGAGGTGGAGGAAATGTATGAGGATATTTCCAGAGCCATGCATTCCTCCAAAACCCACTACACGGTGTTGATGGGAGACTACAACGCAAAACTAGGCACAAGAGAAAGCGGTGAGCTGAAGGTAGGGAAATTTGGAGTAGGGCAATGGAACCGATGGGGCCAGCAGCTGGCCGACTTTATGGAGAAAGAGGGACTCTTTATGATGAACTCTTTCTTCCAGAAGCGGCCCCACAGGAGGTGGACCTGGTCGAGCTCCGACGGTTCGACAAAAAATGAGATTTATTTCATTATGACGACCAGACGCCAACTGTTCAGTGATGTCTCAGTGATCGAAGGGTGAAAACTGGCAGCGATCACCGAATGGTTAGAGGCACACTGAACCTAAACGTTAAGTTGGAGAGGTCTCGTCTAATGAAGTCAACGCTCCGTCCCCCTCGTGTTCTAATCCAGAATCCCGAAACCTTTCAGCTCGAGTTACGTAACCGCTTTCAGTGCCTAGAAAATGCAGAAGAACATAAAAATCTCTCTCTTCACACACTCTCTGATTGCACTCTTAATCTCATGGCTGTTAGATGGGAGATGAGGCTGCAATCGTCAACAGATTTGACAGCATACAGGCAACTGAACAGACAGATCTCCAGATGCATGCGGCGAGACTTACGCAACTTTAATACTGCTCGTATTAAAGAAGCGATCGAGCGGAACCAGGGCTCCAAAGTCTTTGCCAGAGATCTGTCTGCCAACTGATGAAAGAGCCAACTGTCAAAGCTGAAGACTGAGTGTGGCAACATCGTTTCCGGGACACCTGAGATTCTGAGTGCGATTGAGAGGTTCTATGGGCAGCTGTACACATCATCGTTGGAGCCACATGCAAGTGTGAGCAACGATCCAAGAGCAATCCTACCCGACACTATTCCGATGATATCCCGGACGTCAGTCTGAGCGAGATTAGAATAGCTCTCCACCACCTTAAAAACGGCAAGGCCCCGGGCGAGGATGGAATTACAGCGGAGTTTCTGAAAGCGGGTGGAACACCGGTACTTGAAGTCCTTCAGAAGCTCTTCAATTCCGTCCTCTATGGTGGCACTACTCTGGAGGCGTGGAGCAGAAGCGCGTTGGTCTTGTTCTTTAAGAAAGGCGACAACGCTCTCTTGAAGAACTACAGACCGATTTCCCTTCTGAGCCGCGTCTACATTCTATTTTCGAGAGTCATTACGAATCGTCTTCCAGCTTCCAGCCTCCTGAACAATCCGGTGTCCGAAAAGGCTTCAGTACCATAGACCACATACATACCCTGCGGCAGATTGTACAGAAGACCGAAGAGTACAATCTGTCACTTTGCCTGGCATATGTGGACCATGAGAAAGCCTTTGATTCCGTCGAAATTTGAGCGGTGCTACAGTCCCTTCAGCGGTGCCAAGTTGACTGTCATTATATCGAAGTGCTGAAGTGCTTGTACAGTAGGGCTACAATGGCTATCCGAGGACAGAACCAGATTTCGAAACCTATTCAACTGCAGAGAGGTGTAAGACAGGGTGATGTTATATCCCCGAAACTCTTCACCGCTGCGTTGGAAGACGTTTTCAAGCTACTGGATTGGAAAGGATACGGTATTAACATCAATGGCGAGTACATCACTCACCTTCGATTTGCCGACGATATAGTCGTTATGGCAGAATCGCTGGAGGACCTTGGCACTATGCTCAATGACCTCAATGGTGTCTCCCAACGAATAGGTCTTAAGATGAACATGGACAAAACAACAATCATTTTTAATGTCCATGTCACACCTATGCCGGTAGTTGTTGGGAGCACTATTCTCGAAGTTGTTGACGAATACGTTTACCTGGGACAAATAGTCCGACTAGGTAAGTCCAACTTCGACCGAGAGGTCAATCGACGGATTCAACTCGGGCAACGTTCTCGACAGGTATACCTCAATCTCTGATAACTAAAGTGCGTGTTGCCAGTGATGACTTACGGATCTGAGACGTGGTCCTTCACTGCTGGCCGTATGAGGACGCTCAAGGTCGCTCAGCGAGCTATGGAGAGGGCTATGCTCGAAATTTCTCTGCGTGATAGACTCAGAAATGAGGATATCCGCAGTAAAACCAGAGTGACCGACATAGCCGAACGGATTAGTAAGCTGAAGTGGCAATGGGCCGGCCATATAGCTCGAAGAACCGATAACCGATGGGTAAGAAAGGTTTTCGAGTGGCAGCCTCGTACCGGTAGGCGTAGTGTAGGGCGACCCCCCACGATGGAGTGACGACCTGTTAAGACATGCAGGAAGTCGATGGATGCAGGTGGCTCAGGACCGTGCTTTGTGGCGTTACTTGGGGGAGGCCTATGTTCAGCAGTGGACTTGTGAAGGGCTGTAATGATGATGATGATGGTGATGCCCAACTGTGGGACGAATAAAGGCTCTAACTACTTGTTGAGTAAAAACTATCCTATAGGCAAACAATTACGAGCACAGTAGGGTATCACATGTTAAACAAAAGAAATGTCGCTATTTTTATGAAAATTCGTTTTTACGATTTCGTAGCGCTTGGATGATAAGACAGCGTTATTATTTAATCTGACAGCAAAAAAATCATAATGAGTGCAACCTATTAGACAGCAGTCCTGAGTCAAAAAAATTCTGTAAAAAACTATTTATTTGTACATTGTGTTACGTTAGTTAGCGTTTTTCGCCTACCAAAACACTCAAGCCGTTTTATACTCTGACCTATATACAAAATCCAGGTCAACGTTGGTATTCCGAGCGACGCTGAGTAAAATCTTCGACGACTGTCGCTCCTCAGTGTCATCGATGTCGTGAAGCCGTGTAAAGAAAATATGCGTTCAAATTGTTTTAATTAATTTCAATTTTACTAGTAAGGTACGTCTGTCCCTCTTCCCTCCAACTGTGCCCATAGGTAATGGAAACCACTCGTAACGTCGGTAATATGAAAAGAAATATACTTATTAAATATTTATTTACCGGCAAAAATTAATTAAATAATTAATTTATATTTTTAGATTACAATTTCTAGAGTATATGTTTATACGTGGTAGAGCCACGCTGCACCTATGTTATGGTTGTACCATAAATGGTTCGGATCGACCGGGGAAGGACCGCGCACTCTAACAGAATACCTTAATATTGGTGTGTTTCGTATGGTGAGTGTAAAGGGCCGGATACCCCTTTTGCCATAAAGGCGGTGACAACGCATCTACATTTTCATTCTAAATTGAGGATAGATGTAGGTGTCGAGGTATCCACAGCATCTACTTACCAATAGGTATACTGTGTGCTCGTTTGTCACCATCAATTAATAAAAAAAATCAAGACATACATGTCGTAAATGGGCTCTCACGCCTGTCACCCAGAGTGATATGCAAATACTACGGACTTACATTTGGCACAACTCTGATGCATCTCTTTCGCTTCTTTCACATCCATATATCTACATATACAAGTTAAGAGTTCTCTCACTTTGGCCTTTACCTTCAGTATATCGCCAATTTGGTCGATAAATTTCCGTCTAAGGCGTTCCTTGCCGACGCTGACACTCACTTGGACTTTGGTTTCTTACACATTCTTCATTTCTACTTTCTACGTGTCTAAAACCATCGAAACATTCCTGTCTAAATCCTGGATACAAAATCTTTTCTTTAATTTAGACCTCTAAGTGTTATTATTTATTCTGTGCCTCTAATAACTGCATTTTTCTTTTAAGGTCCATCATCCATACTGCCAATTTACCAGGTAAGTTGCTAATACATCTAACCTTGATCTCTTCATTGCTTCCACATCATGACTTGTTTTGTAATACAACTATTATAACCTAATGCAATTAATAATTTGAACTGATTAAAAATTAATGGTGGTAGCTCGAATTGTATAGCTGGAATCCCTTACCCCATAATATCTTACCATGGGTGTCGTAAGAGTAAACAAATGGAAACTGAAACAGGAGATAGGTGACAGCATTTTTCTGATAATTGAATAATAATAAAAAAAAACTGTGTTGCCAACCGGCTTGCCAAGTGTGCCAACTATAGCAAAATATCTATCGGCCTACGTTCAGCAGTAATTTTATTTAGTGTTGTTGTTAGTTTAATTGTTTTTGTGCATTATTTATTAGTAACAATAAATGTCAACAGGTTCATAAAATCGTTAAAAAATATTTAAAAGCTGATCAGTATTAAGTATGTTTGATATTTAAAAATAACGTTTTTAAAGATGACGTGTAGTTTTAGTTGATACTCGGTCATTCGGTTCTTATGTTTACTTTGCAAAATCGATTTGAACGATTTCATGGAATTTATAATTATAGCTTAGGAGTTCACCTTGCAAGGACAACAAAACGTAAATAATACTAACAAATATACTTGATGTAAAGTAAAAATAAAGTCTAACGCAAACTTTTCACGAGTCCAATCATTTGAATTACAGTTGAACGGGTAAAATCTAAACTGAATATCACATAATATTATATATTAAATATAATTTATTAATTTAAATAATATATTATTTTGTTTTCAATATAAACTTCGAGATTTGTTAATAAACAAGTCTAAAGGACGCTGTTAAAGTCTAGGCAATAATCGTTTTGTAAATAATGTTAATGGCGACTTTATTACCACGGTCAGAACACAGAACTTAGTAGAATAGTTAATTTATTGGACAAGGTACCTAATTTCCTCTGAAGCTACGAAATAAACTCGATGAGTATTAACAGTATATTCCATTCCATTCCATTCCAGCCTTTCACAAGTCTCCTGTTGAACATAAGCTTATATAATTTAATTTATAAAAAAATTATTTCTTTATTAATGAGCTTAATAACAATGGGAATATAATTTATAAAATTAAAATTAATTAATTAATAATAATTTATAAATTAGTGTCATATAGTAAAAGATTTTATTAATAATATATATATATATATATATATATATATATATATATATATATATATATGTAAATATTAATAACATTAATTTATTCATTATCCAATAAAGTCCGCTATTGATCCCTCTCCATTAGATAGCCTTATGGCGGGTTATCAGGATTATCATCATCATTACAATCCTTCACAAGTCCACTGCTGAACATAGGCCTCCCCCAAGTAATGCCACATAGCACGGTCTTGAGCCACTGCATCCATCAACTTCCTGCATGCCTTACCAGATCATCACTCCATCTATTAGAGGGCCACCCCACACTACGCCTCGAAAACCTTTTTTCTACATTGCCACTTAAGTTTACTTATGCTATTATAACAAGTTTACTAATACTATTATAATAGGTTGTACTCATTGGTCTATGTAGGTTAGGCTGGTTCTAATGCGGATATCCTTATTTCTTAGTTTACCGCGCAGAGAAACTCCGAGCATAGCCCTCTCCATAGCTTGCTGAGTGACTTTGAGCTTCCTTATACGGCCGGCAGTAAAGGACAACGTCTCAAATCCATATCATCACTGGCAACACACACCGGTTGTACAATCTAGTATTGAGATTTTGAGGTATTCCTGACGAGAAGATGTGTCGCCATCTCCGGAACGCTACCCAGCCGAGTTGAATCCGACGATTGACCTCTCACTCAGTCAAAGTTGGACTAACCTAGTCGGACTACTTGTCAGTTAAACCATCGAGTATGTTTATGTCAACAACTTTGAGCTTAATGCTCCCAACAACAACCGGAATAGGTGTGACATGGACATTACATATGACTTTCGTTTAGTCTATTTTCATCTTAAGAGCCTAGCCTAACCTAAGCACTATGCTTAGGTCTTCGCGATTCTTCGGAAAATCGAAGGAGAGTGATGTACTCGCCATTGACGTTAATATCGTATCCTTTCCAATCCAGAAGCTTGAAAACGTCTTCGAATGCAGAGGTGCAGAGTTTCGGGGATATTAAGTCACCCTGTTTTACACCTCTCTGCAGTTGGATAAGTTTCGTACTCTGGTTTTGTACTCGGATAGCCATCGTAGCCCTTCTGTACAAATACTTCAGCGCTTTGATATACCGACGGTCAACTTGTCACCGCTGAATGGACTGTAGCACCGTCCAAATTTTGACGGAATCAAAGGCTTTCTCATAGTCTTCAACACAAAGTGGCTGATTGTACTCTTCGGACTTCTGTACAATTTGTCAAGGGATATTTATGTAGTCTATGGTACTAAAGACTTTTTGGAAACCGGCTTGATCGGGAGGCTGGAAGTCATGCGTGCGAGACGATTCATAATGACTCTCGAAAACAGCATGTAGACGTGGCTCAGAAGATAAATCGGTCTGTACTTCTTCAATAGAGCGTTGTTGCCTTTTTTGAAGAACGAGACCACCACACTTCTGCTCCACGCCTCCAGAGTAGTGCCACCATGGAAGACGGAATTGAAGAGCTTCTGAAGGACTTTAAGTATCGGTTTTCCACCCGCTTTCAGAAGCTCTGCTGCAATTCAATCCTCACCAGAGGACTTGTCGTTTTTAAGGTGCTAGAGAGCCATTCTAATCTCGCTCAGACTGAAGTTCGGGATATCATCGGAATAGTGTCGAATAAGGCTAGCTCTTGCATCGTCACTCACACTTGTGTGTGGCTCCAACGATGAAGTGTACCATGTGTGCATAGAACCTCTCAATCTAACTCGGAATCTCAGGTGTCCCGGAAACGATGCTACCACACTAGGTCTTCAGCTTCGACAGTTGGCTCTTTCTGATAGACAAATCTCTGGCAAAGACTTTGGAGCCCTGGTTTCGCTCAATTGCTTCTTCAATACAAGCTGTATTAAAGTTGAGTAAGTCTTGCCGCGTGCATTTGGAGATATGTCTTTTTAGTTACCTGTTTGCTGTCAAATATTCTGTCGTCCAGCTTCATCTCCCGTCTAACAGCTATGAGATCAACAGTGTGATCGGAGAGTTTTTGTGTTCTTCTGCGACGGGTCTTACATAACTTAGCTCCGACCGCATGGACAGTATCGACAAGCTTGTCATTTATATCGTCCACTTCATTGCAGTTTTCTAAACACTGAAAACGATTTTGTAATTTGAGATGAAAGTTTTCGGGGCTTTGGATTAGAGCACGACGGGGAACGGAACATTGACCTCATTAGACGTGACCTCTCCTACTTCACGTTTAGGTTTAGCGTGCCTCTCACCATTCTGTGATCGCTGCCAGTTTTTACCCTTGCGATCACTGAGACATCACTGAACAGTTGTCGTCTGGTCAGGTCTGTCGGAGCTCGTCCAGGTCCACTTTCTGTGGGGCCGCTTTTGGAAAAAGAATTCATCATAAAGAGTTCCTCTTTCTCCATGAAGTCGGCTAGCTGCTGGCCCCTTGGGTTTCGTTACCCTATTCCGAATTTCCGTACTTTCAGCTCACCGTTCTCTCTTGTGCCTATTGCCATGCGTTTTGCGTTGAAGTCTCCCATTAACACCGTGTAGTGGGTTTTGGAGGAATGCATTTTTCTATAGGATAAGGGTGACAAACGAGCACACAGTCCACCTGATGGTAAGTGAATGCTGTGGCCCATAAACATCTACATTTAACCTCGATTAAGAATCAAAATGCAGATGCGTTGTCACTCTTGAGGACTAAGATGGAATGCCTCGATTCCAGTAAAAAGGGTCTAGGGATATCCTCATAAATTTCCTCCACCTCCTCATCGGAATGTGCCGAGATTGGTGCTTAAATCTGTGTGACCTTCAGCAAATACCGTTTGGTGATTCTGGGTATAAGGTACGCAACCCTCGTTGACATACTTCCAATCTTTACAAAGTTGTTAACGAGAGACTTGTGGACGATAAATCTGACATGGCGGGCTTTATATATAGCCAACTGGGCAGAGCCAACTGTCGAAGCTGAAGACCTAGTGTGGTAGCATGGTTTCCGGGACACCTGAGATTCCGAGTTAGATTGAGAGGTTCTATGCACACATGGTACACTTCATCGTTGGAGCCACACACAAGTGTGAGTGACGATGCAAGAGCTAGCCTTATTAGACACTATTCCGACGATATCCCGAACGTCAGTCTGAGCGAGATTAGAATGGCTCTCTAGCACCTTAAAAACGACAAGTCCTCTGGTGAGGATGGAATTGCAGCAGAGCTTCTGAAAGCGGGTGGAAAACCGATACTTAAAGTCCTTCAGAAGCTCTTCAATTCCGTCTTCCATGGTGGCACTACTCTGGAGGCGTGGAGCAGAAGTGTGGTGGTCTCGTTCTTCAAAAAAGGCAACAACGCTCTATTGAAGAAGTACAGACCGATTTATCTTCTGAGCCACGTCTACATGCTGTTTTCGAGAGTCATTATGAATCGTCTCGCACGCATGACTTCCAGCCTCCCGATCAAGCCGGTTTCCAAAAAGTCTTTAGTACCATAGACTACATAAATATATATATATATATATATATATAAACAATTCTAATTGATGCAAAGACGTCGAGTTCGTGAATCATCATCGTTTGACAGGGATGTCCTCTACAGTAGAGTCGATTTGTCGGTGTCGCCCAACTTGGCAGGCGGCGCAAATTTCACTCTACTATTAACCCTCTGTGTACTTAACATTTGGCATTTACGAGAAATATATCCATTTTTTGGGCCTAAAAGGACAAAAGATCCTCCTGAATTTTCCCATGTTGATCCGGGACTAGATGGGGTTTTTAATCAACTTACACTGCTATACCACTAAGCGGCAGAACCCATTCCCTACGAGTATTTGCCGTAAATTGTAACTGTAAATTGTAATTTTTGATGTGGTGATTCTCCCGATTTAGATTACACCCTAACTGTATCCCTTAAAACATTACCGCATATCTTCTTATTTTTTTAATGGAAATTTTTCTTTTTCATTTGATAATGACGAGACCAGCATTGAATGATTACTTATAAGAACCTCTTTCCCCAAAGGGGTAGCCAGGTTTTGTCTTAATCGTCACACTTAGCAGGCCAATTGGTGACTGCAGTAGTCGCGATTACCTTTTACGATTTTTTATAACGGATCAGAGTATTTTAATAAATAGATACATAGCTAACATTATAATTCCAAAAAAATAATATCAAGAGAACATAAAAGAAATGCAACATAGATGTAGCCAGACAATATAATGTACAAGATTGTAAAGGAGCATTCAAGCATTAGTGGCTTGGCAATAAAAGAGTTAATTAACCGACTTCAAAAAGGAGGAAGTACTCAATTCGACTGTATATTTTATGTGTTTACCTCAGAACTTTTTTCTGGGTGAATTGATGATTCTTGATTTTGATTCGATGATTTTGATTTGAAAGCTGGTGATTTTGATGTGATTCCATATAAATTTTATCAAGATCTGTTCAGTAGTTTTTGAGTTATCCCTAATAATGCGTATTTGATTTCGACTACATTGATGATGTTCCCATTTTATTTATATTGAAGGTTTTTCAATTTTTTTTATTTTACCACTTGTTTTTCAATACCGTAAAATTATCTATTGGAGTTCCCATAAAGACCTCATTTAACACCCACGAGATGATATGGGCTGGGTGACTTCGTGACCAGACGGCACAAATTTCAATTGTGTACTTATCGCGAAAGTTTCTTTTTTATAGGACGGGGTGACAAATGAGCACACAGTCCACCTGATGGTGAGTGGTTGGTGTGGCCTCCATTATAAATCAAAATGCAGATGCGTTGTCACCCGTGAAGACTAAGATGGAATGCCTCGTTTTCAGTAGAAACAGTCTCCGGTTCTCTACACTCACCATACGAAACACAATAACATTAACTATTTTACGCTGGTATTCTTTAAGAGTGTGGTCCTTACCCTGTCGAGCCGACCCATTCGTGCTGTAACTATACTATTAATATAACTGCAGCATGACTCTACTACCTATGAAGGAAATCCATGTATAAAGGAAAAAATTAAATTAAATTAAAGAAATAAAGTCAACGCATGTGCCTCCTCGGTCTAGGTTAGCGTTTCAATGTCAGTTAGTAAATAACTGCAACAGTAGAATCGGAAAATGAAAATATGTTCGAGTATTATTATTAGATTTGTCGTATATTCAGTAATTAAAGGGATATAGTAAGTCAGCTCAAATTCTAATTTCGCCCCCACTTCCCCGCGCGTCGTATGCTATGTACCGACATGTTTGTAATCACTAATACTGTAAGTAGATAGGTCGTTAGATACTTATTTCATTAGGTTTATCATATTTATGACTGTTTCTTAACGCCAACCTAGTCGCTTCTTATTTTTATTACGGTTATTTCCCATTTTAATTTTACGTCGTCCTGTTGCGTAATGTTTTGCGAAATCTGAAAACAGTACACACATTTAAAGATAAATATAGAACACAATTACTGCAAAGTCAGATTAACTTTGATCAAAGTTTATAATGCTTTGCACGATTACGTACCTAAATCTCGTCATAGATTATTAACAACGGAGCATTAAAATCGTCCACTTGAGTGCGGCTTTCGTCTTCTTCTATTCTTTTCTTTTATATTCTTCAATAATTACATAGTGTAGTATATAGCCCTTTATAGTATTTTAATAATCTCCCCTTTTGTAGTGTTCGTATAGACCTTCTAAGAGTATCTGAAATCAACATAAACGGGACGTGCTGTGTCGAAGTGGCATTAGACCTTGAACGCTACTCTCTCCCTCTCACTTAAAAAAGTTGCTGTCTCTTTCCCCCTTGTTGTGCATAATTCTGTCATCATAATTTTGTTTAAAACATAATAAAACGAGTATACATATAGCACTGATTTCGGTAGGTCACTGGTTGGACACACTGAAAATCAGCGCCATGGAAAAAAAAAATCATGGCATTATGCTGAGTGTGCTCCTGTTCCCAGATGACGCCTTGACACATACGAGTATAGGTATTGTATAGTTTGTAATATGTAGTATATTGTAATTTGTATTGTATAGCCAATATTATTTGTAAATTATGTGTTTTTTTTAATTATTTATGTTATCTGTGATGGCGTCATTTTGGAGAATAAACCTTTCTTTCTTTCTTTCTAATGTATATTCTGATCGTAAGCGACACAACCTCCCCCTTCAAAGGCCGAAGCGAAGTGACCGGGCGGCAGGAAATCAGGAATCACGCTTCAAGAGGCCGATAGTTTAGGTAATTTCTTTTTACTGTAAAAATAATGGTATTTAAAAAAAAGTAAATAAGATAAGCACTGCTTTATAGTTAGTTCAGTTAGTATGCAAAGTTTCATGATCTTATTTAAAGTATTTTATGAATAACACCGGTTTATTGTTTGTTTTGCAGGTAACTTTGGATTTTTTTTCTATCGAGAAAATTTTACGAAATCGTGTTTTCTTCTAACATAATCCTCAACTTTACCATATATTTATTTCAAAATTAATGCTGCAATATTTTCGGCATAATGAAGGATCTTGCTAAGCCATTTGAGATTCTATTTCCCTTTAATAACGCAGCAATGGCGAATTCTATTAGGATCGCAAGTGCTGGACCGTTACCAAACCGTAATTTATATTTTACAGTCTGAATATGCGAAAATATGTTGCAGGTATTGTACGGAATTGTAAATACGAGAATTGTCAAACTTAAATTTTATCATTTGAATTACGTTAACTTTTACTCACCTTCTCTCATTAATTTTTAACAACTTTAATGTTATGGATTTCCGCAAAGTCTCTATTAATTATTGTGATATTACTTAATTTGCTGAAAATGGTAACAAAAAAAGTTTAATAAAAAGTAAAACTTCATTAAGGACGCTGTCATTTTGTTGTTTAAAATTACGAGTGAGCTAAATTTTAACTTTTAAATCAAACGACAAACGAGTTCCAGTACTTGCAATTTTTAATACTGCTTTGCTTTTTAGCTTTACACGTGATGTTATTTGACGTTACAGGAGAACATATAGAGGCATTTCTAATTATTTAATATCATATTATCAGGTCACGATAATGAAGTCCGCCGAAACGCATTGAAATAGCGCGGCGGACACTGCGGAAATGAAAGGCCTAAGAATTAAAGGTTATAAATTATATGATCACTGTGAAATTTATTCGTGATATATTTTTTATAGAACTGTAGAGACAAACAAACACCACTTGATGGTAAGGTGCTATTACAGTTCTTAGGAACCTGCAGCGAACTTCACACAAACAAATTTACAAAAGCGTTGTCACACCGGAATACTAAGATGGAAAGCCTGAAAGGTTGTGAGCCTATTTTATAGTGGCCTTTTATACCTTTCAGACCGCAACACAGTAATGCAACCACTGCTATTTGACAGCAGTTAAGAGGGTGGTTTACCATGTAGTAGTGGTGTAATGATATCCACTACCCCATATCTTCCCGCAGTTGTCGTTAGAGATGAAAGAGGGAAACAAATCAGGAGATTGTCAGCAGCGTCTTCCTAATAACGATCAAAAATAAAAAACTGCGGTTACCAAGCTGCTTGCCAAGCGATCTATGAGGGAGGCCTAGGTTCTTGGACTTTAACAGGCTATAACGGTAATAGTAACAAAATGATTCCTACACAGACAGACACCTGGGCAGAATAGAAGTTTTATCACCAATAATGAGTACTTAAATAATAATAGAAAAGTGTAGGCGAAATAAATGTATGGTGAAATCGGATCAAAAATTAATAATCAAAAACTGAAAGTAGTCCGTGTCCATGGGTGCTGTAAAGCACCCGAAACGTCGGGAATTAAAATAAAGTTTCATTAAACGCGATAAAATCCGTATAAATAGTTTTATTCAATGTGTAGTATAAAGTCCCAAAAACATGTTTCAAAGTTGACATAAAAACATGTTTTACTACTTAACTAAATTTTAAGATTAATCCTTTTATTCGTGTAATAAATAGTTAAGCATCTATCATTTTTAAAAACAGAACATATTTCTGATGTATGGCACAGTCTCGTCAATCAAAACCTACTTAATAATTTTTTTCAAAGTTAGTAATATATACAATAAACATATACATATAAAAATTCAGATTGGTAAGTTTTTAATATGAATACTTTACAAACATATCTTTAAATTAGGAGGACCCCAAATCCCAAAACCAATATTCAATTCTACTAGGAATCCGAAATATCTTTTGTCAGTCATTTGTCACAAAGTCCAATTTGTAAGATATTCCCAGTCGCGCTACGTTCACCTTCATAAGCGCGGGCAATCACTAAACACAGCGATTATATTCTCTTTCGTAATCACTTGGCTGTTTGTTGTGTTAGCTCGATAATGCATGAATTTTATTCAATTATTTGTGGATGTTTAATTATTGGAAACAGAAACAGAAACTTTTTTATTCAATGTAGATTATAACAAATACATATTGAAAGTCACTTTTTTAATTTACCACTGGTTCGCAAATAAAAACCTCTGTCCTGGGAAGAACCCGCACGAAACTCAGCGGGACTATTTTTTTCCAACAATAGCTTACAATTATGTTTACATTTAGCAACACAAGACAAATTAGAAATAGCTTGGTAGCGATCAGCCTTCCCAGGGGTTAATATCATCCATAAATTACTTAATATTAAAATAACCCTTTTTATACAAACTTAGTTTAATAACATTTTTGAAATTTGTGTATGATAAATTTTGTATATTTTCGGGATTTTGTTGTAAAAGCGTATACATCGCCCCAAGAATAATTTACTGACTCGGTGGAGTCGAGTAACTGGCACCACTAGCTTGTATCTGTTCCTAGTATTTACAGGATGAATATCACTTATTTTCGCAAAACTACTTTTATTTTTGTGTACGCGCATTACATTTTCATAAATGTATTGAGAGGCCAGAGTTAAAATATTAATTTCCTTAAATTTTTGTCTCAGTGACTCTTTTGGTTTTAAATTATATATTGCTCTAATGGCCCTCTTCTGTAAAATAAATATAATTTCAGTGTCAGTCGCGTGTCCCCATAGTAAAATACCATACGACATAATGCTATGGAAATAACTAAAGTAAACTATTCTAGCTGTTTCAAAATTGGTAAGAGTTCTAATCTTTTTTTACAGCATATGCTGCAGAACTAAGTCTGCTAGCTAGTTTTGATATATGGGGGAGCCATTGAAGCTTTGCGTCCAGTGTGATTCCAAGAAAAATGGTGGTATCAACAAGACTCAGTTCCTCTCCATTTAAAATTACATTAGTATTGACATGTTTAACATTAGGAGTTACGAATTTCATACATTTAGTTTTAGTTCCATTCAAATGCAAATTATTAACATTAAACCAATTAACTAACTTAGCTATAGCATTATTTACTTCGTCGTAATTTAATCACTGTCGTTTTACTTTGAAAATTAATGAAGTATCATCAGCAAATAATACTATATCATGGTTACCCCCTACTATGTAAGGTAAGTCATTAATATATACAATAATACAGAAAGGGCCGAAAATACTGAGGCACGCCCATTTGTACAATCGACCCAGAAGAACTCATACTATTAATGACAACTTTTTGCGTTCTGTCACTTAAATATGAAATAATTAATTTAAGAGCATCGCTTCTTACACCGTAGTGTTGAAGTTTCCTGATTAATGTTTCACGGTGAACACAATCGAAGGCTTTGCATAGGTCACAGAACACACCCAAAGCATCCTGTGAGTTCTCCCATGCATTAAATATATATTTAATTAGCTCCACACCAGCATCAGTTGTCGATCGACCCCTTGTGTAACCAAATTGATTTTTATGAAGTAAATTATTTACATTAAAAAAATTTAACATTTGATCAAGAATATTTTTTTCAAAAATTTTACTAAGTGTTGGCAGTATAGAAATAGGTCTAAAATTAGCGGGGTCCAATGTACTGCCAGATTTAAATAAAGGTATTACTTTACTATGCTTCATTAAATCAGGAAACACACCAGATTCGATAATATACATTAAAAATAATAGATAGTTGAGGTGCGATTGTATCTATTATAGACGCAATAACTTTAACAGAAATCCCCCACAGATCGGTGGTTCTCTTTATTAAGAGATATTGATATTTCAATAGTCTTAAAATATTTTACAATATCTTTTGATGACAATTTATGAAATGTAAAATTCTTTGTACACACATTTACATTTTGTTGAAGTAACGATTCGGCGACAACGGGAGAAGAATTCAATGACTTAGTGGTTAAGATCGGAATATCAGTAAAATATTTCTCAAAAACCATTGCAACGTCCTGATCTGATTTAGTTAATTTATTGTTAAAAATTAACTGGTAGTTTGAATTGCGAGAGTTGACCTTACCAGTTTCACTATTAATTATACTTCATGTCATTTTAATTTTATTAGAAGCAGTCTTTATTTTGTGCTCAAATACAATGACTTGGCTGAGGAGCACACTCTTTTAAATATTTTGGAATATTTTTTTACATATTCCCTAAATTCGACACTAGGATTATATGACCTTTCATTGTAAAGTTCATATAACCTTTGTCTACTCTTATGGCCTCCTACTGTCGCCAATTCATTAAATGCCTTGCGATTGTTCACGGAGAATGTTTTAGAAGTAAAAGTATTATTAAATTCATTGCAAGTGAGCTTAAATAATGTTCCATACAAAAAAAAATTTGGATTATTTTGGTATGAAAGTAATGGAAGTTTTTTTACTATGTTACTTTTAAACTTCTCCAAGCGATGTGCATTTACTGGAGCAAACACTACTTTTTATCTACTTGCTTTTTGTGAACATAAGGTAATGAAACTAATTGTCCACAGTGATCAGAGCTCAATTTATGAATTATACATTTATTGGACGGCTTAACATTTGTAAAAGTGTTATCTATACATGTTGCACTAGACTCAGCAATACGTGTTGGCTCCAAAAATAAATTAAAAAGACCATAAGATTTAAACAATGATCTAAATTTAATATTGGTGGAGGAAGCTTCTAGGAGACTGATATTAAAGTCTCCACATATTACAACAGATTTATTCTGTTTATTAAGCTTAGCGAAAACTTCCTCCATATTTTTTTCAAAAGTATCATGTAAAGAACATGGGGGTCTTTAAACGCTCACAACAATGAGGTGCTCAAAGTCAACACATGCCATTTCTACAGTTCGCTCAACAGAGAGGCTCACAATATCTTTACGTTCTTTACATGATAATAATTTACTAGCTAAAATTAAGGAGCCACCTCTTAAAATTGTTTCTCTATTGAAAGAACTGACTACCTGGTGATTACTGAAGTTAAACATTAAATTATGAGCTTTTAACCAATGTTCAGTAATACATAAAATATGAATATTGTTGCTATTTAAAAACAATTCAATTTCTAGCTCTTTGCCTATCATGCCTTGTATATTCTGACGCACCAGGTTTAAACAATTTTTTTTATCATTTTGTGGAGTTATACAATTGCAACTATGAAGGATTTGTAAGCTACATTCTAAATTATTATAACTGCTAGAGATTACCTCTATTGTCTCATTTTCTACTTTAAATTACTTGGAACGGATTCCAAATTGCATGTCAAATCATTATGCTGCTCAATAGGAGCAAATGTCTGGGTAGCCAAGTCCTTGACTGAGTTAATATATAAATAATAAGATAGCACATTTGCTATCTGTCTTAAATTATATTTGTATAGGTAATACCTATTAGTAGTCAAAAATTTCTTAATTAAATTATTAATATCTATTAAATTAATTCTATTGGTATAATTGTCACAATTAAATGTCAAATTCAAATTATTGTTAAGTACATGATAAATTATTTATTAATAAATTTAAATCATATCTTATTTTATTCTCCTGTGGCCAACCCTGTATGTAAGGCAATGTAAACAAGATAATTTTATGTACATTTAATGTATTGAGGTAATCAATATATTTTAATAATTGATTTTTGTTTACAGTGCCACTTCTCCCGACAAGAATTATTAATGTGCTATTAGGACAAAACTTACTAGTTAAAACTTTATTCATTATATGACTAAAGGATGCTCCAGGCATACAATAATTACTAATCAATTGTCCTTTTAAATGGTTATTTAACATCATGCCCAATTTTTTACCTATGTCATCACAATACATAATAACTTTATGTTTTTTAATATTTAAACTACTTTTTAAGGTTTTATTCTTTGTTATGGTACTGTCATAGAGTGTTGGTGAAAGTAAGGAGTCATTGCTATTTACACATATTGTCCCCGATGAACATGGTATGGAGCGTTGATTCTCACTCTGATGTTTTATAATGGAGTCAAAGCACTCCTCATTGTATTTACATGACTTTACCAGACCATTCATGGCCAATATGTGTTCTTTTATCTCAACCTGAGCCGATGCATATTTATTTGAGATAATTTGTAAGGAGTTTTTAAGCGACAAAACTTCTGAATTGAGACACTCTATTTCAGTCTCATAACAGTTTTTCATATTTTTATTACCATAATACCATAACACTCGTAATGTCAAATTTTTTTTACTATTTTTTATTTTTTTTTATTCTCTTTTTTTATTGATGTGCTTTCATTTATTCCTTATATCCTATCAAAGGTCTCAATAGATTGCCAATTGAAGTGTTCTCATATCGTGATAGTAATAATAGTTTCGTCAGACCGAAATTCGGTCAAGGCATATAGTTTTAACCGAGGCTGAATATTTGCACAGGGCAGGATTTTAATTTACATATTTACGGGACATTAATGTACGAATTTGTATATAGGCTCAGTTGAAATAACTATTCTCTTACTAAGTCCAATGGGACGGCAATTCGATACGACTGGAAAATAATCAGGCGCAGGACCAACGGCTTAACGTGCTTTCCGAGATGTGGAGGTGAATCACTGCCAACTTCTTGATTCCGGGCTGCTACTGATAAGATCTGAATCTGATCTGACCTGAAGATACTGATCTTGAATAAAACTGTTTTACGGTTTTTATTGCATTTAATTTTACTTATTTGTATTTTTAATTCCTTTCGATTCGATTCCTTGAGCTTTGCAGCACACGAAACGTCGATCGTAGTAGCAGAGTACCAGACGATTCGTGCCTGTGGCGCTGTTCCGCGTTGTCGTTTCAGACCGTTTTTTATGGCAGATAAGGCAAACGAGCATGCGGATCACCTGATTACTTAAGTGTCAACCACCGCCTATGAACAATTATTATTTTACGTCTGGAGTTAACAAGATGGTAATACCGCCATCTATCGGATGCCATGAGATCTTTTAGGTATTTTTCATATTTATCTTGTATAATTATGCCACAAAAATAGGTACTACACACGACGAATGAGCTAGGCATGACGAACTTGCGAGCAGATGAGAGTCCGACCCAATATGTATTATCTGGAAGGGGGTGGGGATGGATTCACTAACCGCTAGTACAAGGTGTGTTATATGAGTACCAGTGATCCATTTGTAAGTGATGATGACCATTGTTAGAATCATAGAATACTATAATACATACATAATTTAATAATAGCTCGAAGAACCGATAACCGATGGGGAAGAAAGGTTCTTGAGTGGCAGCCTCGTACCGGTAGGCGTAGTGTACGGCGACCCCCCCCTAGATGGAGTGACGACCTGGTAAGATATGCAGGAAGTCAATGGATGCAGGTGGCTCAGGACCGTGCTTTGTGGCATTACTTGGGGGAGGCCTATGTTTAGCAGTGGACTTGTGAAGGGCTGTAATGATGATGATAATGATGATACATAAAAAAACGGGGGAGTGGGCGGAGCCCTTGTAGCCACTAAAATGTCACTAACATGTCAATTCACACGTATAAATAGCAATCACAATATGTGTTTTGACGTAATATTCGTTTCCAAATTTCGCATGCAAATTATTTAGAAAATACCAAATTGCACACTATTTACATAGATATAAATATGTATTAAAATTTAAACGTTTCTTTTAATGATGATTTTGAACATTAGATAATCAAAAGTCTAAAATGTGTAAATTTACTCAGTCTGTCAAAACAGCGAATCGGGTTTGTAGTAGTGATAATACGACGTAATTGCTTGTATGTGTGCTCCCGGCGACGCCGAATCTCGTACAAAATAAGTTTGACAGCCATTCTATTATGTATTATAGTATTCTATGATTAAAATTCTATTTGATAATTTCTTTGCAATTTCACTTTAATGCTGGGGTCACAGATATTCAGAACTATTACGCACAGAGATTCCTCTGTGCTTCCAAACTATACGCAGTAAAAGGTGTCCTCATTCAATCATCGGTGTAACCTTTGTGGAGGCCCAAAATACATCTGTTGACATGTGTGACGGACAGACGACAAACACAAGGCGCTCTTCAGTGTAAATACGTAAAAAAATAGTTTCATGAATGTGTTAATTTTTTAACTTTATCGCGTTAAATATTATTTTAGCGCGAATATATATAAAGTGATTATAGACTTGGTTATGAATTAATTTCTGCAACTCCTGTTTCTCTTGAATTTATATACGATCTTAGGAGAGGACAGATGGAAACAAACCAGGGAATGGGCAGCAGTATTCCCCTGATAACCAGAAAAAAAAACATGCGTGCAGCTCACACGCGACAGAAGTGAAACCATCAAATGAAATGAAATATTAAATACAAATACTTTAAATGATTTATTTAATATTATAAATTAAACTACAAGTTCGGCATAAAATATAAGAAAATTTAATTTTATAGTATATAAATGTAACAATCCTTTTTATATGTACATTAGACACCGATATTATACTACTCTTTTCGATATACCTTGTATAATACTCACTAATTACAAAAAGATTTATATCAATTTTACCTATTACGAAGTTCAGGTTTGGCCGTTCTTCACCGCTTGTTTAATCCATAGGCACACGACACCTTCGTACCTTATTGAACAAAACGCGTAAGCGACGCCGTTTCGGTCGTTTACGACTTTTTCTCGCGAGCATTGAGCTATAATCTATAATGCTTCCTATCTCATTTTCTCCCACATTAAATCTTATGAATTTATGTGACTGTCTCTTTTTACTATCGCTTTTTCGTTACATAGACTTTCAAATCACAACGATGCTAAAGAAGTTTTCACTTCAAAACTGCGGTTTCCAATCCGCCCAAAAAAAGCAGGCCTTATGAGGTCTATGCTTAGCAGTGGATCTTTATGGGCTGTATGTGATAGATGGATGGATGGATGACGAACGATGGTTACGGTTTTTATGCAACTTTGAAAGTACTACTAACAGTAAGTAAATACTAGAAAGTGAATAAATAAATAAATAAATTCTTTGAAATTTTTCAAAACAACCTCTTGATCTACAAATATTGCCGAAAAAATTATGTAAATAGGCCTACGGGTTACGGAGCAGATATATTTCAAAGAATCATTTTCTTGCGCAATGGGAGCTCCAAAAATAGGAGACGAAAGAAGATAATAAGATTGTAAACTATTTTGATGCGGTTTTCAATTTATTAATATATTATTTATTGTAAACCAATACACATTAAAACAAAAATTAAATTAAATAGACAAAAAAGGTGCAATAGGCGGTTTATCACGGATTGAGCACGACAAATACATAGAGGGAAGAAATTCCTGAAGCGTACTGTAGTAACAGAAAAAAAATTGAAGAATTGAAGAAGGATGCAACATGTACAGAAGTTTCCATGCAGTACCTAGACCTTTTCGTATTATACGGTCTCATAATAATTGTGATTCATGACTTTCTGGATAACGTGGTCGCGGGTAACAGTCTGGCGGATAACAGTGTTCTAGTCTCAAGGGTATGATTGAAAGCCGGTATTGTTATTACAGGCTCTGAGGCATTCCACCTTAGTCCTCAGATGAACGAGGTGATAACTTGATGGAAAATAGATATTGAAGTCCCTATTCATCTTAACTCGAGTAAGAATCAAAATGCAGAATTTGAAAATGCAGAATACTATTGTGAAATACCAGCTTACTGCTGCTTTGTTTCGTATGGTGATTGTAGAGAACCGGAGACCCTTTTTATTTAATAAAAATTTCGTAGTTCTTGGCGGACTGCTTAACATACCAGACATCTATTTATCTTATCATACCGAACATGTACGCTACAACCCATTTTCGGTTTGTGTCAAAATTAGAAATTGTCTTGTCGCTATCAGAGCCACGGTACATACCGCATATTTCCCTTCGAATTGAACTCATCTACATACATAAACACTCACGCCTGTCACCCAGAGGGGTAGGCAGAGACTACAGACTTCCATTTAGCACGATCCTGACATACCTTTCTCGCCTCTTCCACATCCATATACCTACGCATACATGCTCGTCGGTTAAGGGTACTCTTAATTTGACCCATTTTTAGTATATCGCCAATTTGGTCGACAAACTTCCGCCTAGGACGTCCCTTTCCGACTCTTCCATTCACTTCTGCAACATATATTTGCTTTGTCAGTCTTTCCGCATTCATTCTTTCTACATGACCAAACCACCGAAGCATTCCTTTCTTAATCCTGGTCACCGCATCATCTTGCAAACCACACTCTTCTTTTATCACACAGTTTCTCACCCTGTCACTCAGATTCAGCCCTAACATACTCCTTAGCGACCGCATTTCTACTGCATTTATTCTACTCTCGTGCTTCTTCTGCCACACCCAACTTTCACTACCATACGTTAAAGTAGGGACTAATACAGCACTGTGAATTGCCATACGTGCCTTTTTTGACACATTCTGACTTTTCACAATAGAGTGTAGAGCCCCATTTACTTTATTTCCTGCATACAATTCATATAATAAATCTAGACTTAATCTTATATCTAGATTAATCTAAACTTAATTTTTAAATGATGCCAGATAATCTTACAGATACTAAAATATTTTTCAGTTTTCTTTAGATTTCATTTCAAATTTTTAGATATTTTAGATCAAAATTAATAGCTATATAGTATTTATTAGCTATACAGCATTATTCTTACTTTTCATTAAAATATAGCGAACACTTTTACAATATAGTTATAAAAATGGAAACAATCTGCATAAAGATGCCAAGGTTAGGAATATAAGTAAGGAAGTATAAGAAAATATATTATTGTATAGATAATTTTTAAATAATATACAAGTCTGTAGCACACTTCCAACTGATTTTAGATTTCTAAGATACTTGCGAAAATGAAGGAAAAGGGGTTAAGGGAATGCAATTTTGGCTCTAGCAGCCCTTGAAAACTATAAATTAGTGAGCCACCGGCTGTTATTTAACGTCACTAATTTGTTCGTTTTGTAGAAAACTCAAGAGGAGTCATATAAACAAAGATTAAAATTAGATATAAAGAGCAAATCTAATTTTCGATTTTGTTGAATTGTATTCCAAACTACGATTTGATTCAAGGTATTTTCTGACTAAATAATCTAAGAAAACATTCGTTTCCAAGATAAAAGAGAAGTCAGAGTATTGGCTCGTAGTTCATAGAATCTGTTCAAATATGTGATGTCATTGTTTTAATAATTTATTTAGGTAACTCAGGGTCATTTCAGAATAAACTCACACCAATATTTGATAACAGTAGTAGTATAAGGCGAACCCCCACTAGATGGAGTGACGACCTAGTGAGATATGCAGGAAGTCGATGGATGCAAGTTGCTCAGAACCGTGCTTTGTGGCATTCCTTGAGGGAGGCCTCAGTTTAGCAGTGGACTTGTGAAGGTCTGTAATGATGATGATGTTGATGATGATTTGATAGCAATTATATTATATTAGGTAACAAAATGAAAATCTTTTGAATGCAGATAATGATGTACTTAAGGATTATTATCTGTAGCTACATATGTAACTTAATTACCTATTCAAACTTTTACCACGGAACTAATCTGATGTAAGCCATACCTTTTCTGTTTCTTTTTCTATTTTAATACAAATTTTATTTTATAAACGTCGTTTTTCTCAGGTATCGTGAAGGTAGTTTACATAATTTTTCTCAAAGACAAACATCCAGATTCCAGAAAAAATATTTATAGCTCGTAAACACTTGCTCCGTGAAGGATTAAACTTGTGGCCCTCAGCAACGCTTAAACTGATTGCTAAGCCACCGCAGCATGGAGTCGCAAACAAGCATTATCGAATTTTTTTTTATTTGACGACCTGGTAAGACATGCAGGAAGTCGATGGCTGCAGGTGGCTTAAGACCGTATTTTGTGGTATTCCTTAGAACTTGGAGGAGGCTATATTATGTTCAGTTGTGGACTTGTTATGGGCCTCAATGATGATGATGACACAGTACAACACAGTAACACGCGCACCGATATTAAGTTAAAATTGTGTAGTATTTAAAATTACAAACTAAAGGGTGATAAAAAAATAACGTAAAAAATCATCCAGCTATGCATATTTAATACGTATCTGGCAAAGAAAAATTATTATCTGATTATTAACATCAACGTACACAAAAGAGATCAATGAAGATTTTTACAGCAGTCGGTTTTAGCGTTGACAAGTTTATTTTTGGATTCTATTACAAGTCACTTTATTGTTGGCAGAAGAATTAGCAAATCGAACTGAGGCGTGACATAGATCACAAAGTTTCTAGGAATCGAGTAAACTGTGCCGAATCTATAATACACACACCCTTTTTCTTTTTTTATATAACTAATGTGATAAAAAAGCTTCAAGTTCACCTGATGCAGGAAGTGGATACTGCAGCCCATAAACATCTGCAATTAACTTCAAACAAAACGGAAATCTCTGAGGACTAAGATGGAATGCCTTACACCGTGTAATAGTATTGACTCTCTCTTCCCTTCGGAACATAGCAGTCCAAGCTCTGCTATTTCGTGGCAGAAATAGGTAAGAAGATGCTCCTTAACCAGTTTGACTCCTTAGCAGAAACGATGTCCTACACCTAGAAAAAAGTGTCCTTGCGCATGTTGTCGCTAGATCCAGGTCATGACTGAGGTTAATAACGACTGCACCTATAATTTTACCTTTGTCGTATCGAAACCGTACTATTTATAAGCGGAGATTTATACGAAATCCTATGTATTATAAGTGTTGTGAATGTACACACAATGAGGGGTATTTTTGGAGCGTCGATCGGCGAGTCGGTGGCGTTCAGGGCAGTGTAGGTTCAGCGGGCGCCCGGAGCGCGTGGACCGTCCCGTAAACGGTGTTAGTGACCCAGTGAACAGACGTGCAGTGCGACACTAGTGTAAGTTAAGAAGAGGAGCTTATTAATCGATTAATGCTACGAAGTGCTTCGGTGTCGCCGCAGATATGGATTAAGTGAAGTTATGCTAACATACTAATGCATGACCGCCGCTGGCGGGGTTGTAAGCGGAATGGGAGAATTTTGAGTGGTGCGTAGGCGTGAGCGTCGCGTGCGCAGGGTGTGGGCAGGGAAATTTGATAAGGCGATATGTTGGTCGACCGACTGGCCAGTTTTGTATGCAGCTAGTGTCGGTGGCGCGGACTATTTTTGAACCGGCGTCGCGGCGGGATATTTCTGCTGTTCCCCGACCGCGGCGGGCTCGAGCGGCCGTGTTTCATTAATCATGGGATTTCGAAATTGATGGACGCTGCGCACGCGCGTCTCTTGTATGATGTATGATTTCCAGGAATATCCGATGGTTCTGCTCTAGATCGAACAACCGAATTAATTTCGCTTTGCATGTATTGTGTGTATTATATTATTAGCACATAGTAAACTATTATATAAACTCATAATATGCACAAGACCACTTGTAATATATTATTAATGATTCTATGACTTCTTGTACGAATATTTATTGTATACACACACACACACACACACACACTCGTATTGGAAAATAAATCCCTAAAAAAAAACAAAAAAAAAAAAAAAAATAAAATAAAAAACTCAAACACCATCCTCGTCAAAACAAAAAAAAACAACCAATAAAAAAAAAAAAAAAAATAAATTTTTTTTTTTTTTTATATTTATAATAAAAAAAAAAAAAAAAAAAAAAAAATAAAAAAACCTTAAACTCTTTTTTTTGTTTTTTTAATTTTTCACCCCCCACCCCACCAAAACAAAAAAAATAAATAAAAAATTAAAAAAAAAAAAAAAATAACAAAAAAAAATAAAGGGGGGGGGGGTATATATATATATATATATATTTTAAAAATATATATAAAAAAAATATATATATTTATAATCATGTGATCAAAATTGATCAAGTTTGAATTAAGTAGGAAATAAGAATGAAATAAGTAATGAAAGTAACTTTTGCGAAACTCCTCAAATTACAAATCACATAGACTCGAAAACATATCTCTTATTCGGTTTCCATTCCATTACTGCCTGTGAACATAAGCCTCTCCCAGAAATTGCCTTATAGGGAGGAATTTGCCACAGTTGCCACGATAGACGGGTGGGTCGGTGACCGTAGTTTTTAATTATTTTGTTTGGAAAAGATGCTGCTGCCCATCTTCTGCCACAGTTTTCCTTGCGATTTACGTCACCTACAGGATGTTATTCGATTTATTTCACGGAAATTGGTTAGTTGTTTTATTTTAAGCAATATACGTAAGATTTCGCCATAACAACATAAAAATTAATAATGCTGTTAAGATAAACTATTTATTATAATTGTAATATAAATAGCAAGAAAACGCCCTTCAAACTATTAAACAAATAGGCACGAATATAAATCATAAACTCAGTTTATTTAACAGAAATTGGTATACGATGATGTATAATTTTAAATGGTTCAAGGAGCAGTAAACTGAAAGCCGCACGGGTGATATAATGCGTCATTACCACACTATAAATGCTCATTACATTCTTTTTTAATACTTTTATGTGTATACTACAAATAAAACCAGAATTATAGGAGCAAGTAACACCTATATATTCAAGAATAAAATTAAATATTAACCTTCGCAAGAGATTGACATACTTATTGGTATTCTTTCATCTCTAAACATTTCACCCTTAGTATTCTCTTAGTTTGATTATTATCTTAGAGCAGGCTCGCAGTGTGTCCACCATGAAGATATCTCCGAGTGGTATGATTTTACGGCGGGTGTTTTTCAGGGTAGTGTTCTTTCCCCACTTCTCTTCTCCATTTTCATCAATGCTCTCACTATTCTCTCCACTCATTATCATCTCTACGCTGATGACTTGCAATTGCACCATCACCTCTAAGTCAAAGATATATAGAGAAGGCATTCAGTTTATTAATAAGCTGAATGCTGACTTTTGAAAAACCCTGTGGTCTTCTTGCTAGCCCTGCTAAATCCCAATTTATGATTATCGGCAGCTCACGCATACTTAACGTATTATTAAACCGTTCGAAGATCCCTGCTGTATTTTGCGATAAAACTTAAATTCCATTTACAGAGTCTGATAAGAACTTAGGTTTTATCTTTTATAATACTCTTTTCTATCTCTCAAGAGTCTCCAGATGTTTTTACCGTCACAAACTAACCTAAACTCAAGCACTTCTTCTAGTTCTACCTCTTATTGACTATGCTGATGTTAGTTTTGATTGAATGATTGAAAGATTGAATGATTCAAAGGAACTGTTGAACAAACTAGAACGTTTCGGTCTTCGTAAGTTTGATCATATTTTAGAGTACAGGACTCAATTAAAATGGCTTCCTATCCATAGATGTTGATACTTACATCATATCAGTCTATATTCATCAGTTATAATATCTTTACTTTATACTCTTTAATCCTTTTGCACCTCCATATCTCCGCGATGGTTTTGAGTATCTTGTACCTCACGAAATTCATTGCCAGTTCACTAAACAGCTAGCACTCAAAACCCCTTCCAATTCCTCAAGTCGTTGTGGTGGATCTTTTACTGCTGGTTCTTCTCTTGATATTATATGCAGAGTAAAGAAACATTACATATCTAAATGTTATTATTAATAGAAATAAAAAAGAAAATATATCTATGTTTATACACATATAAGTTAATGTCAAAAATGACTGTCTCGTTGGTCTAGTGGTTGTAGTAGTGCGACTGCTGATCTTAAGGTCCTGGGTTCGAATTCCGGGTCGGGCAAAAAAATCAATTATTGAGTTTTTCCGTCAATTCAGTAGCTGCTCGTAGTAGTCAGGAATTTGGCGGTGTCTCATCCCCGTGCCTCGGAAAGCACGTAAAGTTGTTGGTACTGCGCCTAATTTACTCTCAGGTTGTGTCGGTATACCGTCCCATCGGATTATGAGAGTAAGGGAATAGAGAGTGCATCTGTGCTTGCGCATACACTTGGGCACTATAATGCTGTCCTGCGCCGATGGCTAGTTTCCAATCATTAATTGTTAAATATAACTCAAAGCCAATTTCTATTAAGTAGTGTTTACGTTAACTCTTATTAGGATTAAGCTAGATTTTGTTCATCATATTTAAATACTTAAAATTGTTATCATCTTATAGTGTGTACCATAAAGAATTAAAACCTTGCATAATAATTAAAATCAACAAAATGTTAACGACGTTAATCTAAATTTTAAAGAGATTCAAGTTTTAATCTTTAGAGCCTTTTTTGATAATATATTAAAAACTAAAGAATTAATTTATTTAAACAAGACATCTATATCGTCAATCCATCTGGCAGTCTACCTCTTCATTATTCGCATCATTGTCAAAATCGGCTGAAAACAAAGCTAAATGTTAATTTTTGGTCATTACGTATGAACTGGCACTGAACTGTAAAATGATGGGACTTGGAATGCCAAATTTAAATACATTTCATATTTAAGGCATGTTTTTCCCTTTTTAAAAACAAGTAATTTATTTACCTCTTTGGGTTATGTTTTTTTTAATATCGCTGTATTTAAAAGGGACTCTAAGAAAACTATTAGAACTAGCAATCGTCCTAGCTTCGCACGGGTAATTAAAAAAAATCTGAGTCTCGACAACTGCGCACCTACCGGGTCCAAATGTAAGTATAAAGCGTCTAGGGATTCGTTCAAACACACACAAAAGATTTATCAAAATCAATTGGATGGTTTCAAAGTCTATAACAGACATAGGTAGAATTTTTTTAATGTTTTATATAGATAGATAGATAAGAGTTTTAAACTGCGAAACGGCACGCAATATTAATGATATGCTGGCACTTTTAATAAACAAATTATGTACAATCCCTTTCGCTTGGAAAATCTTCAACCATGTCAACGTTTGGAGAAAGTTGAGTCTTTAGTTTTGGCTAAGCTAACAACAGCTTTTGATTATAATTGTTAAAATAACATTAGATCATTATAAATTGGTTGACTTACAGTTGACGACTGAGACGTTGGTAAAATTAGAAAAGTTAAAACTTCCTTCATAATCCACCATTTTCTCTAGACCCTGCCTCCACCAACTTCAACTTATTTTGATGTTCGACTCCAAAAAAACAACAAATAGAAATTTTACAAAGACTTAAAAAGAAATGAGAACAAGTTGCCTGATGTCGACAAGAGAAGAGAAAAACGGTCCTCCGCTAGAACAAATGACGACTAGCAAATCCATCGAATACAAGCTTAGTGTACCAGAATTCAGAAGTAGTCAGAAGAAGCAATGGGCACAGTGTTAAGCGTATTCCAAGTGAAACACTCTCAGAAGAAACCTCTGTGACAAGTAGGCATACAGACACAGAGTGATACAATTCCAGAGGTGATTCCATAAGACCGCTTGTTCCGATTTACTGTATTTGACACAGAACACTTAAAATATAATTTGCGTAGCATAGAAAGTATCCCAGAGATTCCTGGAGATTTGACATTGTTTAAATCAACACATTCGAAGTTACGAGCGTTACTTTTACGTATAAAGTACGTGCAAAGTTTGTTGAACCGGAAACAATATTAATACATTGTTGGTAAAGTGTGTAGTAAGATATGAGCTAACTAAATCGGTAGTCGCAACTAGGCTACCGTACCACCAATCCTTGCCGGAACATACATGTTGCGACGTTGATCGATTGGCCCAAATCGTACTCAATATGTGCCAGATATATATACGTTTCCAATCGCAAGAGAAATAAGAGGAAATAAATGCATGTAGTGCACCGTAGACGAATGCGGGATAAATAATTATTAAATACTATTTACTTTTTTTAAATGTTCCATTGTTTTGACCATAGCTTTCAATCTATATTATGAATCAGTGTTTTCAGTGTTTTGATTAAATAAATTATGTATTGGATTTTATACAGAAATTTCAAATGCATTGCTTTTTCTTATCAGGGCCTTTTTCAAAAAGATTAGTTTTTAATCAATCCTGTAACGAAGGTTCTAAAATTGACAATTATGACCATCCATCCATCCATCTATTGACCAGCCATCTATTTCTTTATTTTTGAAGATAATAAAGATTAAAGAGATATATTATGTTACTCAATAATTTCATAGGATAAAAACTTTTACCTTATTCATGTATGTAATATCGAAATAACGTTTTTTGTTTAGCTGAGGGGTTAACTTCGTACCATTAAGACATGATATTCTATTTTTAAAATGTTTGTTCGTCTTTCGGTCTGTATGGGCTTAATGTTCGGAAATGCTTATCCCATTGTAATGAAATTTCACAAAAAATAGATATCAATACAAGTTATCTCGGCTATTTTTGGAGATTTTTATTCAAAGAATGAATAATTTAAAAAATAAATGGCTATTAATACATCCCACCCAGGTGAAACCGCGACTCAACTCGAAAGAGCGACTCGTTAGTTTCTAAATAAATCGTCGGTTCAGGATATTCTACATCAAATGACCAAATTTCAGCTCTTTAACTCATTCCGTTTCTATCTAGAGATCCATCAGCTCTATAGAACTAGCAATTTAGCAGATCAACGAATACTGCACGGGAAGTTGTACTAAATAGTTGCAAAAAAACTATTTTGTTGCTTGAACCGGTTCTATTAAAAAAATCCATCAATCTAGCAGTTAACTAAAATATCTTTACATCAAACTAGTAGTTAACTAACCAAAATCAATGATAATGGAATCAAAAAGAGGTCAAACTTTGTTGCTAATTTGTTGTTGGAAAAAAGTATAAGAACAAGTAAGAAAATCTAAGAATTAGCCGGCCCTAGCTAACCGACAGTAACCACACTACTGTAGTACGTGGTGTTCATAGGCGAGAAACATTCGTAGATTTTATTTCTGGCCAGAAATGATATCAGCGATGCTCAGAAGACCAGCAACAAAATAGAAACAAAAGCAAGGACTTGTAACACTGTCTATGCCGTATCTTAATATTATCTTGTTATTTATTAATAAAAATAAGGTCTACAGCAAACTCGCGGAATTAAAAAAAAAATTACTAAACCAAATAATTTCTCAAAGTTGTTTTCTCACACCTGTTGCTACTGCGCTGGCACAGAAAGAATGTCATCCTTGTTTTCAAGTTTCTAATCTAACTAGATGGTAAGACAATAATCTAAAGTCTTCATTTGTAATTTTTTGCTTGTGGTCTGAGGGTGCCATATCTGAGGAGTACGGTGGATTGGGGAGGAAAGACCAGTTGAGTGAAAGTATTATTTCACGAGTCGATCTTTTTATGTATTGAAATTATACTTACTTCTCGTTAATTTCCGCTACACAATCCAGTTGTTCATAGTAAATATTTTCCGCAATCGTAATGTTATTTAGCAGGATTTCCTAGTAATTAATCCTGTTTATTTATCACCTCACATTTTAAAGAAATTTTCGACTTCTAATGAGTTTTGATGTCGATATGCCCATTTCTTCATCACCAAGCCACTGATGCTTAAGCGTTAAAATTAAGTAATAGATAACCCACTTTTCATTCTCTGCAATACTACCCTACATCAACTTATTAGCACGACGGTAACTAAATTCCTCCTCTAAAATCTGAAAACAAAGCGTGACGCTGCTTTGATTTTAAAAGAGAGGTCATGGGGCACATAAACTGAATGTTTCCGTCACTTTCCTAAAATGTAAAGTTAGTTTTTCTATTGCAGTATGAGAACACTAAAGTGTCTCTGCCAAACAACGTGAAGTCAATCTGAGACCAATTTCAACGAGTATATTGATTTTCCCCACAATAATTTACTGTCTTCTACCTTCTAGTCCTGCATGAGATTCGTGAGACAGATTATTTCCATGTTTAAATCTTATTTTCTACTGCTAGGTACTGATATTTTAAGAGGCGGGCTGTCACCTTTCGTTACATATATTGTGCACTGCTACAGTCGCTTTTCGACTTAAGGAAAATTTAAGAATTAAAAGCATATTATATTACTGCTCGAGGTCTACCATTGCTCCTTCTATAGATATAAATAAATAAATAAATAAATAAGCCTTTATTCCCACTCTTAACAGCTTTAACAGTGTGTGTGCGGTTGTCTGCGTGTGCACGCGCGTGCGCGTGTGTGTATTTGTGTGTGTTTCTGAGTGGATATGCGCGCGACTGTGTGTATATGTTAATTCAATATGTGGTTACCATCTTCTATTCAGGGGTCATCCATTGTTGGATGAATGCCTCCTCCATCTCGTGCCACTTGTCTCTATCTTTTGCAGTACGTGTTCACAGGTTTCCCGTTACTGCCCCTATGTCATCCTTCCATCTTCCAAGAGATAGCCCATGGTGTCTCTCGTCATCACGAGGGACCCAATGTAGGACACGCTCGCTCCACTTACCTTCTCTGGATCTTATGACATGTTCCACCAATTTCCATTTAAGCCTCTATCGTCATGAGGGCCTTTTGACTAGTGATGCAACGGAAGTGTCATATCTGAAGCAGAAACGGAAACAGAAACGGATGCGGAAACGGAAATAATACTCATTAAAAAATTACAAATAAAACTTTTAATTAACATTCAAAGTTAAGTAGCAGTAAGTTATATATTATGAAAAGTAGTTCGGCCGCTTTTACACCTAACAATCTGTTCCAGTGTTCTTCATATATAAGTCCAGCTCCAATAAATAATTGCTCACTGGCGAAGCTGCGTACCACCTATACACCAAAGCTAAATAGGCACTGAAATTTGGGCAAACCCTTTAAAGAGCCACATTTAGGTTTAGCGAGTAGGTAATTTAGTATAGCCCTAGCACGAAAGTACGACGTTAATATACTTTGAATACAAAATACTTGTTTTCTTTAAAAATAATTAATATAAACTTCAAGTAAAAAATAAATAATATAAACTTCACGCAAACATAACTGCACCTAAAAAATTTGCAAATCTAATCTCTAACAAAGACATTTATTAAAAACAATTTTTAACTGGGGAAAACACGTTTTAACTAAAATTTGGTTTTAACTATAATATAGGAATACATTTTATAAATAAATAGATATGCAATTCCTTGACTGATCATTTGTTTTTTAGTTTGCGATAAAAGTTTTACAGTTTCAACTGACTTCTAAAACTCTGCAAACTCTTCGGCGTTTAAGATGGCTCTGTAAACCGGTAGTTGTGTGTAGCCTTTTCGCGAGTATATTTTGTCACATAATTTACATCTGGCTGCTAAATCATCAATCTCAAAATAACTTATTTAAATTAACACAAACACAAAAACTTGTTTTTTGCATCATGATTGCACTTAAATTACACACGACATAAATTTCTAATTAACTAAAAATACAATAAATCTATTTATGTGGATGCGTCGCTGAGTTCCGTTCAAACTTCCGTTATAAAACTTGCGGAAACAGAAGCAGAAACGGATGTTAAAAACTATACAGAACTTCCGCAGTTGCGGAAACAGAACCAGAGTTCTGTTGCATCACTACTTTTGACCTAAATTTACGCATTCTTCTACATATTCGATGGTCTTATTTTTTAGAAGTACTGGTATTTTCCCCATAAGTCATGATTTTTGTTTTGTGTACATTAATTATTAAGCCACATTTTGGACTTTTAGCATTAAGATCATAAATCATTTTTTGTAACTGTTCTTAAATCTCAGAGATGATTACAATGTCGTCCGCAAAACACAGGTTTGACAGGTACTCTCCATTAATATTTATGCCTTCTTTGCTTCACTTTAGTTTTCTGGAAATGTGTACAAGTATAGCAAAGGGATATAGAGTATGGATACGTTTTACTGCTTGGCACAGGTATTCTTTGAATTCTGTTAGAGCTTTAGGACAAGAAAATGTCCGCAGCGCTGCCCCATGCGTGTTGGCGAACTTCACATGTCTTCGAAATATTTATTGCATATTTGTAATATTATTTATTTTCTGGGTTTTTCTATACTATTTTTATATTGACACGAAAATTATATATTTACGTTATCAATTTTATGACATAAAATGTTAAACGCGTTTTAATTTCTTACTTATTTTTAATTTCCAACATATTAAGTGCTTGGCAAAACTTGTGATTACAATAAAACGAGTATATAATAATAAAATAAATATACGATAAAAGGGTACTAAGTGTTTTACGTCCTGATGTCATAGAACCTCAGTTATCTCGGGCTTTTGAATATAAATTTATCATTTGCAATAATCAAGAATTGTTTGATTTGGGGCTGTTTTGAAGTTTTCTCTTTAGAAAGAGCGTTTAAGCAAATATAAGAGTTAAAGACTTTTAAAAAACTTTAACATTCAGTCAATAATGCCTGTTCGTGGTATCTTGGGTGCTAACCCTTGCCGTATAATATTATGCAAACAACACGAGTTCGATCATCATCGGACATCGCTAATCGCTGACTACATGCTCGGCGGTGAAAGGAAACATCGTTTAGTGAGGAATATTTGTAGTCAAATCTTAGAAACTGAAATGTCCTTCAACCATCACGCACTGAAACTCCGCGGTGGATTACTTACTCTGTAAACTTTTCAGAAATGAGGCTGTAAATTGCAGTTATACTGTAAATTTAAAATAATTTTGTTTTTAATTATGCATTTTGCACAATTATATAGAGTTTAGAGCCAATTTTAGCACGGTTTCAACCACTTTTTCCTGGCTTTTTAAATTAACCAGCTACAAGTAAATATAAGACTTTCAACAGTTGAATCTGTACATTAGTCTTGGCAAATGCGAACATTTCTAACGCTGATATATTATAGTCTAATTAATTTTACTGAGACTGGAATAGACGTTATATAAGAAAAGAATGTTGGCATTGTTAATAAAAGGCCCAATTTAATAGAAAAATAAAATTGTAGAAAATGGTCTTTCTTGAATTTTAGTAATTTAAATCTTTATCCCTTATTAGTAGTTTCCAGCCGAAAATATTTTTTTAAAAGCTGTAGCTGAATCAGATCGTACGGTTTTACTGTAACCATCGGTGAAAATTTACTTAATTGTGCTAAAAATTTCTCTTCTAGCACTAGGAATGATCAGAGATAACTAAGCAAATCCTGTACTGTTATTTTTATGTTTTAAAAAAAATAACTTCCATTCTTCCATTAACTATAACCTGTAACTTATATTATAAATTATTGTTATATAACTTATATTTTGTAATTTATTACATGGATAATAATGCGACTATTATTGATTAAATTATAAACGTTCTACTTTTGTTTTTCCTATTAATTAATGTATTTTAGAGGATAGATTACGGGCCACTGCGTTCATTTACTATCAGCTGGATTGTGTGCCTGTTATTATGCTTATTTTTATAAATAATAATAAAAAGAAAAGATTGATAAGAAAATTTAATGAAACAACAAAAATAATACACGAAAAATATTTGTCATAAGCGCACTGTGACAATGAGTTCGAGATATAACTTCAAATGGCGAACATGTTAGTACTAATGTAACTTTAAATTGAGAGGAGCTGAGCCTTGTTGAAATCACCATTTTTCTGGGAATCACACTGGACGCAAAGTTTCAGTTGGGCCCCCATATATCAAAACTCAGATATGCAGGTTTCCTCACGATGTTTTTCTTCAACGCCACGCACGTGGTAAATCAACACTTAAAATTGCAATTAACAATGTTATTGGTACCGGTGGGTATCGAACCCGGGTTACTCGCGTTCTGTTATATTTACAGCGAGCGTTAACCATCTTTGCTACCACGACTCTCTGCATATCTGAGGAAGAAGTAAAAAATATCTCGAAGACATGTGAAGTTCGCCAACACGCATTGGGGCAGCGCAGCGGACACTTGCTTGCCCTAAAACCCTCTCAGAAATGCGGGGGAGGCCTGTGCTCAGCAGTGGAACATATATAGGCTGTAACTTTACTTTACTTTATACCAATACTAGCAAGCAGACTTAGTTCTGAAGGATATGCTGTAAAAAAATTAGAAATCTTAATAGTGTTGAAACAGCTAAACTAGTTTACTTTAACTATTTCCATAGCATAATGCCGTATAGTATTTTGATATGGGGACACGACTGACACTGAAATTATATTTGTTTTACAGGAGAGTCGCTCAGACAAACATTTGAAAAAATTAATATATTAACTTTGGCTTCTTAATGCATTTATGAAAATGCAATGTAAGTAAACAAAAATAAATGTAGTTTTACAAAAATAAGCGATATTCATTCTGTAAACACTAGGAATAGACACAATCTAGTAGTACCAGTTACTCGACTCCACCGAGTCAGTAATTCATTCTTGGGCGATGTATACGCTTTTATAACAAATATACAAAATTTAACCTCTAAAAAGTTCAAAAACTTTATTAAACTAAGTTTGTGTAAAAACGGTTATAATAATATGAAGGAATTCTTGGATGATAAGGGCGAGCTGCGGCGTCTGAGAAGGGCGAGCGCTACCAAGCTATTTCTAATTTGTTAAGTGTTGGTAATTGTAACATACAGTGGTAAATTAGAAAAAGTGACTTTCTTCTTTAAGTATTATTTATAATCTATATTGAATAAATGGCTTCCGTTTCTGATTCTGTTTCTGACTTTTGTTTATTCAATACTAGTAGGGCGATGCCAGATCTGATAACGATTCGTTTTCTGTTTTTTTTTTTTATTATTTTATTTGTTCAAAAATAAAAAGTTTCGAGATTAATTTCTTCTGATAATTTTGTTACGCAATAGTGATTCTGCAAAGTCACCTTGTCGCTTAATTTAAAAGATGTTTATGTTGTTGATGTTCGATTCGGTTGAGTATAGACCACTAGTATAACTACAGGTTGTAAGATATATTAGGGCGACCATGGTAACGGCGGGGCAGGGTGGGCTAAGAATCTCTGGTGGAGGTTCGGTTGCCACCTACGACGACTCGACCTTGCAACATACTCGTATAACGCTCGCACCCTGAGGACTGACGAGAAGATACTGGAGCTGGAAGAAGAGGTAGACAAGTTGCGCTGGCATATTATTGGATTATCCGAGGTCCGAAGAGAGGGGGAGGACACGGCAATCCTCGAGTCCGGCAGCTTATTCTATCACCGGGGACCATCTGTCCCAAGGAGGTGTCGAATTTATCGTCCACAAGTCTCTCGTCAACAACGTTGTAAAGATTGGGAGTGTGTCGGCGAGGGTCGCGTACCTGATACTCAGAATCACCAAACGGTATTCGCTGAAGGTCATACAGGTTTACGCACCAACCTCGGGACATCCCGATGAGGAGGTGGAGAAAATGTATGAGGATATTTCCAGAGCCATGCATTTCCAAAACCCACTACACGGTGTTAATGGGAGACTTCAACGCAAAACTAGGAACAAGAGAAAGCGGTGAGCTTAAGGTAGGGAAATTTGGAGAAGGGCAACGGAACCGAAGGGGCCAGCAGCTGGCCGACTTTATGGTGAAAGAGGGACTCTTTATGATGAACTCTTTCTTCCAGAAGCGGCCCCACAGGAAATGGACCTGGTCGAGCCCCGATGGTTCGACAAAAAATGAGATTGACTTCATTATGACGACCAGACGCCAACTGTTCAGTGATGTCTCAATGACTTGCGATCAAGGGTGAAAACTGGCAGCGATCACCAAATGGTTAGAGGCACACTCAACCTAAACGTTAAGTTCGCGAGGTCTCGTCTAATGAAGTCAACGCTCCGTCCCACTAGTGCTCCAATCCAGAATCCCGAAACATTTCAGCTCGAGTTACGTAACCGCTTTCAGTGCCTAGAAGATGGCAATGCAGTGGACGATATGAATGACAAGCTCGTGGAAACTGTCCATGCGGACCGAGCTAAGTTCTGCAAGACCCGCCGCAGAAGAACACAAAAACTCTCCGGTCACACTCTTAATCTCATGGCTGCTAGACGAGAGATGAGGCTGCAATCGTCAACAGATTTGACAGCATACAGGCAACTGAACAGACAGATCTCCAAATGCATGCGGCGAGACTTACGCAACTTTAATACCGCTTGTATTAAAGAAGCGATCAAGCGGAACCAGGGCTCCAAAGTCTTTGCCAGATATCTGTCTGCCAGAAAAAGCCAACTGTCAAAGCTGAAGACTGAGTGTGGCAACATCGTTTCCGGGACACCTCAGATTCTGAGTGAGATTGAGAGGTTCTACGGGCAGCTGCATACATCATCGTTGGAGCCACACGCAAGTGTGAGTAACGATCCAAGAGCAAGTCTTATCCGACACTATTCCGATGATATCCCGGACGTCAGTCTGAGTGAGATTAGAATGGCTCTCCGCTACCTTAAAAACGGCAAGGCCCCGGGCGAGAATGGAATTACAGCGGAGCTTCTGAAAGCGGGTGGAACACGGGTACTTGAAGTCCTTCAGAAGCTCTTCAATTTCGTCCTCCATGGTGGCACTACCCCGCCGCGTCTACGTGCTATTTTCGAGAGTCATTACGAATCGTCTCGCAGACTCGACGACTTCCAGCCTCCCGAACAAGCCGGTTTCCGAAAAGGCTTCAGTACCACAGACCACATACATACCCTGCGGCAGATTGTACAGAAGACCGAAGAGTGCAATCTGCCACTTTGCCTGGCGTATGTGGACTATGAGAAAGCCTTTGATTCCATTGAAATTTGGGCGGTGCTACAGTCCCTTCAGCGGTGCCAAGTTGACTGTCGTTATATCCAAGTGCTGAAGTGTTTGTACAGTAGGTCTACAATGGCTATCCGAGGACAGAACCAGATTTCGAAACCTATCCAACTGCAGAGAGGTGTAATACAGGGTGATGTTATATCCCCAAAACTCTTCAACGCTGCGTTGGAAGACGTTTTCAAGCTACTGGACTGTAAAGGATACGGAATTAACATTCAATGGCGAGTACATCACTTACCTTCGATTTGCCGACGATTTATACTAGTCCTTATGGCAGAATCGCTAGAGGACCTTAGTACTATGCTCAATGACCTCAATGGTTGTCTCACCATTAATTTCGGTTAATAGAAGATTAATCTTAAGATGAACATGGACAAAACAAAGATCATGTTTAATGTCCATGTCACACCTATGCCGGTAGTTGTTGGGAGCACTATGCGCGAAGTTGTTGACGAGTACGTTTACCTGGGACAAATAGTCCGACTAGGTAAGTCCAACTTCGACCGAGAGGTCAATCGACGGATTCAACTCGGCTGGGCAGCGTTCGGGAAATTACGACACATCTTCTCGTCAGGTATACCTCAATCTCTGAAAACTAAAGTGTATAACCAGTGCGTGTTGCCAGTGATGACTTACGGATCTGAGACGTGGTCCTTCACCGCTGGCCGTATGAGGACGCTCAAGGTCGCTCAGCGAGCTATGGAAAGGGCTATGCTCGGAGTTTCTCTGCGTGACAGGCTCAGAAATGAGGATATCCACAGTAAAACCAGAGTCACCGACATAGCCCAACGAATTAGTAAGCTGAAGTGGCAATGGGCCGGCCATATAGCTCGAAGAACCGATAAAAATTGATGGGGAAGAAAATTTCTCGAGTGGCAGCCTCGTACCGGTAGGCGTAGTGTAGGGCGACCCCCACTAGATGGATTGACGACCTGGTAAGTCATGCAGGAAGTCGATGGATGCAGGTGGCTCAGGACCGTGCTTTGTGGCATTACTTGGGGGAGGCCTATGTTCAGCAGTGGACTTGTGAAGGGCTGTAATGATGATGATGATGATGATGACCATATCAACCGGATGACCATATTTGAATTTTTTTATTCACTACAGCCTATTAAATTTTTGCTATAGTTACTGCGCTCGGCAGGCGGGTAGGCACAGCAGTTTTTTTTTTAAATATCTTGAGCTGTTTTTAGGAAGACGCTGCTGCCAGTCTCCTGACTCCTCTCTGTCGTCCCTCCCAACACCCACGGGTTGTTATGGGGAGAGAGTTCTCTTACGTCGCCAGCACTCGGCGGTAGTAAAAAATCTAAGCACAACCTATATATATATATATATATATATATATAAAAAAAAAAAAATATATACACAAAAGTTTTACAGTGAAATAAAACGGGAGACGTATTAGTAATAACTTTATAAAAAATTTGGCTATCATTTTACAAAAAAAAAAAAACAATTTCTTTTATATGACTCGTTCAAAATGTTCTCCTTAGTTTTGTAATAACTTGTTTTCAGTAAAAAGGGTCTCCGGTTCTCTACCCTCACCATACGAAACACAGCAGCATACCCGCAGCAACTACAACCATAATATAGCTGCAGCGTGGGTCTACTACGTTATATACGTTACAAAAATTAGTCTTTTAATAAAAATCCAAGCCGACTAAAAATATAAATAACTAAAAATGGTAAAATGAAAGTAAAAAAATATATAAAATTTCCACATTAGAGGTCAGAGTTTTAATAATTCCATACACTATTTCTCAGCATCTTTACGTTTAAATCATTTCAAACTTTGAACTAATTTCAATAATACCAGCTTGCCAAGGGTGGTAACTATGGCAAAATCTCTCAATCTAAGGGGAAACATCCCCCGACCGATGTTGAACAGCGAATTTTTACAGGCTAATTAATTAAATAAATTGAATGAAGGCTGAATTAAGTAAATGGCGCAAATTTGAGAAATGGTTAATAATAAAAACAAATTGTCTTTGAGAAATTACTACGTATTTGTGCCATTTGCTGTAGAGACTATCGGTCTGTGGGGTATACGTCCAGTGAAGTTCCTAAAGGAACTGTATCCACGATTGGTCGCCGCTGGTAATAAGAGGGATGGTTCTTTTCTCGCTCAAAGGATAAGTATAGCTTTTCGGCGAGGAAACGCAACCAGCGTCCTTGGCACGATACCATGGGGAGTAGAACTTTATGATAATTTATATTCTTAATTTTAGTTGTCCTTTTTTTAATATTATGTGTAAATAATTAGAATTTAATTTTACTAGCTTTATTAAATACTTAAACTTATTGAATAAAGGAAATTGATTTAAAAACAGTCTAAAAGCCAATATAGATATTAAGGGTTGATGATCTGTTTGACAAATTTTTCATATATCTATTACACCCCGATAACCTTCAAGCGGTTTATCAAAAACAGCTAGCCGCTTAAACCGTCAGCCTATTCATAGACGAAACGTGGCAAGAGAAGACCTTAGAATAAATATTTTTTACATGAGATTATCACCTGTTCCATTCGCACTCAAGCGTAACACCATGACTGTCTCCACTGATTTGGCTGTGTTCCAACCCGATACGTTACGAAGTAAAAAATTATGACCAGTTGTTATTAATAAAATTCATTGCGTTACTATTTAACCATAGGCAATATCCCTAATCGTTAATTCTTGTTATGATATAGTTGGTATATCATTTATATGATATAATATCATCATAAATGATACCAACTATGAGCAGATGATTTTTTAATTTAAATCAGTGGTTAACCATGTAGTTGTTTTTTTTAATAGAATTAGGGTCACAGGCGAGCACATAATTCACCAGATGGTAAGTGGATGCTGTGGCCTATAGACATTTGCATCTTTCTTCACTTAAGAATCAATATAGAAATTTGTTGTCACACTTACGACTAAGATGGAATTCAACACTTACGACTAAGTTTCCACTAATAAGGGTCTCCGGTTCTCTACACTCACCACACGAAACACAGCAGCAATGCTATTTTACGCCGGTATTTTGAGGGTGCGTGGTCCTACCCCGGTCGACCCGACCCCTTCATGCTACAATCATAATATAGCTGCAGCGTGGCTCTACCACGTAATAATATCCGTTACATCATTTCATCCCGTAGGTGTTATAAGAGATGACGGAGGAAAATTGAAACATAAGACGGGCAACAGCATCTTTTTGATGATCAACTTAATATAATAAAAAACTGCGGTTGCGGAATCGCCTGCAAAGCGTGGCAACTATGGCAAAATCCTACCGATGTGGCAATCTATGGGAGAAGCTTATATTTAACAGTGGACTCTTATAGGATATAAGATATATATCTTATATAAATGGATGGAAGTCAATGGTTTCGGAATTTGATAAACCGTTATCTAAGTAACAACCATGTTTCGACGGTGTAATTGAATTTCACATCCTATTTTGTTCCGTGCGTTATAAATTGTTTCGCTGTACTTTTTTATAGCATTGGGTGACAAACGAGCACACAGTCCACCTGATGGTAAGTGGATGCTATGGCCCATAGACTTCCACGTTTATCCTCAAATAAGAATCAAAATGCAAATGTGTTGTCACTCCTTAGAACTAAGATGGTATGCCTCGATTCCAGTAAAAAGATTATCCAGTTCTCTACACTCACCATATGAAACACAGCAGTATCACACTGCTATTTTACGCTGGTATTCTGTGAGAGCGTGGTCGTGCCACAGTCGAGCCGACCCATTCGTGCTACAACTATAATATAGCTGCAGAGTGGCTCTACTACGTAAAAATGACTTTATACAGTACTATATACAGTAGTAAAACAATATATACACTATATATTATCGTACTACTTTATATGTATTAATATATATGCCTCATTATACCATTACTGTTATAACCTATTAAAGTCCACTGCTGAACACAAGCCTCCCCCATAGATGGACTCATAGGGGTGATATTTGCCTTTGTTGCCATGCATGGCAAGTGGGTTGGCAACCGCAGTTTTTTTTTATTTAGTCGTTATTAGGAAGACTCTGATGCTCATCTCCTGCCTGTCTCCCTCTGTCGCCTCTTACGACACCCACGGGATGACATGGGGTAGTGGATAATTTTACACCACTACTACACGGTTCCTCCTTATGACTAAAATGTTGATGAGTCCAATCTCAAAAACATCTTTAAGTACCGGCCCGAGTCCCATTTCATAGTCAGAACTTTAACTAACAAAGAAAGATTTATTTAAAATAAAAATCCCGTGTTTACGACATTTTATAGGCGACGTGGTCGAAAATAAATATGGAATTGCTAACTGGTTAGATAGATAGTCCCTTTAATCTTTATAACGATCACAATCTTTATTTTTTTCACGTTTCTCTAATTTTATTATACTTTATTTTATTTGACGAGAAACTTTATTGCTAGGGATTATCGTAATTCCAATAATACTAAAATAAACAATAATTTTTTTTTAATTTAATATGGGTGACACATGTGTACCTCTGAGGACTAAGTGTGCCTCGTTTCCAACAAAATAGGCCTCCGGGTTTCTACACTCACCGTATGAAACACAGCAGTAATATGCTGCTATTAATACTAAAGCTAGACAAATGTTTTATTGTGCTTATAATTTTCATAATCGCTTAAATTTTTATAATACCAATATTTTCTATGCATATAGTTTCTTATAATTTACCCTATTTTTAAAAATAATACTTAAAAAGTAGCCCCGATAAGGTTAGTGAGAAATAGTTTTTATTTAAGTAGTGTTCCGCGTTTTAACTACTACCATTTACAGTGTTGTATATTTGTTCTTCTTACTCTTCTTCGTGTCCTTGTTCTTCCGTTCTGTGAGGAGAATTCGCCTCATACGACAGGTTTGGGGGTGGATTGATGATCGCAGTGCCAAATGTCGTCAACCTTTCATGCTGCTCTCCATCGCCGTTCGTGTATTTACATCTGGTTTATACTGATGGTAATACTGCTTTCTATAATAATAATAATGTCCTCCAGACTGAATTCCGGTTACGGCAACCAGCTTCAATAGAGACTAGTCATCGGCGCAGGACAGGACTATAGTGCCAAGTGTATGCGCCAGCACAGGTGCACTCTCTATTCCCTCACTCTCATAATCCGATGAGACGGTAAACCGACACAACCGAAGAGAGATCAGGCGCAGGACCAACGGCTTTACGTGCTTTCCGAGGCACGGAGGTGAGACACCGCCAACTTCCTGACTCTGGGCAGCTACTGAGAATTTATTGACGGAAAAGCTCAATAATTGATTTTTGGTCCGACCTGGGATTCGAATCCAGGACCTCATGATCAGCAGTCGCGCTACTACATCCACTAGACCAACGAGGCAGTCAACTGCCGTCTATAGGAGATAGTGAGACATTTATAGGCGTTTCTCATAATGGCTTTTGACCAATCACCATCACACGGTTCTATTTATTTACATAATATTAATTTAATAATTTAGTGTTAGCATCACACATTGATGTATATATCATCACATCAATATTTTTCTTTAATTTGAATTCAACTTGTCATTTATTAACTACCTTTATCTAAACAGTCTTTCTGTACAAATCGGTTAGTAACTCGTTGTACTCATAAAACTTCAGGTTATTTTAAACCTTAACTTTTCGACCAAAGATTGATGTCAAGGCAACGGCTTAACACGATGTGGACTTGTTTTTTTTTCACGTGCTCGGCCGTGAAAGTAAACGTCGTGAGAAAAACTGCATGTCTGAGAAATAAGAAAAAAATATTTCGAAGACATGTGAAGTTCGCCAACATACATTGGGGCATCGCGGCGGATAATCCTTGTGCTAAAACCCTCTCAGAAATGAGAGGAGGCCTCTGCCCAGCTGTGGGACGTATATAGGCTGTAACTTTAACTATAAAATAGTAGTAGAATGACAAAAAAAATTTTTATATTAATGATAAGAGGTGGTCAGGGTGTGGATCCCTGCTTTGTGATAAATAAAGACTGTGGTAATTATAGGTGATGAATAAATATCCTTGTATTATCTTGTGCTAGTAGCATCACACAATTGAATAAAACTAAATTTACGGATTTTATCGCGTTTATTTCACTACTTTTACTTATTTTTAATTCCCGACGTTTCGGGTGCTTTACAGCAACCATGGTCACGGGGGGGGACTAAGATGTCCCCCCGTCCCAATGTCATAGTTAGTCCGGCTACCTTCAGTTTTTGAATATTAATTTTTGGTCCGATTTACGCAAAACGAGCTTATAGTATCATGAAGTCTTGCAGTGGTATGCTTAGGTTTGGGTTTAATTTTGTTAATTATAGGATCCCAAGCAGGTGGCAGCACCCATCCATCTTCTCTATTGAAATTTGGATGTTTTTTAATTTCAATAGCCTCGCGTATCATCCTTGGTAGGAATCGGTGTTCTTTTGCGAGAATTTGTGGTTTATCAAAACGAATGTAATGGTGGGGACGATCTTGAACATGATCGCAGACTGCAGACTTCCCGGAGCGTCGGTGCTTCACGTCAGCTATATGTTCTTTCACGCGGGTTTTTATGGATCTTTTTGTTTGACCTATGTAAGAGAGACCACATTCACAATCTAACTTGTACACTCCTGCATCTTGTATATAATATATTATATTACACTTGACGGATGGTAAAAATTGACTAATCTTCTTCGGCGGCTTGTAGTATGTTTTAATAGAAGCTCGCTTCAAGATGTAGCCAACCTTGTCCGTGACTCCTCTGACATATGGTAGTACATCAGGTACGCGCTCGACTGTGGCCGGCTTCACTCGGTCACTGTGACGTAGGCGCGGGACTCGAAGCTTGTTGTCTTGCAATACTTGCTTGACGTGCTGAAGTTCGGCGGCCAGATGTTTTCTGTCACAGATCCCTCGTGCTCTCTGAAACAAAGATTTACCCACGGTAGCTAACTGTGAAGGATGATGGTGAGATTCACCATTTATATATTGGTTGGTATGGGTCTTTTTTCTATACACAGTGTGACCAATTGTGTTATTAGGATTTCGAATGACTAAAACATCTAAGAAAGCTAAAGAATTATTTGCCTCTAACTCCATTGTGAATTGTATTTTAGAGTTTATAGAGTTAAGGTGGTTTAAAAACGCAGTTACTTTGGCAGATGGTAAAATTGTGAAAGTGTCGTCTACGTACCGCTTGTAGAATCTTGGATTTACAGGAGCAGTAAGAAGGGTTTTCTCCTCGAAGTCCTCCATGAATATGTCAGCGACTATGGGAGATACAGGTGAGCCCATCGCCACACCATCTACTTGCTTGTAGAACTCTTCCTTCCACAATAGCTAGCCAGATGTGAGGCAGTGTTTGAGTAATACTGCATATTCAGCAGGCATGTTATTATATTCTAGCTTCCTAGTTACAATTGATATGCAGTCTTCAATAGGTAGGCATGTGAATAGTGACTGAACATCAAAACTGACCATAGTTTCATTGTCAGTGAGATGTAGGTCTTTTATCTCACTAACAAACAAATGGTATGAATCCTTTGTGTGTGCTCTGGTATGTCCTCTCAGTGGTGACAATACTTTTGCCAAGTGTTGTGCCAGCTTATAAGTTGGTGAATCGATCTGGCTCACTATAGGACGTAGTGGAGCGTTTGGTTTGTGTATCTTTGGTAACCCATACAACCTCGGTGGTTTGGTACATGATGGTATTAGCGAATTCACGTCGAGATTTAATTTTTCGGAGTGTTTCTTTATTAAATCGCTAGTTGGTCGGATGGTAAAAATTGACTAATCTTCTTCGGCGGCTTGTAGTATGTTTTAATAGAAGCTCGCTTCAAGATGTAGCCAACCTTGTCTGTGACTCCTCTGACATATGGTAGTACAGCAGGTACACGCTCGACTGTGGCCGGCTTCACTCGGTCACTGTGACGTAGGCGCGGGACCCGAAGCTTGTTGTCTTGCAATACTTGCTTGACGTGCTGAAGTTCGGCGGCCAGATGTTTTCTGTCACAGAAAACGTCGGGAATTAAAAATAAGTAAAAGTAGAGAAATAAACGCGATAAAATCCGTAAATTTAGTTTTGTTCAATGTGTAGTGTTCGCGTAAATTTAAGAAATCATTAGCATCACACTGAAAATATTCACGCGAACTCTTGCTAACATTGGTGCTACGTGATCCGCGGCACGTAACGTTTCGGCCAGTCATCTCTGCATGTAAGAATTACTAAGTACTATTCAATCAGGTATTCATTTTATTTAAAGACATACTTTAGATTTTTTCGAAAAAAATATGTTTTCACATGGTTAATTTAATCTAGTAATTTCGACTTATTTTTTCACTTAGAGATTATAATAGAATAGAATAGAATAGAATCATTTGTATTGAATACATATTACAAGAATATTTATTTAAAATCATTTAAGCTTTACCTAGTTGGTTCGGAAAAAAACTTCTGCCCTAAAAAAAGCAAACCTAGGGGAACTCTTTAAAAAAATCTACTATATAATATTTTAAACAATTAAGTATTAAAACGTTTAGAAACAGCATCCCTTCAATCCTGGGGGCTATTATCAATCATGTACTCTTTTATAGTACAATAACCATTTCTAAACAATTTAATTAAATTTTTTACTTTTTGATAGATAATTCCTGCATATTTTGTGGGACTTGCTTGTTGAAGCGTATTCATTGCCCCTTGAAGGAATTACGGGCTCTTTGAAGTCGAGTAGCAGGTAAAAATAACTTATGCTTGTTCCTAGTACACTTCATAAATCCAAACTAGTAGGTTTGGTTTTATGTTTTATTTTTTAATTGTTCTACATTTAGAAAAATAGTAGGAACTGAAGTCATTAACTCAGTTAACTATATAAGTATTAGTAATATACATTAGGATTTTCATTGGTATCTAATGAAAATATAACCATATCATAGCAGTCAAAAACGTAAACCTTAACTATAAAACTAAACGAGAAAAGTGTTTTCGTCACTTATACATTGATTGAATCGTATTGTTTAGCCAACTACAAAAGCCTTCCTTTTGTAGTTGGCTAAACACAATTCAATTGTAACATATTCTTTTTTTAAAGGTATGTTAAGCGAAATCTTCGTCAATTCGCAATCGATGATTTTAATGATACTTTTTAACGTTATAGGTTTAAGTTAGGTAAAAGTGTATTCTGGTAAAATACGGAAAAAAGTTTGATTTTTTTGACTAGTTATTTTCTTCAGGCCGTACTGTGGGTCAAAAATAACTACTTTAAATAAAAAGGGAAAACCGATTTTTAGAAACTAACCAAAAATAATAAAAGTAATTTTCACACAACAGCTTCTGAAGTCGAGGCTTTAATTCTTCTGTATACTATGACTGCTGAAGCTGCTATGAAGAAATTATTTTGTTATTATTAGGTTTTTAAAATCTTTAACATCATAAGTATGCTTAGTTCCAGATTACACTTCCTTAATGTGTCCATTAGTCTTTTCTTGGCTAGAATACTCAATATTCACACACATAATTGTATACAAGTGGTAAAATTAATAATTTTGAACAACCAACTTTATTGAATAAAATTATTATTTACGGATTTTATCGCGTTTAATTACTTTAATTATTATCCCGACGTTTCGGGTGCTTTACAGCACCCATGGTCACGGGGGGGGACTGAGATGTTTGACGTCCCAATGTCATTGTTAGCCCGGCTACCTTCAGTTTTTGTATATTAATTTTTGGTCCGATTTACGCAAAACGAACTTACAGTATCTTGAAGTCTTGCAGTTGTATGCTTGGGTTTGGGTTTAATTTTGTTAATTATAGGATCCCAAGCAGATGGCAGCACCCAACCATCTTCTCTATTGAAATTAGGATGTTTTTTAATTTCAATAGCCTCACGTATCATCCTTGGTAGGAATCGGTGTTCTTTTGCGAGGACTTGTGGTTTATCAAATCTGATGTAATGGTGGGGACGATCCTGAACATGTTCACAGACTGCAGACGAAACGTCGGGATAATAATAAAAAAAAATTAAACTAATTAAACGCGATAAAATCCGTAAATAATGGTTTTATTCAATGTGTAGTGTTCGTGTAAATTTAAGAAATCATTAACCAACTTTATTATAAATAAAATGAAAACATCATCAATGTAACTGAAGTCAATTATTATGCGTATGCATTATTAAGGATATTTCAAAAACTGCTGGTGAGATCTTGATCTTAATATCCACATGAGAAGCACCAGCTTTCTGATAAAAAAAGAATCATCAAATTTGGTTCACCTAGAAAAAAGTTCCGATGTAACACACATGAAAAGAATACAATCGAATTGAGAACCTACGCCTTTCTTTAAAGTCGGTTGAAAACTTGTATTATACGTGTGTACTCTTGCATCTCAGTACAATAATGTTCACCTGCTATTAATATCACAAGAATCTGTTACTCACCTGCATTGTAACCGTGAAACAGGAAAGTAGGGTAAGGCTGAAGTATGATTTAAACTTGTAGTTCGTTTGATGTTGGCAACCACTCCTGAATAAATTTGAAGAGTTGTTGAGTCGTTTCTCAATTAGTGGCAATAATGCTATTTGTTTAGGTGTTCTTGGCACGAACACGAGCTTTCTTTCAGTGTCGCCTTCACGGAGGTCGCTCGTAATGAGCCGAGAGGTTTTGCATGATGTACGTTGGCTATCAGAAAACATATCTACACCATTATAATATATTTTATTGTTGTCGTTAGCACCTGATCGTATCTGTGACAAAATATAGATTTAAGTAACTGTTAAAAAAAACATAGTAATATATTAAAAGTGACTGCCCCGCTGGACTAATGTAATCGAATCCCGGGTTAGCAAAAAAGAAAAACAATATTGGATTTTTCTGTAAAGAAATTTTTAGAAGCAGCCCGGAGTTAGGAATTTGGTGGTGATGATGATTAAATAGATGTATTAACGGCTATAATAGACGAATAATGTTATAGCCGTTACTACTTCGTTATAACATACGTAGCAGACGGGTTGGCAAATGCAGTTCTTTTATTTTCATGCCTTCTTATCAGGAAAAAGTTGTTACCCATCTCTTGTTTCTGTTACTCTCTGTCGTCTCTTAGGACATCCACGGGATGAAAGAGTCAGTAGATATCATATGAACACTTCTCGGTATATAGGTACATGGACCACAGCATTCACTTACCATCGGGTAGACTATGTTTTGTGTACGCTCTGCTGTATTTTAAATAGAGGCATGTTTGACCTCTGAATTCAATTACGTGTGTTAGAACTATGCTACAGATATATTTTTTACTTGTTATAAGCCAGTTCTTAGCCATATATTATGGTTGTCGTACGAATGGGTCAGCTCTACCGGGGAAGGACTACGCTCTCACAGAATACCAACGTTAAATAGCATTGAACGATGCTTCGTTTCGTATGGTGAATATAGATATATGGAGACACTTTTTATTTGATACGAGGTAATTCATCTTATTTCTTAGAGGTGACAACGGAACTGCATTTTGCGAATAGATGAAGATGTCTATGAGCTATAGTATCCATTTACCATCAGGTGGATTGTATGCTTGATTCTCCCTTTATTTTATAAAAAGTGACTTCATACTCTTATCATTTATTTAGAACAAATAATGACATCTGTAATGAAAAAGCATTTACATAAACAAACTATAACATTAATTATTAAAATTACATCTAAAATCAGAGACTATCTGGCCGAAACCGCAGTTAAAAATGTTTCTTTGTGGTTTAATGTACTCAGTTTCCCAGCTCCTAATCTCAGGTTTGTACACAAGTAACATCAACAACTAGAAGTTGTTAAATCAAACTAACAGTCTAACTGTACATCTGTACTCGTAAAAACAGTCGTAAACATGCCAATCATATAGTGTTTTATTGCTTCGACGAATCGATGTTAGTGCGTGTGCAAAAGTATTGTACGGTTTCAGTTTTACTAATTGACCACTCATTTTAGTTGGGTTATTCGACAGCTTCTATTTATTTCGATGTGATTACGGTGTATTTGATAATAAAACGAATAACCCCCATGTAAATACACTTTAACATTTAATAAACGTAGTTAATTTACATAGCAAAGAAGGGTTAGTGAAAATCGCTAAGCCCGGGACCCATGATGAGGTAATATTTGTTTTTAAGAAAATACTAGCAACGTTATTAATATTGCTAATATTTTCTTTCCTGGTAAGCTTAAAATGCTTGAGTAAGAAGTGGTTCACGTCAATAGTCGAATGGCAGATACACGAATTTACAACCTTTTGAGTTCGCAGTCCGCACTTTGCCACTAGGCTTTTATCGCTTCAATATATCCGCCTGCCAAGGTTGATAATTACGAAAAAATCCTTCCAAATTAGGAGCGAAATGTGTCCAGTCAAGGACTATTTACCGGTTTATTATGATGATGATAGCATTCTGTTGGACAAACCCTCTACAAAGTAGTAGCAAGTAGTGAAAAAGACGTCAAAATACAAAAGAAAAAAGTTGTTAGACAAGAAAGGTTAAGCTACGACAGAAAAACAATCAAGGAAACTCAGCTGAACAACGTTCGGGAAATCATGACACAACTTTTCATCACGTATTTCTTAAAACCTGAAAAAAAAAAGATTATACAATCAGAACGTATTGTTAGTTATATGAATCTGAAATGTAGTCCCATACTGCTGACGTATGACGAAGATCAAAGTCGCTCAGTAAGCTGTTGAGAACGTTATGCTCGGAGTTTCTCTGCTTGATATAATTTGAAACTAGGATATCCGCAGTAAAGCCAGTGTATTTTTTTATTATGTGCGAGCAGTTATGCAGGTCTAGGTAAAGAGACCAGTATCACTGCGACCTAGAAGATCTAGTTCACTGCTAAGCCCTATGTCTTCAATGAATCGAAGCAGTTGCTTAGCCGTGAGCAATTTCACTTCTTCTGGGCGGAGTAGATAGTGTCTCAGATGAGTGTTACGTTTGTGCATTAAGGGTCCGCAAATGGTTAGGATGTGTAGAGGCGTTTCTTCCGTTATGGAACAGAACCGACACATCCTTGAGTTGTTTAGTCCCAGGATGGACATGTGCTTTTTAAGACAACAGTGTCCAGTTAGGGCTCTTGCCAGAATGCGTAATTTATTTTTACTTAATCCCAGGGCTTCTGAAGCGAATTTACGATCAAAAACCCGGATTAAGGTTTTAGAATGTTTTAAGCCTGGTGTGTCAGACCAGATCTTAAGTGATTTATTGTGATAAAGAGTTTCAAGGGTCAATCGGGCTAGGCTTCTTGAGATTCCACAAAATGGATCGGGTCCAAATTGTGTGCACTTTGAGTCCTCCTGTGCAAGTTTGTCGGCAAATTCGTTTCCTACAATACCCTCGTAATCCGGAACCCATCTTAAAACGACCCTGTTTTTACAACCCAGGGCGTTTAAACGGTTCACGCAGTCTCCAACTAGCTTTGACTTCACTAAGTTTGATCTCAGCGCTAGCAGTGCTGCTTGACTATCAGAGTTTATGTAAATTTTATGGTTGACATAGTGTTTTTGCAGATTGATTTCCGCACACTGAAGTATGGCGAAAATTTCTGCCTGGAAGATAGAGGTGTATCTACCCAAATTCATACTAAGTTTGAATTTGGGGCGCTCCCCGTAAATTCCAAAGCCTACGTCGAGGCCCATTTTAGACCCATCGGTATACCATATGAGGCTACCGACCTCACATATAACCTGTCCATTCAGCCAGTCTTCTCTGGAGGGTAATTCCACTATATACTTTTTATCAAAAGTATATAGTGGACGCATGATATCTGAGATCATGCATAAGACCGGTGATTCCTTAATTGAGTCGAGCATGGATCTCAATCTGTAGGAGAGCAAGCTCAGACTGCCCTGGGCGTTAATCCTATACAAACTAGCCCTCGCCTCCTTGTCTAGATAGAGATCAAGGGGCGTTAGGCATAGATGTGCATTAAGAGCCGCTCCAAGCGATGATCGCATAGCTCCAGTTGCCATTAGGCAGGCAGTCCTTTGTAGACTATTTAGTCTGTCCGCAGTCGTCTTTTGGTTGGCCTTGTTACACCAGACAATAGAGGGGTAGGTGAGAATCGGCCTCACTATGCTGCTGTACAGCCATAGGACCATACTGGGACGCAAGCCCCAGTTGTTCCCGACCAAACGACTGCACGTACCTAAAGCAATTTTTGCCTTATGGCTTACGTTGCTAAGGTGAGAGTTCTACGTTAGTTTTTGGTCGATTGTTACGCCCAAGTACTTAACTTCCGTGGAAAATGGTACTTCTTTGCTATTAAGTTTTGGTTGGACTAATTTGTCCAACCGTCTCTTTTTGGTAAAGGGTATTATAACAGTTTTATCAGCATTAACTGATAAACTGTTATTCCTTCACCAGTTATTTATGGTGTTTAGGGCTCTTTGTATTATTGACGATAAAGTACTTTGGCAAAAGCCCCTTGCAATGATCACAAGGTCATCAGCATAACCCAATGTGTCAATGCCCTACGCATTTTGCCATTTTGTACAATAGTTGGTCAACCGCAAGAGTCCAAAGAAGGGGTGACAAAACACCTCCTTGTGGGCAGCCTCTTGTGGTTGCAACCTCAATCGAAGTTTGAAACAGCGCTATTTTTGCCTTTCTGTTTGAGAGCATCGACTTTACCCATCTGATGGTTGTGGGGTCAACATTTTTAGATGTTAGGCCCCCAATCAGCAGTGATGTGGGGCTACTGTCGAGGGCACCCTCAATATCTAGATCTTTCTTTGTCCTCCAGTGCTTTTTCTTTTTCATGCGGTAAGCATGCTGGTTGTAATGTATGGGCCTCGTAGCTAGAGCTACATCCCTTATATATCTATCTATAACCTTTTCCAATGTCTTAAGAAGAAAGGAAGATAGGCTTATAGGTCTAAAAGGTCTTTCTACCAGCCCTAGGTATAAATAGAACCTTGACAATTGCCCATCGTTCTGGAATATATCCCCATGCAAAACTTGCTCTGAAGATTTTCACCAGATAAGGAAGAAGGATGTCGATACCACTCTGTAGTTGGATGGGAATTATTCCATCCTCCCCGCTTGATTTAAATGGTTCAAAGGAGTCAACAGCCCACTGCACCAGGTTTGACCTTATTATCTTTGCAGCCCTACGCCAGTCCTCATTGTAAGGCCTTCGTAGGGGCTCTGAAAGAGTTCAAGACTGAAGTCTTGTATGACCCTGGAAAATGGGTTGACGCTAGTAACTCCAATGTTTCTGTTTCACTATTAGTGAAGTTACCATCCGGCTTTTTAAGAAGCCCGATCTGATTAGGTTTAGCTTTCGATAGCATCTTGTGTAGTCTTGCACTGCGAGGCAAAGACTCAACTTCCTCGCATAGCTTCCTCCACGATGCTCTCTTGGCTTTCCTAATTTCTTTATTATATTCAGTTAGGGCTGCACTATAAATATCCCACTCTTTGGTTTTCTTAGCCCTATTAAATAGTTTCCTGGTCTTTTCCCTATTCAGCTTAGAATTCCACCAAGAAACTTTTCATGTTGAGGTCTTGGTTTTGACGGGACAACTGTCCTCGAAGGCTTCACAGATACTAACGGTTACTGTCTCCGTCGCTAACTCCAGACCTTCAATTGTTTTGATGCTTTTAGGAAACGTTTCCAAATTCCTCCTCAGGCTATCTCTACAGATATCCCAGGAGGTCGCTTTCGGATACCTAAAAGTAACGATTTCAAAGGATGGTGATGCTCCAATCACAAACTTAATGTGCTTGTGATCAGACATCAGTTTTCGCTACTAACATGCCAGTTATTTATCCGCCTGGACATGTTATTGGTAGCAAAGGTTATGTCTAATACTTCTTGCCTAGCACGCGTTACAAAGATTGGTCTACGACCTAAGTTTAGGCTTACCATTCTCTCTTCTTACTCATTGGAGATGAGAAATCATAAAGTAACTCACCTCTTTCGTTGATGTTGGTGCTTCCGCAGGCTGTGTGGTGAGCATTAGCATCACAACTCACCACAAGTTCGGCGTTGTGTTTTCGGGCGAACTCCGCCACTTGCTCTAACTCGATGGTAGGATCTGCGTTCTCGCCGGGAAGATAGGCTGAGCAAATGAATACTCTGGCCCCTGTGCATCCCTTGAGATTAATGAAGACTGTAACCAGGTCATCGTTGCAATACTCTGGAACAGCTAAAAGTTCAATATTTTTATTATAAATTAAACAAACACTGGGTCTACTGCCTTTGGTATTGACAAGAATCTTACCGGCAGCCGCCAATCCCAGAACTTGACCGTTGGCCACCCTAGGCTCTTGTATAAGGACGAGATGATTGTTGTCCTCTGCTAAGCTAACCTCTACCACGGCAGAAGCAGCTGCTGCATGGTCATGATTTGCTTGGAGGACTCTCGTCTTACCCTTGGGTTTAGCCATTTATGGGCGTGGGGGGGGAAGGGGTCTTTTCCGACTGTTGAGGACGAAGACGTCATTTTCCTGCGAACTTGACCCCCGCCTTACCTTTCTTCAAACCGCTCCCACCTCCCCTCCCCCCCCGGCCTGGACGACACCAGCGGAGGACGTCGGACCGAGGCGAAATCTGCGCCTTGGGTCTTCGTCACTCTCACCGGTGGCGTTCTAGTCTCACCCCGAGAGGTGGATGGCTGAGGGGATTGGGGTTGGGGTTGGGGCGGTTCGGGCTCCATTGACGGGTCAGAGCATCCCCTGACTTTAAAAGTTATCATCTTAAAGCCAAGGACGACTCTGTCGCCTGCCTTCCGAAGAGCCTCCGCCGATGGGTCGTCCAGAGAAAAGGTTACTAGGAACCCATTCTCCTCGTCCCTACGGTAGAGGATTCTCCAGAGCTCAGTATGGAGCCCTTTATTTTGTGCCCTCAACAGCACAGCCGCCTCCTCTGGAGAGTCGGCTTTGCTGCGGTACAAGTAGATAATGCCCAGCGTAGGCTTAGGCAGTTCGCCCTCGGGTATTACCGAGAGCTCTGCCTCCAGCCAGGGCTTTAGTTTTCCGATTTCACCCACAATCCAATCCTGGCTTGCCTTATTTAGGCACGTTACCAGAATCCAACCTGGCTTGTGTGTGAAACTGAAAAATTTTGGGCCTATTCCCGGTTGCGACCCACAGGCCGTCTTAGCGATGGTCTGTGTTAGTGCCCGGTGGACCAGCCGCATCTGCTCCACACTCATAGGATTCGAATTGCGAAATCCTATACGCGCGGAGCCAGCTACGGCACAGAAGCTGAGCTTCTTCTCCTCCGTTGCCAGCTTCACAGTCTTCCTGGGCAGGTCTTTGGGGGATTCTTCCTCAGACCGACTGCGTTTTTTCGCCTTCGGAACTGGGGGAGGCTTGGGTAGAGGAATTTCGCCCCAAGGCTTCTGGCAGAGAGAGAGGGCCTCTTCGGCTCCAATCTCAGCTGCTATTAGCCTTCGGTACCTTTTCCTCGCAGCCCCACTAAGCTTATAAGGCCTAGCGATTTTTTCTTTTTCCTCTCTGGTTCATTTCCGATTGTGGTTCGGCTGCAAACGTGCCCTCCACTTCACGGCTCGTATCAGGTTGGGGCGCACTGTTGCAGGGTGTTGGTGAGGCTAAAAGAGCCTCTTCCAAACCTGCAGCTAATTCCATTAAAGGAGACTTCTCACTGTCTAAGAAAATGTCGGTTTTCATCCATTTTGTTCCCACGCGTAGCTAGGGAAGTACTTGGTTACCCCCGGCAGAGCCCCGCATGCCGAGGGAAGGGCTAAACTACTACCCGAATCGCGCTGGTCTCGGGTAGGCACCGTTTGCGACTGGACTCCCTCCAGCCACGCATCCATCGGCACGGTACGCTTGAAACCTTGGATTGGGTTGGGATAGGAAAAGGGGAAGGGATAAAAGAAAAGAAAAAGAGGATCGTCCGAGTGTTTCTGTTCTGTCTGTTTCCTATTGAACCAGACCAAATAACAGGCGGCAACCACGTGAAGGAGAACTCCTCAGACTTACCCTCGGGATCAACACGACCTGCGCTCTCTCCCAGAGCCATACGCCAAACTGCTCGCCGGACAGGAGAGCAGAATAGGTGTTAATCTAGTCTTATTTATAATATCAAAAGTTAGGAGTAGACTAACCCCCGCCCAAAAAAAGCCAGTGTAACCGATAACCAAAAAAAAAAGCTTTAGCTTCAATTGCTAGGCCATACAGCTCAAATAACTGACACCCGAAGAAAGATTCTCAAATGGAAACCTCGTAAGAGTAAGCTGTAATATAGAGCGACCATCTACTATATACAATAACGACTTAGACAGATATGCAGGTAATTGATGCATGCAGGTTGTTCAGGACTGTGTTTTGTGTCATTGTGGTTTGTATGCGCTATGTTTAGTAGTGGACTTATGAAGGGCTGTAATGATGATGATGATAATAATGTTATCAAAATTATACGACATATTATAAAAATAATAAAATTAACATATTTTAAAAGCGTGAAATATAGAGCATTTGAATTTGACTTTGTTACACTCATTTTCCTCTTACACAATGCGTGACGCAAATACATTATCCGTCAACCGAATTTAACGAAAATAGCACGTAGCTATTGAATTGGCCAGATATTATTAGATATGGATCGTTGCAGACATACGTCCGAAATAGTTCATCAATGCAATCACAAAGATAATTCTGAAAGCATGCTTGGCCAAAGCCAAAGTATCAACACAATCGTTTGTGATGTAGTATTACCATATTTATTAAAATGCAGATGCGTTGTCACCCGTCAGGACTAAGATGGAATGCCTCGTTTCCAGTAAAAAGGGTCTCCGGTTCTCTACTCTCGCCATACGAAACACAGCAGCATTAAGCTACTATTTTACGCTAGCATTCTGTGAGAGCGTGGTCCTTCCCCGGTCGAGCCGACCCATTCGTGCTACAACTGTACTATTAATATAACTGCAGCATGACTATACCACGTATAAAACTTGTACTCTTTGGATTCTCCTTTCAATTATTAGTCTGAATATTTTCGTCTGTTTACGTAGTTAAAAGCGTCCGGCAGAAATAATAAAATAAAATGCTGAAATATTGCATAACGGAATTTATTACCCGCATGGGTAATCGTTTCCTTGGAAACTGCTTGAAACTTATTCCAATATGGGTTTGAGGATGTGAGAAATCAGATTGTTGGAGGACGAGAGATTTCATAATATTTAATATTTGACTTCAGTAAGAGGTATGGCGATGGATGTTTTGACGTAGTCACTAACATAACATGATTAGTATCAGTTAAAACATTCTGAATGTAACTTAAAGTAACGAGCAAAAGATTATTTTAAATTATGGTTAATCATTAAATAATACTGGTGTTGATATTTTCAATTTAAAATCTTAAGTTAGTTAAACATTAGATTTCTAATCCGAAAGTAAAAAGAAAAGAACGATAAATGTGTGTTTCTATTATTTATGCATTTGGCATTTGGCTTTTATTCGCAACTATGTGGACTAAAATCACTAGGTTAAGTACAAATATGTTATAAATTGGACTAATAATAGGCACATTTCCCATCTACGGTAAATATGCCAAGCGCATGCCAGCAGCGATTGGCAACTGTGTAAGAATATCCACTACCCCCTATCATCCCGTGGGTGGCCTAAGTGGCGATAAACGAAAATAAACCAGAAGATGCCGTCTACCTGACAGTAAAAGGTGGCCCATAGACACCTATATTTATACTTGATTAAGAATCAAAATGTAGATGCGTTGACACCCCTATGGACTGAAAAGTAAACGCAGTAGGGCGCTTTCATGATGATTTAAAAAAACTATTAAAATTATCAACCAACTGATATGTGACTTTAAAATAACATGCATTACTCATTAGCTAACCGTTGTAAACGTTGCTTATTTTTAATGGATATATATTTAGAGTTGGCGTTTTCTCGTGATTTCTTTCAATGTAAATAACATGGCGTATTGGCTATTAATAAGCCATGTAAGAAATAACCTTGTGTAAGTCTCTTGGGAGTAAGGAATTCGATTTTTAGTATTCGAAGCGAGAAAATTCATTAAGAAAATATTTTTTTAAACGATATTCTCAATTTGAATTAATGATATTAAATGTGACGCAACATCTTTTACAGTTTATTGAAATAATAATATACTATTAATAACACTATATTATTACTGTATATTTTTACGTATTAGAACCAATGCAGCTATTCTAACTATGTATACATAGCTGCAGCATAAATGGGTCGATTGAAACTGTAGATAAATGATGCCGTGTTCCTTATGATGAGTTTAGAGATTGGAGACCCATTTTACTGGTTATTTATAGTCCTTAAAGGTGCTCGTTTGTAACGCATACTCTACACAAAAATCAAAGTTAGTTAAGTTATAACTTTAGTTAAAACCAGAGTTAGTAACAGTATATGTTTTGACGACATGCGAAATAAATCTCATAGCACTGAAGCAACGTAACAAACTTTACAGCTCTAAAAGTTCAATGTTAAAACATAAGGCTGTCTCGTAAAGTATCACGATAGCTCTTCCAGCGGTTTTTCTGATTTTATCAACAATGATTATAATTGTGTAACATCATCATCATCATCATTACAGCCATTCATAAGTCCACTACTGAACATAGGCCTCGGCACGCACGTTCCTGAGCCACCTGCATCCATCGACTTCCTGCTTGTCTTACCAGGCCGTCACTCCATCTAGTGGGGGGGTCGCCCTACACTTCGTCTACCGTCTTTTTCCCCAACGGTTGTCGGTTCTTCGAGCTATATGGCCGGCCCATTGCCATTGTGTAACATATACATATTTAATTATACAACAATATATGATTGTAAACTATTCTTTTTTTAAATGTCTCTCTGAGTTTCTTCCCAGGACAGGTATTTTCGGTACAAGTGGTAAATTAAACTTAACAATGAATTTCAATAAGTAATATTTTTAACCTTTATTGGATAAAACATTCTTTTTCTATTTCTATATCACTAATGCCGCTCGGGCACAGGTCGCATTTCTTTGCTGAAAATGTTTTGGTACTAGAAGGAATCCGTCACCCTGGTCAAGTGAATTTGGCTGATTACTAGTTTTTACGAAATTATCGCGATATATTTAACTTCTCAATTACCAGACTTTCGAACGCTTTACAGCAGTCATGGTCACGGGCAGGACTGAGATGTTCAACGTTCATATGTCATAGTTAACCGCGGTTACCATAGATTAAAATTTAACTTTTGTTCCGATCTATGCAGTATGAACTTATGGTATCTTGAAGTCTTGCAGTTGTATGCTTGGGTTGGGATTTAATTTTATTTATTATAGGATCCCAAGCAGATGGTAGCACCCAGCCATCTTCTCTATTGAAATTAGGATGTTTTTTGATTTCAATAGCCTCGCGAATCATCCTTGGAAGGAATCGGTGTTCTTTAGCGAGGATCTGCGGTCTATCAAATCTGATGTAGTGACGGGGGCGATCCTGTACGTGTTCACAGGCTGCAGACTTCCCGGCGACGATCGACGCTCGCGGTTAACTATGACATATGGACGTTGAACATCTCAATCCTGCCCGTGACCATGAGTGCTGTAAAGCGTTCGAAACGTCGGGTAATTAAAAAGTTAAATATACGCGATAAATTCCGTAAAAACTAGTATTATTTGAATGTGTAGTGTTCGCGTAAATATAAGAAATCATTATGAATTTGGCTGGTTTTTATTATGTCCTCGAAATATGTTTAACTTCTCAGTTATCCAGATTTCCAAGTGAGTATGTGATAAATCTAAACTTATTCATATTATACTATTATTCATTAAAACTATAACACTAATGAAAGCCAAAATTTTCAAAGCAATTTTAACGTATAAGAGAATCTTTGAATTTTTTTTATATGCTTGCTTGTCATCGATTTATGGATTAGGATCTAAAGGAAAAACATAACACAATTGTTAATTTTTAACACATGGCGCTATTTTAAAAAATGTACAATATAGATCGTCAGTCAAGTAAAAAATATATAAGTAATATAATTGTAAAAGCTCCATTTTATTCAGCTTATTAAAAATAATCAATCAGTAAGAATAAAATCATCAGCAGCTTTTATAATACATCCATAGAAAGGAAAACCATAATTTCGTCAATTTGATCATCCATTTTGCACTTCCGTAGACGGATAAAATATGTTACTGAGAATCATTTACTACTTCCATACAAAATTTTATGGAATTTCGTACGGCAGACTTTTCGTGAATCGTAAATATATTTAAATATATAAAAGTAAAACTAAAAATCACTATTTTCGCTTTACAATGGTGCAACACCCTTTCCTGTTTCAAAATCCTCTAATAGAAGAGTCCTGTGCCCAGTATACAACATATTATGTTCTATGTTGTATTGTAATTTACTATTGAGTTTATTTAATTTATTTATTCAATACAAGGTTCAATTATTTATTGTGTAATAATTAACCATATAAGATCACCTGTATTGCATCATACAACACGTGCGCCGTACATGTGCCAAATCACAAGATGCTTTTCCAACGGCTCATATGTATACGTGACGAAAATCCGAGAGATTTTGATACCAATTAAAAACACATGATCGAATTTCATTAAAATGTTCTATATTGCCAGTACTTCTTACGTTGTCAAGCTGTGATTTTCCTCAAGACAGTTTCTAAAATTTCCACAGGAAATAAAAATATTGAGCAATTAAAGCAAATATTGAACCCTTTCTTGATTTATAAATTTGTAGCCTTGCAATTCTAAATAAATATTATGAATATTTCTTTGTTGATTTAGTAAACAAGTTTTTATTACCAGTGTACCTATCCCCTTTGTTTTCACCCGATTGCATTAGCAACAAAGTTATGATTGGAAACGAGCACACAGTCCACCTGATGGTAAGTGGCGCATAAACATCTACATTTATCCTCGATTAAGAATCAAAATGCAGTGGAATGTCGCCTTTTCAGTTAACAGTTCCGGATATCCAGTTCTCTACACTCACCATACGAAAAACAGTAGGATTATGCTGCTAATTTACGTGGTATTCTGTGAGGTCGTGGTGCTGCCCCGGTCTACCCAACCCATTCGTGCTACAACTATAATATAACAGCAGCATGACTCTACCACGTAAAAACTAATTCCAATGCTACAAAATTTTTTTGTTATAGAAAGCAACAAAAAACAAAATTCTGATTATCCACCCCGTCGTGGGTGTAAAGCGAACACGCGTTTCTGAGTATTCATCCTAGGGTGGATTTCTTAAGGTGGGTAAACGGAAAAACCCAGAATTTGTACTTTATTCATACAATGATGACAGTTTCCACCAGTGACAAATTAATTTGGTAATACGCGAGCACGCTGCTGTAACTCGTCTGATTTATCGGTCACCTGATCATTCATTTGCCAAGAAGCGTTCCATTTCGACGACATTGGGAAAAATTTATGACATATTTTGATTTATTTCCGTTAATATTAGTCTCACTTAGTCGTCTTATAAGAATATTATAAGCGAGAAAGTATGTTCGTTTTTTATTTATGCTTTAGTGGCTGGACGGATTGTAATGAAAGTTGGATTGGAAGTCGATTACATCGTGAAATAGCAAAATAGAATGTTATTTACGGATATAAATGAAGGGTTAAACTATGCCTTTTTAGCCTTAATTTTTGTATAATTTATTAATTCTGAATGCTGTATAGTCACATTTTCCCCTTTTTTGTAATAAAACTTCAGAATTTATCGAATTTCTTCGTTAGATTCACTCATTTTGGTGGGCAAAAAATAACTGAAAGATGGCGGGAAATTATGTAAATATATATAAATTAGCAAGAGGACTTAGTTATGCAGGCATATGCTATAAAAAAAGTTTAGAGGCTTTAAATGTGTTGAAACAGCTAGATTAGTTTATTTTAGTTATTTCCATAGCATAATGTCATATGGAATGTTGCTATGGGGTAATGCGGCTCACATTGAAACTATCTTTGTTTTGCAGAAGATAGCCATACGAGCAGTTTATAACCTGCGTCCGAAGTTTTTTTTTTAAATAGTGATGTATGAGTCAGTAATTCCTTTATGGGGCAATGTATATACGCTTTTACAATGAAATCCCAGCAAATATGCAGGTCCCATCTATCAAAAAGCTTAAAATATTTATTAGGCAAATTATAATATACTACGAAATGTTATGGTATGGTATAGTAATGGTTAATATACTACGAAAGAGCACACGATTGATAATAACCCCTGGGAATGAGATAATCGCTCCTCATACCAGTTTTAGAAAATAATATATTGTAAATTGATTTTATTAAGAATAATAGTCTCGCTGGGTTTCTTGTTAGTTCTTCCCAGGACAGAGGTTTTTTCTGAATCTGTGGTAAAAGTAAAAAATGACTTTCAATATGTATTCATGAAGTCTTTATTGAACAAAAATGATTTTATTCTATTCCATTCTATTATAAGGGGCGTATCGGAAGGCCGTACCATCAGATTACATAAGTGGGGGAATAGAGCGTGCGTGTGTTTGTGTACAAACTCGTGAAATATAATCCTATCCTACACAGATGCCTAGTCTTGGTTGCGAGTGGTCGTTGTGGTTAAAATTCCGTCTGGAAGTACAATAGTCTGATGAAGTCTGACAGTAATGAAACTGTTGTAACTAAATTCTGATTAAGTATAAAGTTACAGCCTATATACGTACGTATACGTACAGGCCTCACCTCATTTTTGAGAGGGTTTATACTTAACCCTCTGATTAAGTATAAATCTTTTTATTTTTACGTATATTAAAATGTTTTTTATTGTACTCGTTACTCTGCGTCATAAAATCCGCGACGGGAATATTCGCCTGTACTCATAAAAATAATGAACTAACTAACTAAGATAGCACAACAGATTAGTAAGCTGAAGTGTCAATAGGCCGGCTATATAGCTCGAAGGACCTCCAACCGATTCGGAAGAACGATTCTCGAGCGGCAGTCTCGTACTGGCAAGCACAATTTTTGGCGACCTCCCGCTAGACGGAGTGACGACCTGATAAAATATGCAGGAATTCGATGAATGCGGGTGGCTAAGGATCCTTATTTTTGGTAATCTAACATTGATTCCCATCTTGAGCAGTGGACTAATGATGGGTACATCCCTCATTAGTCCACTGCTGATAAGTGATAGTGTGCTCCATAATTTCCTTATTTTTGTGCGTTTTTACTTTAAATCAAGTGAAATCAGAAGAAAGATCGCCTGAGTCTAGGTGCGATCAGTAGTAGTAAGAAGACTTGTCAGCCTCGAGCATAGGTTCAAGGTATTGAGCCTCTCGATATTTTCACCATCGACAACTCAGCGATTCTCCACCCCTCTGTTGCCGACATACCATGCTTTCGAACTAAATGTTTTCGTTCGTCGTTCATAATGCATACAGCAAACGGGTGAATTAATTTGCCATCATCTGTCTTTCCATCCGATTACAATCGTCTGCAAGGCATGAGTTAATAGAACTTATTACGCTAAAACAGTGTGCTGTAGTTCACCATTCAGGGCTTCATCATCACTTGGATGTGACTGTAGTCGAGCATTTGCTTGTAATGAAAAAAAAGAACAGCTCTTGGTTCAAATTCCAATCAAAAAAATCAAAAAAACCAATTCAAATTCAAATAAGGCATGAATAATATTTTTTTTTAAATATTTGTCCGAGTGTTTGTCTGTCTGATATTTATCTATGTATAATATGATATATTGGGCTAGCCTTTGGAACAGCTGAATCTATTGTGATGAAACTTCATGAACAGGTAGATAGCAATGCTAGAAGTGATTTAGGCCATATTTTTCTGAAAAACTTTTTTGTTTAATCGAAAAATGGATAAAATGGTCATTGAAAATTATTTTAAAAAATCCTACCGTAGCGAAGTCGGGGTGGGTCGTTACTTAAAAATAATCTACCATATAAACTTTGTTTGGATACAGAACAATGATTCAATAGCCAACTCAGAACAATACAAGACTAAAGAATCAGACAAGTTAGATCATCGGCTATCTTCAGTGGAAAACACCTCTGCAACAGGGACGTCATAGATGACGGTCCAGTTATCCAACCGGCGAGTGCAGCAGCCCACGCGCATTCCGCCCAGCCGCCTCGGCCCATAGCCAACATTTTCATAGTTTAGTTACGATTTCGACAACGACCCGACGCGTTCCGCCGCCGGCGACAAAACCACCCGATTTTTTTTGCCGAATTTAGTTTCACACAACCTTCGTCAAGTTCTCGATCGACCCATCGATTGTACTCTGTGAATTTGTGTGCTAAGTCAAGTGCTTTGTGACTTGTTTTTGGATTATTTTTATCTGCTTTTACTGGTACGTCTCTTTTATGTTATTTTAAAAATTCGTTTTTGGTACATGAGGACAGTAGTATTTATTCGCAAACAATATTTTAGAAATTTGTTTGACAGAACAACACTTTTTACAGAATCTGTTGTAGTAGTATTTGTGTAAGAACCTTTTCGTACTTTGAAATGAATACTGAATGAAAAAAATAATTGTAGATATCAAAAATCTGGACAAAAATGTTAGGTAATCATCGGAAGTTGCGAAATATAAAAAAGCTCAGCGTCGGTTTGCTCAACTCGAAACGTCTTCCAAGGCCTTCAGCGCTTACAGAAATAGATTGAGACGTTTCGTTTATACTTGTGAAAATTTTAACACACCCACACACTGTACACTTCACCTTGCCGAAGTAGATGGCGCTGACCGTGTTGTGAGTCACTCTATAGTATCAGAAAGCTCTTGAGCCAAGCACCGTCGGACAAATGATACTTGTGATAAATATCTTGTTCAACTCTTCGTGATTGATGACTGACCAGACGTAAACGATTTACAATCTCGCACCGTGATAATAAATGTTTATTTTAGTCTTTTGCATGCTTCTTTCCAGTTCTATAATCTGAAGTGCCCCGTGACTAAAAATTTTGTGATTGCAAAAATTTTGAAATCTGGAATAGAATTCACAGACATACCTAAATCCTTAATTTGCCTCTGATTTCTGTCAAAATCAGTACATTGAATGTAGCCATGACAACAATACAGCATCTGTAACTATCTTCTTCCTGGTATCTTGATATGATCAATTTCTGTGGTAGTAAGATCAACGTCCAACAGTTGACTATAATTAATTAATAATATAATGGTGATAATTATGAAGAAAAACTAGTTACATTATAAAATAATTATAAGCGACAACTTTCTGATATTCAATAATAAATGTATATCGATTATAGTTATTCGATTAAAATAATAATTTGTGGCTATTTTCGTTTTCGTATTTTTGAGTATTAAAAAACATCATTTGCAACTCGGCCGCCGAGTGGCATGGTTACATTAATGAACACATCATTAAAAGAAAGGGGTATGAAAGTAAACGCAAGTAAGACGAAGGTTATAGTTTTTGAAAGAGAAGAAAGTAAAACGATTTGTGAAATAAGAATAGAAGGGGAGTTGATCGAGCAAGTAGATGAGTTTGTATATTTGGGCTGCGTATTTAGCAGGGATGGGAGATATGATAAGGATATAGAATGACAAGTGAATGCGGGAAATAGAGTAAATGGGGCCCTGTACTCTATTGTGAAGAGTCAAAATGTGTCGAAAAAGGCACGTATGGCAATTCACAATGCTGTATTGGTCCCTACTTTAACATATGGTAGTGAAAGTTGGGTGTGGCAGAAGAAGCACGAGAGTAGAATGAACGCAGTAGAAATGCGGTCTTTAAGGAGTATTTGAGGGCTGAATCTGAATAACAGGGTAAGAAATTGTGTAATAAGAGAAGAGTGTGGTTTGCAAGATGATGCTGTGACCAGGATTAAGAAAGGAATGCTTCGGTGGTTTGGTCATGTGGAAAGAATGAATGAGGGAAGAGTGACAAAGAAAATTTATGTTGCAGAAGTGAATGGCAGAGTCGGAAAGAGACGTCCTAGGCGAAAATTTATCGACCAAATTGGCGATTTATTGAAAACGGGCCAAATTAGGGCCCTTAACCGACGAGCATGTATGCGTAGGTGTATGGATGTGAAGGAGGCGAGAGAGGTGTGTCAGGATTGTGCCAGATGGAAGTCTGTAGTCTCTGCCTACCCCTCTGGGTGACAGGCGTGAGTGTTTATGTATGTATGTATGAGTATTAAAATGCATATCAGTGAGTCAAGTTTATATATTTAGTAATTTATAAGGTGAAAATGCAAAAAAAAAACAATTTCTTGCATATAACACATGATTTATTGAATTTAATTAAAATAAACCAAAAAAAAAACATATGAAATTTCATTACTTATGCTCGTAGTACAGGTATATTTAATTATTTCTTAAATTTGTTTCTGTACGGTAATGTATTAATTTTTGTTGTTAAATAATGAAGCTAAATACAAATAAAATATTTCAATTTTATTATCACACAAATTAATAATAAATTTTACTCTAATATAGTTAACAGTGGTAGAGCCACGCGGCAGCTTTGCTGTCGCACGTATGGGCCGGCTCAAACCGGGGTGGTACCACGACCTCACAGAATACCGGCGTGAAGTGGAAGCTCTGCTTCCGCGTTTCGTCTGGTGAGTGCAGGTGGCCGGAGGCCCAAATCCCCCCCCCCCATCAACATGGTAGCGGAATTAAATGATAGACTACCCCAGGAGGGTACCAGCACCCCTGGAGAATCCCTCGCTGAGCATCCACGACCATGTTTCTCCACTTCTGAGCGTGGGTGCTCAGGCTGCCCCGCGTATTCTGGGGGGGCAATATTCCGCTCAAGACTAAAACTGCTCGGGGCAAACGGAGCAGCAAGACCAAGGCGACCCCTGCCACGCTGTCCGTGAATTTCTGCAATATCAGGGGACTTCACTCTAACCTAAACGCTGTCCACTACCATCTCGAGACGGCGAGGCCGGCTCTGCTCTTTCTGACCGAGACGCAGGTGTCCTCTCCGGCTGATGTCTCGTATCTCTCCTGTCCGGGGTACAAACTGGAACACTCCTTTGTGCCTCGGGCTGGAGTTTGCGTTTACGTCAGAGAGGACATCTGTTCTCGACGCCTCGGCAGACTTGAAGGTTCGGACCTGTCCATCCTTTGGCTACGCGTAGACAGCGACGACCATCCGCGCGTCTACGGGTGCCTCTATAGGTCCCATAGCGGTAATGCCGAAACAGACCGACTCTTCGACCACGTCCAAATGGCTGCAGATTCGTTGCTACAGCAGATCCCCTCCGCAGAGATCGTGATCCTCGGCGACTTTAACGCCCATCACGCCGAATGGCTCGGTTCACGTTTAACCGATCATGCGGGGAGATCTGTTCATGATTTTGCCTTGGCATATGGTCTGACACAACTGGTTACTTCGCCTACGCGGATTCCAGATGTGGAGGATCATGCACCTTCCCTGTTGGACCTTCTGCTGACCTCTCACCCGGACGGATATCAGATTTCCGTTGACGCCCCTTTAGGCTCCTCGGACCATTGTCTTGTCCGGAGTGTGGTGCCACTCACGCTGAAACCGCGGTTGCATTCTGCAGGCTGCCGCCGTGTTTGGCACTATAGGTCAGCCGATTGGGATGGGATGCGGTCTTTCTTTGCATCCTACCCTTGGGGGCGGGTTTGCTTCTCGCCGGATGATCCCAACGTTGTTGCGGATTCTGTCGCTGATGTGGTACTTCAGGGTATGGAACTTTTTATTCCTTCCTCTGTGGTGCCCATTGGAGGCAAATCTCAGCCATGGTTTGGTCGCTCCTGTAAAATAGCATCATGCTATAAGCAGGAGTGCTACCGAGCCTGGGCTGACGCATCAGCGTCCAGGGATGTAAACACCAGCGCTCTAAAAAAGAAGTATAATTCCGCCTCTAGGTCCTTCAAAAGAGTCATTGCCAAGGCAAAGTCAGAGCACATAGGCAGAATTGGCGAGAGACTAGTTCGTCTTCCTTCTGGAACCCGTGCATTCTGGTCTCTCGCCAAGGCTGTCCAAGGGAATTTCTGTCAGCCATCTCTTCCATCTCTGCACAGGGAGGACGACTCACTGGCCCACACCGCAAAGGAGAAAGCCGATCTTCTAGGCTCTTTCTTTGCGTCTAACTCGACTCTCGATGACGGGGGGAGTACGCCGCCGACCATCCCGCGGTGTGAGTGCTCCATGCCGGAAGTGCAGTTCACTCAGCGCTCGGTTCGCAAAGCACTCCTCTCCCTGGATATCCATAAGTCGAGTGGGCCTGATGGAATCCCCCCAATTGTGCTGAGGACGTGTGCTCCAGAGTTGGCACCGGTTTTAACGCGTCTTTTCCGGTACTCCTACTCCCTAGGCGTAGTCCCAAAATCATGGAAGACGGCTTTCGTCCACCCGATCCCTAAAAAAAGGCGACCGCTCAGACCCGTCCAACTACCGGCCTATCGCCATCACCTCCTTGTTCTCCAAAACAATGGAGTCCATTGTAAACTGCCAGCTCATGAGGTACCTTGAGGATCACCAGCTGATTAGTGACCGCCAATACGGTTTTCGCCGTGGTAGGTCAGCTGGTGATCTTCTGGTCTACCTAACTCACAGATGGGCGGAGGCAGTAGAGTCCAAGGGGGAGGCATTGGCCGTTAGTTTGGACATTGCGAAGGCCTTCGATCGGGTTTGGCACAAAGCGCTTCTTTCGAAGCTCCCTTCCTATGGGCTTCCCGAGAAATTGTGCGATTGGATCACCAGTTTTCTTGCAGATCGGAGCATCAAGGTCGTTGTAGACGGTGCAAGCTCCGATTGCAAGCTTATTAATGCTGGTGTTCCACAGGGCTGCGTGCTATCGCCAACGCTGTTTCTTCTGCATATCAATGATATGTTGCAAACCCGTAGCATTCATTGCTATGCAGATGACAGCACTGGTGATGCTCTTTACACCGGCCGAGCCAATATTTCTCGGGAAAACGTCTCTGAGTGCCGGGACAAACTTGTGTCTGAAGTCGAGTCTCTGCTGGACAGAGTCTCGGATTGGGGGCGACTAAATCTAGTCCAGTTTAACCCCCAGAAGACACAAGTTTGCGCGTTAACCGCTAAAAAGAACCCCTTTGTCGTATCCCCTCAGTTTCAAGGCACTCCCCTTGTTGCCTCAGCCAGTATCGGAATCCTCGGCGTCGACATATCGAGTGACGTGCAGTTTCGTGGTCACTTGGAAGGGAAGGCCAAATTGGCCTCTAAAAAGCTTGGCGTGCTCAGCAGAGCGGGACAGTATTTCATGCCGGCACACCGCCTGCAACTTTACAAGGCGCAGGTTCGGCCGCTCATGGAATACTGTTCCCATCTCTGGGCTGGGGCTCCCCAGTACCAGCTCCTTCCACTTGACCGCATCCAGCGCAGAGCGGCTCGAATCGTTGACGACCGAGTGCTTTCCGATCGGCTCGATTCACTGGCGCTGCGAAGAGATGTTGCATCTCTTTGCGTATTTTATCGCATCTATCACGGGGGAGTGCTCTGAGGAATTGTTCGGATTAATCCCAGCCGCCAAATTTCGTGAACGCACTACACGGCAAACGTCCCGATACCATCCACACCATCTGGATGCTTGGCGGTCCACCACTGTACGTTTCAAAAGGAGTTTTCTTCCGCGTACAACCTCTCTGTGGAATAATTTACCACCGGTGATTTTTCCGGACCGATACGACCTGGGGACCTTCAAGAAAAGAGCTTACTCCTTTCTAAAGGGCCGGCAACGCACCTGCAATTCCCCTGGTGTTGCGGTTGATCATGGGCGGCGGTAGTCACTTAACATCAGGTGAGCCACATGCTCGTTTGCCCCCTCTTCTATAAAAAAAAAAAAAAAAAAAAAAAATATAGTTTTAAATAGTTACTTAAATTTTACAATTATCAGCCAAAACGTAACTCAAACCACATTTCTTTTTGGATATCATCATCATCATTACAGCCCTTAACAAGTCCTCTGCTGAACTTCCCTCAAGGAACGCCATAATGATATACAATATAAGCACGGTACTGAGGCACCTACATCTATTGATTTCTTGCATATCTCACCAGGATTTAACTTACCGGTACGAGGTTGTCACTCGAGAAGCTTTCTTCCCCATTGGCTGTATAGAGCTATATGGCCGGCCCATTGCCACTTCCGCTTACTTATCTAACAGGTTATGTCGGTTATTCTGTTATGTCAGTTACTCTGATACTACTGCGTATATCCTCATCTGTAAGTTTATTACGCAGAGAAAGCCCTAAAATAGCCCTTTCCATAGCTCGCTGAACGCCCTTGAGCTTCCTCAAACGGCCAGCAGTGAAGGACCACGTCTCAGATCCGTAAGTCAACACAATAACACTCACTTTTGTCCGAAAGAAATTCGATTAGACTTTCACTGTAGCATATTATTTTATTCAAAAACGTTACACCCGAGGGAGGGGGGGGAGTAATTTAGACTTTTCTTATGTATAGTGAAGGCATTTTATATACATAACTTTACTTACATTCACACTTGGCATATAATTTGTAGGCCCTACTTATGTATATGCACTTGTTCCGTGCGGGCTTAGAAGCCGCAGACACGCGGCGTCGCATCATATTTTTCATTTAGGTATTTCTATATTAAAGATACTGTAAAATGTTAGTAAATTTAATAACACTTAGTATTTTCAACATTACGTTTGATAATTTATCAGTAAAACGTAGAAATAAAAGCTACGTACCCCAGCTTTGATAGCTAGGGTACAGGGTAATACTTATTGATAGATAAATTTCATAACGTTTAATGTAAAATTTAAAAAAAAATGGTAAAATATCAGTGCCATGGGCATCTATTCCGCTCACCCGTTACACTCTATTTTTTCGAGACCTAAACAAAATCTTCCAGTATAGAAAGATCAGTCTCAAAAGAAAAATCCTTTGCATGAACCTTTTCTTAGTATAAATTAATTGAGTTGTTATAATATTGCAAATCAATGCATCGATTATTCCTAAGAAAATATTTTGCAACAATAAAAAATATTGAGCAAAAGCCAAGAAGATGTTAATGTGGAAATGGAATTCTGATCATGTTTACAAAATTTCAGCGGATGTGGTCAGCCGTACATACTCAATATTAAAGTAAATCCTCATCAATACTTAATGTTAATCCCCATACTCTAAAACATGACAGACGTAATAGTATGTTTTTGCTAAATATTTTTTTATATTAGGATAAAGGTGACAAACGGATACACAATCCACCTGATGGTAAGTGGATGCTGTGGCACATAGACATCTACATCTATCATTGATAAATAATCAAAATAAGATGCGTTGCCACCCTCGAGGTTGCCTCGTTTCCAGTAACAAGGCTCTCCAATTATCTACACTCACCATACGAACCACAGCAGCATTTAATACTACAACCATAATGTAGCTACAGGATGGCTCTACTGTGTTTAAACTTATGAACCACGTATAAAGTTAGTTGAGATATATTAATTAATAATTAATATAATAAAAAATTAATATAATTTTTGCCGCCAAAAAGCAGTGTTCCGGTCTGAAGGCTAGAGTAGAGGGTAGAGCCAGTACATGGCAGTATATGTGAGGCATTCCATCTTAGTCCTTGGAGGTAACGACGCATTAGAAACCTTCTTTATTTTGAGTTGGCTACGGGTACCCATTGATTGCAGTACGAGTAACCATTTACCATTAAGTGGACTGTAAGTTCATTCGTCATTTCAGTTTTCTAAAAAAGTTTCAAGTTCAGTTTTATAGAAAAGTTTCATGTTTAGTTTTATAAACAAGTTTCAAGTTCAGTTTTCTAAAAAAGTTTCAAGTTCAGTTTTCTAAAAAATTTTCAAGTTCAGTTTTATAAAAAAGTTTCAAGTTCAGTTTTCTAAAAAATTTTCAAGTTCAGTTTTATAAAAAAGGTGATAAATTAATAGTAGGTACATACATATTTCGCCGTAAATTAGATTTAGTTTTATTATGAATATAATATGATTTGGCAACTTAACAACGAACTTAGAATTTTGAGACATTATATTTCTTTTATAAATCACTCGAAATCCAAGCATTGGAAATTTGCTTATTGCAGTTAACGAAAATAGAATCGCTTGCATTTTTCGTTAATAAATTATTGTCCTCTTTCGTCCTGTAGGTATCTTAGGGTGACTGTGGAACACCCAGAACGGCAGAAAGACCCTATGATAGATGACACACACATTTGGCGTTTTTTCCAAATTTGGAAAATACGCAAAAAGTATGTGTCACTTGGTACGAAGATTGCCTACGCAAAGGCAAACTTATTCCTTTGAATCTCATGCAAAGGCTGTTGTCTATCTGACTGTTTATCATTATGATTTCCTAGACATTACTTTTTAATTTATTTATCATATCAAAGCTGTATACAAAAGCATAATTAAAATAGCATCCATAAACCACAAAAGTAGAATATACGCAATATTACAAATAGTTTTAAAATCACATACAATGTGTTGCAAATAGTTTTAAAATCGGGATAAATTTAATTTTTTATTAACTAGATACTTGGTAAGTCAATTTCAAGTGTCAAGATCAGTGTTTCAAGTAGATTTCAAGTAGGAAGTATGAATTTAATTCTGTTTTAATATTTTCTCGTGTAATGTTATCGTAAATAAGAGGGTAAGTTGTTTATCAATCGGTGAACCAAATAAGTAGCTGGGCATTCGCCGTAGATGTTAACACAGATAGTATAATACTGACTTTGTGCGGCTGCTCGCGTGTAATGTTTAATTTTTACAGTAAGTTTTTATTATTATATTTTTAAATTGTATATATTTAAATTGTGTGTTAGTGGATAAAATAATTTAAATAACTTAATAATACAATAATATAATAGTTTAATTTTAAATTTTTAACGATAAATAAGATTTTTTGAATTTTTTGAATTTTAGTTGATGCTTACAAATTTGATTGAGATTTAAATTATATATGCGCCCATAACTACTGAGTCCGTACTGTATAAAAGATTCAGCTAATGAGTTATAAAGAATCAACTTAGCTTCGAAGGGTAGGTATGCGATTCTTAAGAATTATATTATTCGGTAATAATTGCTTCAGCTTATTACAAACGTTAAAAATTGTTTCATAATGTGATTTTAAATAAGTTAATTTATCGTACGCTCTTAATATTAAATATCAAAGGTATAAGAAAAATAATACTTTCTTTCCCATTGCTGTAAGTAAAATATAATTAATGTATATAACGCGCAAGATACCAAATAAGTTTTAAATAAGAAATAACACTCTGTAACTCAATGAATGTGAAAAAGTAAAAAATGTACTTTATTAATTTCTAATAAATAATAATTGGTGATGAAAGTCATTGCATGTTTGATTAATATAGTACGTGAGGGTAATATGGTTATCTGGTTTATAATAATAATAATAAAATAAGGTCACTTTCTTATAGCTCAGAAACTGCAGCCTTGTTTGCATTGTTGGCTTTGTGATACGATAGCTCTTCATCGGTCGATGGAATAATAACGGACGCGATGTTTTATTGACGCCATTTTGATAGTTGATGTTATAGTAAATATTTTAGTCGATTTTAGTATGGCGTAGTGTAGTTAGTTTTCTTAAGTAGATTTTCGAAGTGTTGTTAATTATTGTCAAAGCTTGTTTGGAATTTTTTTCTTAATATATTAGTTATAGTATACGACTTTGTATTTTTGTCTCTGACCTCTGCCTAGTTTTGGTTTTATAGGGCGGCAAAGTTTAAGGTGACCGTATTACTGTATCACCCTCACATAACCTTATAAGAAGCTGTATTACTAGTCTTCAAGAGTGATAAAAATAAGAAAAATGTAACATTCTATTAGAAGTTCCGCTAACTAGTATGTTAAGCAGAGGTCACAGGTCCATTGCGATTTAATAATGCGTATGTGGGTATGTAGTGGACTTCGTATGTCCGCGAAATATCATAATTTATTAGACACGTGGGTTTTCTGATGCAATAAACATGGTAAATTTACAATTTACGGGCACTATCAACAACTTTAGTGGCAGAAATTAAGCTTGAGTTGCTGATGTTCAACAATATATAACGCGAACGTAGTACAGTCCCTGAGCTACAAGAGCATACTGAGGTTTATTTTTATTCAATCAATCAATAGCAACAAATATGTAACATTATATTTTTATAGTTAATCTAGCTTGCCAGGCAGACAAGCTAGATTAACTATAAAATATAATGTTATGTTTGCCCTTTTCGACGACCCTTTGTCATGTCCTATTAAAAATTTTTAAATTCGCAAAAAAAAAGTGGATCACTTATAATAGGAAAGGAACTATCCTATCTCTCAAGTTGGACTAAAAACGCACATGGTGTGCAAATTTGATTAAAATCGGTTAAGCACTTAATTTATATATATTAAGATTACGAAGTTAAATTATTATTTTTTGTCTTCAGGTGGGAGAGCTCGTGATCTTCGACAGGAGACTGACTATTCTTCCCGGCAGTAATGACCCAAAGCTAGTAATATGGGGGTGTCAGATGATTTAGCCCCAAGCTTCACTCAGAAGCCGCAGCTGCGCCAGGAGGATGACGGAAACAAGCTCATCTTTGAGTGCCAGCTCTTGGCATCACCCAAACCTGAAATTAGCTGGTACCGCAGCGATGAACTGCTCAAAGAAGATAATAGGACTAAGTTTAAGTGAGTATTCTCCTTTACTGGCTTTTTTTCTTTTTTTACACGTCTACTCTAGAAAGCGGGGAATCTTTTTTGAGTGTATGTATGTACATGGTACCTCCGAAATTTCTGTCTTTGATATACTCTTTAGCCTAAACGGCTTGATATATTTTAAGATAAAGGATGTAGTTAGATTCTTTGCAGTTGTGGAAGTTATGTGAAAAGAACTTATAATATTTGATTTTTTTCTTTTCAGTAGAGTTTTTATGCAGTTAGATTTTTAATTACTGTTTGAAAATATTCTTTTATTTTAGTTCTGAAATCAGCTTTTAATTTTTATAAAAAAATAATAATTTTTTTGCCATTTTGAATGGAATAAGGAATACCACGATCTCAAATTTATCTACATATATACAATATGTAACGTAATTAACGCACACCCTCGGACTCCCCAATTATTATATTATGTTATAATCATAATACATACACTGAATTTTTAGTTAAACATTTTTATGCACTGATTATTTATCTAATTAGTTATACTAATTCCGGAAGAATGTTGTGGTCACAGTACAAATCCACGAACGCAAAGACTTTAACATGCTTGAAATAAAGTTCATTTTTCTTTTTTTTTATTGAATTATAGAATTAGTAATAATACAAATAAAACTGCACTCTTAAAAGTCTTACTGCCCTAAGTTACGGTCCATTTCAGTTTGTTTTGACTGTAAAGATTTAGTGTGACTGTAATTTACGTAGTTTTAATTATTTTTGGGATAAAAAATTACCTATATTAAAAATGATAGGAACGGATTCAGTAAATGATTCTGAACAAACTACTTTCTCAAAGTGCGTTAATTATGTTACGTGTTGAAGTTACACTTGGGTTGGGTTTGCAACTAAGTCACCTGAATTTGAGAATTCTGTCACTGTGGGGGGGGGGGGAGGCTCAAGGGGGACTATCTGAAATTTTTTCTGCCGGAGCAGCGTCGAAGTATTTTTAATAATTTTTGTAAAATATTGGTAACTCACTAACTAAACGTGAAATGGAACCTACATTTAACTAAATTCTATCGTTTTTGACGTTGCATCTGTCAAAATCATCTCAAAATGCGTAAAATGAATCACTACGCCAGCTATTTTGTTGACAGTGACAGATATACTTTACGTCATTCCATTCTTTCCGAGTTTACGTGAACGTGCTCCCTAACGTTTTTATCCGCCTCCACCTGTTTTTCGACGACTTCGCTAGCTCTTTGGATCTTTTTTTACAAATATCTGTAGCTATAAATTATATTTGTAATTTAAAGTAATTATAAAAGTTAATATTTTTGTATTTTACTGAGTGTAATTTGCGAGCAAAGTGAGCTCGGGACTTAGGGCACCCCGACTCGGACAGTTTAGGTTAGAAGGACAAGCAAGGTCAAGTGAGCGAACGAATAGACACTGCCCTTCCTTTCGTGGTTATTTTTTATGAACCACTCTGAAATAGTAGCCCCGAAGCGGGACTCCGTCGACTAGGCTTTCCTCGACTGCGCCGCGTTATGTGGCGTGGGGCTTCACTCCCCCAACTCTCTACCCCCATAAATCAGGTTTATAGTCAAAAACATTACGAAAACATAACCTCAAAATAGGATTTTTAAAAATTTATAAAAAAAGAACTAAGCACGTCCGGCAGGGGAGGGAAAATGGGAAGGCGACCCATGCCTCCCTCCCCACCACCCCCATCCCCTAACTCAGGTGACTTAATTTCAAACCTTACCCCCTCTGAAGTATGATCTATTTAATGGAAAGTAAAATTTAAACTGGTTCACAATTGACAAAGATATTACCTTACACACATAGATACAAACATATAGTCGAATTGTCAACCTTCTTTTATGAATTCCAGTTAAAAATCCTTTCAAATCTGCTATTTGTCTTTATTCGCTGCTGTACGTTTTTATTTGATTTATTTTAACAACAATAAATTAAATAGTGAACGCACGCTTTCCCTCGATTGCAGCGCTCATTATTCATTATTCAGTTTTCTTATCGACGCTTATCAAACTTATTATATTACAAGTAAGACAAAAGCACGCGTATCAAGCGTAGCAACTATGGCAAAATCTATGGGGGGGGGGGGGGGCATGAGAATGGATTTTTGATTGGCTGTAATAAACTATTTAAAACAACACTTCATCTAATTTTAAATTGACATGTCTGCATGTGCAAGTGTGAATGTACTTACACCTAAAATTGATATCGATTATAAATTCTGAACTCGATTTATCGATACTAGGCCCATTTATTTCCCTCACTTCCGGATAACTTCTATGAGATATTTGATGTGTTGTGTTGAGAAATAATGACTGTATATTTCATGACTACCACCTATTATCATTGCGATTATCACAGCTCATTATAAATGCAGTTATTTTTTTTCAACTCCTAATATAAATTTCCTTCAATCAATTACTTTTTATTACTTATGTGTATTTTAAATGAATCGCGTCATATTTTTGTATAACCTTTTTTTTTTGTTAAAAGTTTTAACAGACCACAGACTTACCACAGGACTTAGTTAAAAACTATATTGGTCAATTGTTAAAGTCTATTTCGAAAAACGAACAAAATCAATTAACTAACCTAGGAGATACTATGAAAAATACAGTTCAATTAATAGCCTTATTATAAAACAACGCAACTTTCGTTAAAAATAGAAGGCTGCTCTGGGTAAATAAGAACTTGAACATAAATTAAGAAAAATAAATCATAAGTAACTTGAATATGCATATTTCCAGACAGAGACAACGTCAGTAAATTAGGTCAACGATCGAAATGGCCATCCATTGGAGTACTTTAGAGTCCGTTCGCCTTGATACTTCTTTGATGTAGATGGTTGGTGGCAAATATTGGCACACTTGGCACCGATATCTATCCTATCACTACAACAATCATCATGCGTTACGATTAGTTTTCGTGAATGTATATGAAAATAATCTACTTTGATATTTGACTTTACTAAACGATCGTTTAAAGGTTTTTCGGCTGAATTGCTATTTTTATTTTTTGCTATAACTGGAACAAAGGAGAATAAATTATTTATTTTTACAATCCTGAAATAATAAATAATAGTAATAAATAAATAATTTTTATTTCATTTCCAATTACACGTTTACATACATGAACAAATATGATTACAATTAAATAAAGTAACAATAATTCTAATAAAAATAATAAGCAATAATAAAAATTAAAACTATGTGTGGCTTAATAATATAGAATCTACAAAAGAAAAATTGAAAAGTCACGTTTATAATATTATCTACCTGCCTCAACTAGGTTGAGTACCTGTGTTTCAGACCATCACTTACACTATGAGCTTAATAACGTAGGACAATAGATAATTTAATTTAATAATTATTAAGTATTAAATTTAATATTAAACTATATTATATACAATAAATAAAAAAAAACTAAGTAATAATTATTTGTTACCTACAATTAATACAAACTATTTTAAAATTTCTAACAACTCTGTGTCTTCGTAATTTAATTTATTCAGATATTCCCTTATAATAATTAAACATTTCTTATAACTTACACTATATATTTTAGGAACTTGTTGAGCTTGTTATATAGAAATGGTCCTAAAATATGTAAAATGTGTTCACAAATGCGTGTTTGGTTTGAGGGTTTACACAAACTAAGTCCATCCTTCTCCTGTCTATGGATTTTATGTAAAATGGAAATTCAGTATGCTGTTTTAATATGATGTTCAGGATAAACAACTGACGGACAGTCAGTACACTACATGTCAAGTAAAGTTGACGTGAAGGAAACATGATTGGACGGAAAGTGGCTACCTTTAGAACTGCTAAAATTAAAGTATTTGTACTATACAGATAACGTTAGTAAATTTTGAATAGTACAAGTGTCTGTAAAAATCTAGAGTAATCTGTAAGAATCTAGAAATCTGCATTCGTTATAAAAAGCACTATAACGTGTCACACGATTTTACTGTTCGTTTTTTTTTTACTGATTTCTCGTATTGGATGTCGTATCTTAACCAAGTAACTGGAATTAACTGATCCATACAACTTATATAGATTGGAACATTCACTGTGTTTTTATATATGTTCCTGTTGTATTTCTATGTTTTATTTCTCTATTTTGATATGTAATAAGTTGTAATTTTGGTATCGATCTCATGGATCCATCCATTTATTACAGCCTATAAAAGTCCACTGCTGAACATAAGCCTCCTCCATGGACTGTATGATGGGGGGGATTTTGTAATAGCTGCTATGCTAGGCAGGCGGGTAGGCCACCGCAGTTTTAGTTCTTATCGGGAAGATCCACATAACGATATGAGAGACTCGAATGCGGGTTAAGACAAGGAGGGTTGAGTTCACCTACGCTTTTCAACCTTATAGCACGTGAGGGTAATAAGGTCATCCGGTTAATATGGTCACTTTCTTGTAACTCAAAACCTACAGTCTTGTTTGCATAGATGGCTTTGTAATACGATAGCTCTTCATAGGTCAATCAAATAATAAAGGGTCAAAAGGGAGCTGCTTCATCGACGCCATTTTAACAGTTGATAACATAATAAATATTTTACTCAATTTCGCATTATGTAGTGTAGTTAGTCTTATTTAGGTTGATTTTTCGAAGTGTTCCTAATTATTGCCAGAGTTTGTTTGTTATTTTTTCTCAATATATTAGTTATAGTGTACGAATTTGTGTTTTTGTCTTTGCCCTCCTCCTAGTTTTGGTTTTATAGGCCGGCAAAGCTTAAGGTGACCATATTACCCGCACGTACATTATAGATAAACCTACGAGTCAAGTATATGCAATAAATAATCCAAATATTGCCACGGTTTAGTGCCCCGTCCAAACTCGCTGAGCACACGAGAATAGTTTTTATGTCAATACACCGATAAGATGTGCTTTACAACAACATCCCAAACACGCTTGCAGATGGGAGGGATTCTACAATTACGAGGCATTGGTAACTGGTGTTCAGAGCGAGCTCCTGTGGTAGAATCTTGGCTACTAAATTATGAATTAGAAAGCTCCAAAGTTGAAGTAGTAAAGCAGTGAAGGTATAAAAAAGTCGAGGAAAGTTAAAATAAGGTCTACCCATAGTGTAATTGTAAGAGGTTTCCCATATAGCTATTTCCAGAACCAACTTTGTACATAATACACATCAACAAATTGTCAAATTACATGAATCATGCAACGATGTTGTTTGCAGATAGTTAAAATAATATGAAAATAAATATAGTCAAAACACAATTGATGCAGGTCCTTTCTGTAAGCAGTAGCTAAAAACTGTGTATTAAAATACAACGATGTACCAATAGTAGAAGTAAACGCTGTAAAGTATATGGATATGTTAAAGAAATTGGTGATAAATTAAACAAATTTGCGTTTGCTTTACGTCATCTGAGAAAATTTTCATAACTACTAACAGCATTAAAAGCTTATTATGATTATGTTGCATCTGCCTTAATATGGTAATTATATGGTGTAAATAAGTTAACGCGGATTGTATTTTTTTTTCTACAAAAGAAATGTGTAAGAACATGTATGATAAATCATTTACTACGGATCATAATTTTTTTGACAAAAGAAATGTATGAGCGCAACGTGTGGAGTGAAATATTTAGAATTTTATAAACCAACATTCATAGAATGTAAAATATTGAGGCTTACTGTTTTATACGTCTTTGAAAATATTACAAGAAAATAAATGTACGAGGAATAGATCACGGAAGTAAAGTAAAAGATAATTTACATATACGATTGTAAACTAGTACTGATCAAATATAACGTATTTCATATGGCAATGAAAGTTTACCTGGGAACATTTTTAAAGAAGCACTGTTTGAATAAGTATTAGTAAGAGTAAGAGCTGTTTATGCACTGCTTCCGATCCGAATGCGTTTAAATTCTAGTAAACATAAATTCAGAAAATTCGACTTGAATTTGAAAGTCGAATGCACACTTCGCATTGTAAATTCGATAAAATACGGTTGCCGTTTGTACACTTGAAATTCGAAAGTTTTGGCAATTCACATACCGCGCTAACGTCTTTCATTATGGTTCCTCTCGATCACCTTCAAATTTTGGCCACCACCACCCGCTTAATGGGTCGGATTCGATGCGGAAGAAGTGCGCAAGCGAAAATACAAGTAATACTGTGGTGTTCCGTGAATATTATATTCCGAACTATATAGTAATTCTTGACTTCGTAAACCGGAATTCGGATGTAGTGCACAACCCCTCATAGAAATAATACTACAGCTATTTCGGATCAACATTTCTCGGATTCAGAACGGATGCAGTACGCAAACGCTGAAAGGAAACCGCGCGTGCCGCCATCTTGAATTAAGACTGCTAGCGCATGCAAAATTATTCCAAAAAACTTGTGCACAAAACTGATATTAAAATATGTAACCTAGGGGTATATCAAAGCATTCTGTCTGAACCATTGTCTAATGCTGCTCAAATGGTAATTTAGGATTAAACCCTATTTTTTTTAAAAAACCCAAAAAAAAAAAAGTGTTAAATATAAGAAATAATTTAAGAAATTGTAGTGTGTTATTTAGTTATAAGGTATAATGGGACTGACATGTTAAAAATAACGTAAGTCCGTAAATTAAAAAAAAAAAGAATTTAAAAAAAGTTGTCACGACAACGGCTACACTTTTACTAAGTTTTCTTCATAACCAGGTGGTATGGGTGATAGTAGTCAAGCACTGCTTAATAATACGGTAAAAAATGTGCACAAAGTTGATGTTGATAAAATTTCTCAATAAGAATAAATGATTAAAAATTATGACGCACACTACAGCACTTAAACTTCAGTATATATTGAAAATAACCCTTATGATAATCTTTACTACATAATTGGGCACTTTTATTTAGTTGACAGTTTAAAAAAAGTATTTTTTAAAGCTTTAAAGCTTTACACAAGCAACCGAAGCTCGCGACGGGGACTAGTAGAAGGAAGAGTATGTCCGGTAACGTAATCACCAATTCGCCTGTCAAGCTTGGCGATTTCCCTCCTTACACGGGAGAATCCTACGTTTAGTAGTGAACTTTAACCGGATGGTATAAAAGAACCTTCGATGCCGACATTCTTGGATCACTTTGGACGATAAGATAAAACACTAAAAAAACTAGGAGAAAGATTCTAATAAGTGCAAGTTTGCATAGTATTTTGTACCGGTCTGTGGGCTGTGTTTCGGCATTTTTGGGATACATTTTCCACTTTCAGTTGAAGAAAGTTAAGCCTTTAGAGAAAACTGTATATTTCTATTTATTGAATTTTTGGATAAATAAAATAAGTAAAAATAAAAAACCTTTAATTTCTTGCATATCCAAAAGAGAGACGAAAACAATTAGATTGTGGCTTTACATTATGGGCAAAATTTAAAGTTAAGTATACAGTCAAGATGCCTAATTCTAGTGTTATTATAGTATTAACTTAATAATAATATTTATTTAATTATTTAAATTCTAATCTGGAAGAAACCCTTAGCAGGTGGAAACCTCCTCCAAAGAAGTCCATTTATCACGCTCTAGGGCTCCCTGAATTTAGCGAGGGCCAGCCGTCTTAGTTACGTCGTTTTCTTTTGTGACGTGCTCCTTTTGAGTCTTCTTGGGTACAAAGTTATCTTTTCAGTCCATCTTTCATCTCGTAACCACATTTTACGTCTTGACCAATGCCGTTTTAGTATTAGGGTATAACTTAGTGTCTTGTGTCATACTTCTTATTTTGTGTATCGTACTTTTTGCATTTTCTTTATACTGATGCTTGCATGCTTATATACATGCTTAGCTCCATTCTTTGGTAGATAATGATTTTTGCTTAGTTTAGGAAATGTATTTCTACGTCTGACAATATATGTTATGAACCGTAGGAGTGATCAAACTACGTATGGTATTAATCTAAGGAGTCATGGCAGCATTGACATTAGTTTTTATGAATTTGAATGTCTTTTATTTTTATGTTCATTGACTTTAAATATATCTCTCAAACTCTAATATTTGTTTCAAGCGGTTTGATCTTCTCCATTCTGTCTAGTTCGTTGCTTTTCCAGTTGAAGCCTATTTGCGAACCTAGAACCTATTAGAGACCTAAATGTATAGGAATATATGTGCAAATATTTCCTTAGCTTCCTTAAAATATATAGTTTAGAACACAATAAACAAAATAACTTTTATTTACATTTAACTTTTTATTTACACATTTAGCGGAGAAGGTAAGTGTCTATTGTAATAATTTTTATTTATATTCCTTACAGGATCCAAAGCATTGCCAACAACAAGTTCCTGGTGATACTGGAGTTGGATGACGTGATCGAGACCGATGCGGGACTCTACAAGGTTAAAGCTAAGAATAAGATGGGCGAGGTGGCCGCCTCCATCAATCTTAACTTTAGCCGTAAGTTTTTTTTTTCAGTTTTTACATCCAGTGATTTCGTTCCCCTAACACTTCATATGAGCTCGAAATATTTTATTTTCTTAGACAAGCAGTTTACCTCACGACTTTTTTAACATCTGAGCATTTGATAAATCAACACTTAAAATTCAAAGTAATAAATTCAGAGGTAATGGGTGAGGATTGAACTTTAGTAGCTCGCATACAATTAATTTGCGGCGTGCGCCTAACCCCAGAGCCACAACAGCTCCTAAGCCAAAATAACACGAAATGTCAATAGTCTAAAAATCATCAATATTGGTTCAAACATTTGTTACAATGTTTGTTCGTAATTCAATATGTGTGCCAATAAAAATTCCTTCACAAATAACAGCATTAGTCATAGACGAAAATAAGTGACAACAAAAATGACTTCGGAGCACTAACCCACGCTTGACGCGGTGCGCCAAAAGACGAAAATTGGCAAAATAGCTGTTGGTAAGGCGTATTGCTTAATATTAATCGATGACGATCGACTGCTGAAAGCTCAGTTGTAAACAAAATGACGAATAGAGTGATGTAGAGAACAGATTATTTGTATCAATTCTAAGAATACATCTATATCGTATTCAATTTTGCCCGAATGTGTTCACGTTGACTAAATGTTTAACGCGGTACGTGGATCACGTGCAGCTATATTATGGTTGCACCACATTTAGGTCGACTCAACCGAGATGGCCCTCGCTCACACAGAAATCCAACGTAAAGTAGCAACTCAATCCCGCTGTGTTTCGTATTATGAGTATAGAGAACCGGAGATCCTTTTTACTGTTAACGGGGCTTTCTGGCTTACACAATGTATCTATACATTGATTCTTAGTTAAAGACACCATCAAGTAGACTGTAGGTCCGTTACCCTTCATCTATAAAAAAACCATTCCTCCAAACTGAATTCAATTATTAATCAAATAACAAACAGTTAATAATGGATATGCAATTAAATTAAAAAGTAAATGTTGTTGTTTTTTTTTAATTATTCAAATACGTGAGCATATAAATAATATTTGAACATATTAATGGTATTGAAATAAAACTATATTTACGGATTTTATCGTGTGTAATTAACTATTATAAATTATTTTTAATTCTCGACGTTTTGGGTTTACTATCTATCAAGTGTAATATTTCTAAATAAGATGCAGGAGTGTACAAGCTAGATAGTGAATGTGATCTCTCTTACATAGGTCAAACAATATCGATAAAAATCCGCGTGAAAGAACATATAGCTGACGTGAAGCACTGACAATCCGGGAAGTTTGCAATCTGTGAACATGTTCAAGATCGTTGTTATTTATTATTTGTTTCTATTATATGATATTAAACAATTTCTCATCCTACTATTTAGAGTTAGGCCTAATATACTTCTTAGTGACCGTATTTCTATTCTAACCTCTAATACACATTTCAACAATGGCAACAATGACCTATTATGTGAACCATTACATCAGATTTGATAAACTACAAATCCTCGCAAAAGAACACCGATTCCTACCAAGGATGATACGCGAGGCTATTGAAATTAAAAAACATCCTAATTTTAATAGACAAGAGGGATGGGACTCCAAATTAATTAAATTAAACCCAATTAAACTAAATTCAACCCAAACTCAATCATAACGCTGCAAGACTTACTATAAGCTCGTTCTGCGTAGTTTGGACCAAAAATTAATATTCAAAAACTGAGGTGTTTGACATTGTGACGTCATAATCTCAGTTCTCCACGTGACCATGGGTGCTTTACAGAAAAAGTTGGAAATTAAAAATAAGTAAGTTTTATTCAATGTGTAGTGCTTGCGTAAATTTAAGAAATCATCATATTAATGATAACTGCGTTGCATATATTATTTTTAAAAGAAAGGAGGAAGATTCTTGATCTTAAACTTATTGGGGAAGCACAGCGGACGTATTATTTGCCTTAAAACCCTCTCAAAAATTAGAGAAGGCCTGCACCAAGCGGTGGAACGAATATACGAGAAGTCTGTAACTTTATGTATGAAATTGATGCAGTATGAAACAATTAATTTGTTTTACAAGCAAATATCAACTCAGTCTAGGACATTGATAGCTTAGGTGTTGGGCGCCCGTCATGAATTTTATAGCAGGCAAGTAACCCGAATTCAATCCCCATCACAATCAATGAAATTATTTATCGCAAATTTTATTACCAGCCACTCAGTCTCAAAAGATTAGGAATTTGAAAAAAAAATCGGAACTAAATATTATGACGTCACTCTTTACAAAAGCACGCTGTCACGGATCATCTACATGAATTTTGAATATAATTCTAACTGCGCTCTTTATTGTATGATTAATGAAAATATTAAAACTTGGTAGAAATATAATGGAAGAATGTGATTTCTTTCACTATCTTTAAGCTGAAAATAAAAGTAGAATCTAGAACAAATCTTAAACACCTGGGTTTATTTCAAGAATTAGCACCAAGATACATGTTATGTCTGCTTGATGTTACTCAAATATATAAACATTTAACTCCCGATAATCTATTAAAATTGTGTTCAACATTCGCATTTTATAGCTTTTGTATAGTTTTTGATTTACACGAATGGCTTTTCTACTAAATCACGTTTATATTGACTCTGTTTTTTGTGTTTCAGCCGCTGACGAAGAAAAACAGAAGTAAGTATTTATTCCAACATTTTAATAAAATCTAAATCTCCATGAGTTATTCCTAGGCGTTAGTATAAACAGTCTCCCATTAAAAGTGGTTAATTTTGTTAAATAATGTCAAAAATTTAGGTTAGGCACCTTTCGATAGTTCGCCTTGACCAGTTTTCTGTACGGTCCGTCAGATTTAGATTATATTTCTAATTAGAATGGTTATGACTACAGTCAAATTCTCCATTTCCTGCTAGCAAACAAAAACAAGATGAAGTGGGTAATAGAAATACAATTAGTGTTCATATCATTCCCATATTCTTAAAAATATCGTACATAGTCGTAATATTTTCATAACAAAATTGTAATGACAAAATAAATATTTTAGCAAACATTACAAATACTTTTTCTTGTGGAAGGTGGTTTGGTATTTTTAGTACAAAAGACGGTTGTATCATTTTATTTTCTTGCATTGTTGCTAATAAAATACTGATTTTTAAACATATTTGTATGCTAAGAATAATTCAATCAGAGTGTAGAAAAATTTTACTTGAGATCTCGTTTTAAAACAAATGTTTAAGAAAACTGGCTTATTATTACCTATTATTTTCGTCAATTTCTTTTAGTTTATCCTCGTTAATCTTTAATCACAGACAAATAGACGGTAAAGCGCCCACGTTCGCGCGAAAGCCCGCTATAAGACAGGAGGATGACGGGAAACGGCTGATCTTCGAGTGCCGCATAGAGGCCGAGCCTGTACCCAGCGTTGTCTGGTTTCACAACACAATGGAAGTCAAACCAGGCTCAAGACATAAGGTGAGACACTTTACGCTTATGAGAAAAATCAGTAAATGCAAACATTCATAAAATTTGTGTTAAACTATGTCATTTAAAAATACAGAGTGAGTTTCGCTATAATTTAATAAACTTTATTAAATAAAAAAGTTATTTAAAATAAGCCTAGTTATTTAATATAATATTATAGGCATTGCTAGAGCCATCATTCGAGTTAGTCATTACATTAACTCTATGTTAACACGGTACTATATTACTGCATTATTGTCGAAATTAAATAAGTATGCCAAAAGAAAAGGGAAAGAAAAAGGACGTCTACTCACTACCTAAAAAAAACTACTTACGTATGCTTGAGGCATCGAATGTCAGAAAGTGCTTCAAAAATTAATTTCAATTAAAAAAATAATTAGAAAGCCAGTAAATAAAAAAAAAACTTTGATAATATTTATTAATTTTAAGTTTTATTCTATTTATTTATTTTATATATTATGGGTGGATATTTATAAATGTATTTATTTACATATATGTGTGCAGATAAATATATTAATTTTATGATTTTATGTTTTATATATTATATTATAACAAAATGCACGCCATATTATGTTTTATTTTTTATATAAGTATCTTTCTTTATAACTAGCCTACTGGAAGAAAATTTATTGTGAAAAAAGTATAGCCCTTGTATAATACAATTTTTTATCAGGATGTATGCTTTCATTAGTATTTTTATTAATAAATTAATGAATTCAAATAAAAATATTATAAACTAAGGTATGTGATGGTTATATGGTCACATTAAGCTTTACCCCCTATAAAACCAAAACTATCAGAAGGGCAGAGACAAAAACACTAAGTCGTATACTATAAGTTATATATAAAGGAAAAAAAACCCAAACAAGCTTTGGCAATAAATAGAAACACTTCAAAAAACTTCAACTTAAATAAATTATAACTACACTAAAATCGACTAAAATATTTACTATAGTGTCAACTGTCAAAAAGGTGTGTATAAAGCAGAGCCCTTTTGACCTTTTATTATTTTATTGACTGATGAAGAGCTATCGTAAAAGAGAGTCATCTATACAAACAAGGTATAGGTTTTGAGGTATAAGAAAGTGACCATTATATGGTCAAACGGATGACCATATTACCCTTACATACTATATAGTACTAGCTGGTACCGGCGCATTGCCGCCACAGAAGAAATATCGTTTTAAAGTTGGAAGAGTTATATTGTTTAATTAGAAATGATAATACATTCATTGAACTTGAATGATGTGTATGTAACTTTCAAATATATTTGTTAGTACGATACGCGCGCCACCTACAGAAAGTTAATTGTACTATGCTCATTACCTTCACGCAAGTGAAAGTAATAAGTAGACAAAGTTTAGCACAATTTGATATAAAATACGAAACATACAAACATAGTTTTTATATATTAAATAAAAATATTTTACACTTAGTGTATGCTCTCAGATTTCGCTACACATTACCGATAGACTAAAAAGCGAAAACACGTAAAAAAAATATACACATACTGTCTTTATATTTCGTTTTCTGGAACCGTTTTTTCTAGTACAAAATGCCGCCGTCACTGACAGAAGAACTGAGCGAGAGTGAGAACATGCCTATCCAGATCCAGATCATTTCTTGTCTGGTTTTAGAATAATTCTACGAGAGTGTAGAGAGTAGAGCGTGCATACATTCAGAGTGCAAGAGTATAGAAGACAAACCAACCAAGTGATTTTTTTTTAAAAATTACGTATTTAAATAAAAATATATATCAGTTTGTTCATATTTTTACACAATATAAACATCCATACTATCCAATTTCAAACTCTTTTTCAAATTTTTTATTCTCTTACTCATTAGGAAGATGGTTTAAAATCAATTAGTAAATTTGACCCTAACAGACATACATACTCGAAAGCGACTTAATGAAAACGTGGTAAAATAATACGTTTATCGAACATTCCAACCACGGGATGCCGTAGGTCTTTGTTGGGGTATAAAATATAAAATTTAAAATAATTATAAAGACGCATGACATAGAGCCTAGTTTTAAAAGTATTAAAAGATGGCCTTGACCTCAATAAACTTGGCTATAAACATAGACACTCGTATACAGTATCTCGCAATATCTACACCTACCTACTTTGGTCTAACCATTAATAATTAAATTCTTTTTCGTAACAATCAGGACACACAATGTTTTAGTTTTTTTTTTTAATATAGCCATTATTCGGCAATCATCAGTCATCAGTCAGCCATAAATATACAAATATAATGTATTTTCTAGTTGAAACCTAAACAGATCTGCCTGTGCAATACTTTATTTACTCTCTTTTTGACATATCTAGGCATTTTTTTCTATTAACCTAATACGTAATCGATTTAATGTAACGTTAGATCAGAAATTCGTTGAAATTATTCCATTCAGATTATTTGAATGCACTAAATTCAAAACAATATTATTTATTATGCAACTTATATATATGTGGCAGATAGACATCTACATATACATAGATCGATTGAGGATAGCCTCGACTACGAATCAAAATGAGGACTAAGATGGAATGCCTGGTTTCCAGTAAAAGGGGTCTTCTCATTTTTGAAAGATTGATGGAACAATTAGTCGCGCTACTCCAGTACGTGTTCTTCAGACATGCAGGGTTCCACAGAATTTTTTCTATCATGAAGCGCATCGTGAATCAGTACTTAAAATAAAAATTTCATGGTTGGCCCAGTACCATCAAATATTCTTTTGATGATACCGGCGGGGATCGAAGCCGGATAATAGCTCGCTGTTTACATCTACCAGAGCTAAATTTAAACGTATATATCAAAAGTATGTCGTGCCAGTAAGTATGATAGCACTTTTAAAGAGAACAATTTATTTCACTATTTTTTAAAGTAACTAGAAATTATAACACGTTATTTTTCTTTTCAATATCGATACAGCTATATGTTTAATGCATAATAGCTCGTTGCTTTTACACTGAAGTCTAAACCAACTATTTGGTTCACATTTTCGTCTAAATCTGATGAATCTTGTATACGTTATGATATTAATGTAGTACTAATTGAACAGTTAACAGTTAAGCAAAGACGGAAAGTCTTACTACGCTTCGTTGGAGATCAACAACGTGACGGTGGAAGACGCTGGTAAATACCGGGTGACTGCCAAGAACGAACTGGGTGAAAGCAACGCAACAATCAGCTTGAACTTCGACAGTAAGACATTTTTTATTGCAATTATATCATTTTGCTACTCATTATAAAATATAAAATATGAACATTTTTAACACAATTAAAAACATGTTTTGACAGTTAAAGAACTTATTATTTGTCATTATATACTGAAATGTCGTATTTAAGATTTTTTTAAACTACCTATGCAGGTTGTCTTCCTATATATATTTTATTCGTATATGGAAGAATACATTTAGGAATAAAATCATAATGCATTTAGGAAGTGACTTTAATATTTGGTGTCACAATTTAAGATTTCACAATTTACTGTAATTTTTAGCATCTTACATAATACATAAAATAATTCTAGGTCGACATTATAAGTCTATTTGTTGTAACTACTGAATGCCTATTAAAATGTGATCAACCTGTTTCAATTCGTCCACTTATTTCCAAGTATTAAGTATAAATTACAGAAATAATAATGCTCATTACGTTTAACATACATTTTACAGATTGTGTGAATCTAATCCATTACTAGTTTTAAATATAATTATGTAGTTCCATAATTGTTCACGTAGAATTTGCAGCTAATCTTAAAATATCATCAAACTAATATACGAGTAACTACAAAATGTCAATTACTCAACAAGTCACACGACACATGCATCTACCTTCAGTAACAGTTGTCATAGATCATAAATTAAGATGTTTTCTTACATGATATTTTTTATTTGAAAGTGCAACACAGTTTAATACACTTCACATATAATTTATTTTAGCTATCTTTTTTACAACACTCTCGCTTTTCACCTATGAATATCCTTGCATGATAATGGTATCTGTTTTACTTACATCTTCACTTTCACGTCTATTTCTATTAGATTTCACGCTTTTATGCTTTAATTAATTATAAAACATCCTTTAATAATCATAGTAAAACTGCTAATTATTTGCTTGGGCATATGCACAATACTATAGAATTAGCAAAGCAACTGTTATGCGTACTGTTTGTGAGATATATCGTAGATCGATGATAATCAAATTTTAATACAAATTTTACAAATTTATGTATTTATATTACTACAATGACTCTTTTCTTTACACCCTTGATTAACTCTTTAATAATCCGTACCTGACTGCGCAAAATAATTAATCAATACACGTATCTGAAAGAAAACATCTTAAATAAGATTAAGAAAGCTGCAAATCTTAGTGATAATGGGACTTAATAATAATAATAATAATAAAAGGCTAATGAAAGAACTGACATATAATAGGCGACGAAGCTCCGGTGCCTGAAGACTTTATCAAACCAACGTTTACGGAGAGACCAGTCATCAGGCAATCGGATGATGGTACCAAAATCACGTTCGAATGTCGATGTGTTGGCAAACCGAAACCAACCATCACTTGGTAAGGAACATAGTAATATCTGGAAATGTACATCCATATTGAAGTAATTCAAAACCTAACAAAAATTTACGTAAAACAGGTACCATGGTAAAAAGATAATAAAAGAAAGTAATCGATATAAAATTACGCTTGAAGAGGACCAAACTTTATATCACATGGCGCGACTTGACATAATAGGTGTAGAAAATACTGATAAGGGAGAATACAGAGCTGTGGCAAGAAACAAACATGGTGAAGGCGTAGCAAAAATTAATTTAAATTTTGAAGGTGGAGACAAAGCAAAGTAAGCTGTTTAAGAATTTTGTTATATTGTAAAGGAGCATCTGTAGGGTAGTAAATTAAATTTTTTATCTTTTGAACAGAATTCCTGCAGGTAAAGCACCAAGATTTCCAAAAAAACCAACTATTGGACAGGAAGGTGATATATTAATTATGGAATGTATATTAGAAGCGCATCCAATGCCAGATATAACGTGGTTTCATGAAGATAAAGAAATTAGAGATGGCGCAAAAATGAAGATGTCACGAAAAGCTATAGGAAAAGATACTTTTAATTTAACATTAGAGATTTTAAACCCGACTAGGGAAGACGGAGGAAATTATCGTTGTAACGCCTTTAACGTGTTTGGTGAAAGCAATGCCAATATTGCTCTCAATTTCCAAGGTAAAAGAGAAATCAAATCCCGATTATCAATCAATGGAAAATAAATACGTACGCATACAGTAGCAATCGCATGTTGAGCCTTTAAGCTTTTTGAGCTGCACTAGTATCGTAACTGTTAGTAGATAGGTATAAATAATTATGAAATATTTTTGCATTTTAGGTGGGGATGATGAAAATGGTTTCGCACCATCATTTGTGGAGAAACCTCGAATCATTCCCAATGAAGACGGCACTCTCATAACAATGAGGTGTGTTTGCAAAGCCAAGCCGGCGGCTGAAGTAACGTGGTACAGAGGCACAACCGTTATCAAGGCTAGCAGCAAAATTGAAATTAAATCATCTATAATTAGCGAAGACGTATATGAATTAGTATTGCTCTTATCTAATCCAACAGCAGCGGATGGTGGTTCTTACCGCTGTCATGTAAGAAATGAGTTTGGAGAGAGTAACGCTAATCTAAACCTAAATATTGAGGCTGAGCCAGAACCTGAAGGAGAAGGACCCACATTTGTTGAGAAGCCTACCATTCAGTCTAAGGATAACGGTAAATTAGTCATAATGGGTTGCAAAGTAAAAGCTAGTCCCAGACCGACGATTGTGTGGTACCACGAGGGTAAAGAAATAAGAGACTCGTCGAAAATCAAAACCAGGGTTGAAGTTAAAGAAGATATTTATACGATTGTTTTGGAACTTCTCGACCCTGGTATTGATGACTCCGGATTGTATAAATGCAATATCAAGAATGAACTTGGAGAGCTTAATGCTAATCTAACGCTCAATATTGAAAGTAAGTGTGTCAAGTAATTATGATTACTTTATTATAAAATATTTTCAAATATATAACAAATGATAATGTATTCCTTTGCAGTCATTCCAGTTATCAAAGAGAAGCCAAAGATCATTAAAATAGTTAAGAAGAAGACTGTAATCGTTGAATGTAAAGTATTAAGTAAATTTGCACCTTCCTGTACGTGGTACAAAGAATCTAGTGCAGTTAGAGAAGATTCTAGACATACTGTTCTTATTGAACCACTCAGAGAAGTTAGTATAGCCTATAATCTAAACTTTTGATCTAAAAAAAGCAAACATATTAATTTCTAAATAATCTTTTTTAGGGTGAATTCGCAGTTAAATTAGAAATATCAAACATTTCCCAACAAGATAAAGGTTCATATAAATTAGTTGCTAAAAACGAAAAGGGTGAGGCGACATCGCAACAAGTTGAAATCACTGATATTCCAGAGGAAAAGGGCGAGAAACCACAAATTATTAAACATCTCAGAAGTCTAGTAAGTATTTTTTTTAATTCTAGTCAACAAATCCTTAATTCGGCTCTATTTTGAAAATTTGCTTGAAGTTAAATGAAAGTATTACGTTTAAATTTTTGTAAAAGTGACTGTTTCTACGATATTGAATTCAACCTTAGCATGAACGGAAAAGAGTTTCAGAAACTGGCCATTCAAAAATGTTATTCGACATTAAACAAAGAAAGATTGAGCAAATTCATTTGTATTATACAATATGTAACGTAATTAACGCACACCCTCAGCACCCCATATTATGTTATAATCATAATACATACACTGAATTTTTAGTTAAACATTTTTATGCACCGATTATTTATCAAATTAGTTACACTAATTCCGGAAGAATGTTGTGGTCACAGTACAAATCCACGAACGAATACTTTAACGTGCTTGAAATAAAGTTCATTTTTTTTTATTGATTGACAGAATTAGTATAATACAAATAAAACGGCACTCTTAAAAGTCTTATTGCCTTAAGTTACGGTCCATTTGAGTTTGTTTTGACTGTACAGATTTAGTGTGACTGTAATTTACGTAGTTTTAATTATTTTTGAAATAAAAAATTACCTATATTAAAAATGATAGTAATCGATTCAGTAAACGATTCTGAACAAACTACTTTCTCAAAGTGCGTTAATTATGTTACGTGTTGTTTATAAACAACGTAATTGATAACTTTTAGAATAAATAAAAAAATTCGTTGCATTTAAAATTGACTAGAATTTCATTGTTATAATTAATTACTTTGGCAATGATAATAATCAAAGGGATCCTAATATTTTAATAACTTTTTTCGTTCACAAAATAACACTTGCTCTGTCGGTGACGGAATTGAAAAATAACCTAACAAATAATTTAAAAGTGTAGTGCTATACTTGCTGATCACATCACAACTAATAAACAAAACGACTATCTGTGAAATAAATATTTAACTAAAAAGGACAAGCTCTAACTATATCCTATAGGATTTTGTTGGAGTAGTAAAATGCACAATGCAATGTTTTTGTTCGAAAATTACTTAAACAAATAATAAAATTTACTGTAATATACATATTACCTAATGTAATATAATAACGTATTGCAGAACGAAAATGAGAGTAAAAATTTAAATAGATTTCCACTTAGAGACCACCACGAATCATAATATTTTGGTTATTCGTTTAATGTCACTCATACTCTAACGGAGATACCCCTAAGATAAATCACATGTTAATTTTAAATTAAAACAAATAAGTACAAGCAATTTTAAATTACATTATAATTCAAAATATAAGAATGCTCGTACATAATGAGTTGTCAGCTCCAGGTTTCAGGTTTAAAGCCGCGTAAATGTAAATAGTACAAAAATTTGGCATAAAGGGATGTAGATTTTATTTAAAAAATTGCCACTATCAGCGCTCCTAGCGATAAATAATGAGGTTATTATACAATATCATCACAAATATTTGAATATACCAAAAATAGTCGTATGTTTAGTTGTTTATATCATCAAACGATATCTATTCAGTGATTCGGTCTAATGCCACCATTTCAGGAAATAATCGACTGAGCATAAAACAAATTCTACGAAGATAGTAGAATTCAGAAGCGTTTACTTCATACCTGTTGAACAAATATACTTTAGTAGTAAGCTACATACTTCCTCTTATAGGCTCTTTCACAATAGAGATTTGTTGAAGCGATGGCGTTGCTTTTTGACTTTCAAAAAGTGTTCAGTAAAGGGCAAAAATAAAAATATTTTAAATTTAACATTGACGTTAACGAACAAGGGTATATTCAAGTTTATTTTCAAGATCGATTTTGATAGACTCGTCATAGGAATGGGATTCTCAGATTCGAAAATGAAAGAAAGACTGCACTAGGCCAGTGAAATCCCTATCGATGACTCAATCTCCAAGTGCCAACGATTTACTGTACATGCGTCGTAATCGTTGTCACTGAGATGCTAGAATGTTTTGATCGCTACATTATATATTCCTGTATGTATTTATTTATTACTTTTTGTAGATGTGAATCTTTCATATAGTCAATTGTTTTACAAATAAATGTAATTAAAGAACCAATAATATCACTTAAATTTTTGTAGGCAAGAAAAGAAAATGAGGAGGCCGAATTTATAGCGGTGCTCAAAACATCCGACCAATCATGCAGATGTACTTGGTATAAAAATTCTACAGTAATAAGAGAGTCATCTGAAGTGAATACCTCTTTCGATGGAACCACTTCCCGCCTGATTATCAGAAAAATGTCTTCTAAATATGTTGCAAACTACAGAGTGGTAATTAGAAACGAATTTGGTGAAGATGAATCCAGTGCCGATTTAACGCTTGTCGAAGAAAAGGTAATCTATTATAAACTTTTTACTTTTCTTGAAAAAAAAATTATTTCTTTTATTTTTTAATGATTAAGAATCTGGATTGAATATTCCTTGATTGAATAAAAGTAATGAAATTTTAATACAAAATAGCAAATAAAATTTTATCAATAAAAGTATTATTATTAATAAAAATATTGTTATTAATTAAAAACATTATTGTTAATTAAAAATATTATTAATAAAACCAATCATTTTAATTTTATTATTGTTTATTAAAGTTATTATATTAAAAAGTAAAATTTAGTTCAATTAGGTTATCCTATGTTGAACGTAGACACGCACTGTCAAAGAGTTTAAAACACGCTGACTAGTCGGAGTGCACAAGCCTTATACAGCGTTTTATCATGTAACATCAAAATGGGGATTTTCGCAATTTACCCCAATCAAAATATAGTATTTTTGAAATAGTTATATATCTATTCAAAGCTATAACATTTGTTCTAGAACATTCTCATAATTGACGTTCTCTTCACAGTTACAATTTTTACTTCTTTTCACCCTGTTAAACAACTTAACTGTTAGACAGGTTTTTATACGGGGAAATGTCTACGCATACCCATTTCGCAGGGAGCATAGGCACAGGCCGCCGTGTAGTGGCGGTTGAGAATATCCACTACCCCATATCTTCCCGTGGGTGTCGTAAGAGGCGACAGAGGGAGACAGGCAGGAGATGGGCAGCAGCATCTTCCTGATAACAACAAGAACATAATAAAAAACTGCGGTTGCCAACCCGCTCGCCAAGCGTGGCAACTATGGCAAATATCCCCCCATGAGCAGCGATGCAAATAAACTGCCCCTAGTCCCCGGTGGCCCCGCTATTCCTGGCTACGATGGCGACCATGGTAACGGCGGGGCAGGGGGTGCTAAGAATCTCCGGTGGAGGTTCGGTTTCCACCTACGACGACTCGACCTGGCAACGTATAACACACGCACCCTGAGGACTGACGAGAAGATACTGAGCAAGACAATACCGGCATATTATTGGATTATCTGAGGTCCGAAGAGAGGCGGAGGACACGCTAATCCTCGAGTCCGGCAATTTGTTCTATCACCGGGAGGGCGACCATCTGCCCCAAGGAGGTGTCGGATTTATCGTCCACAATCATTCTTCAAGAAGTTCTTATTCTTTAAGAAAGGCGAAAACGCTCTCTTGAAGAACTACAGACCGATTTCCCTTCTGAGCCGCGTCTACGTGCTGTTTTCGAGAGTCATTACGAATCGTCTCGCACGCAGACTCGACGACTTCCAGCCTCCCGAACAAGCCGGTTTCCGAAAAGGCTTCAGTACCATAGACCACATACATACCCTGCGGCAGATTGTACAGAAGACTGAAGAGTACAATCTGCCACTTTGCCTGGCGTATGTGGACTATGAGAAAGCCTTTGATTCTTTGAAAGTTGGTCGCTGCTACAGTCCCTTCAGCGGTGCCAAGTTGACTGTCGGTATATCGAGGTGCTGAAGTGTTTGTATAGTAGGGCTACGATGGCTATCCGAGTACAGAACCAGAGTTCGAAACCTATCCAACTGCAGAGAGGTGTAAGACAGGGTGACGTTATATCCCCGAAACTCTTCACCGCTGCATTGGAAGACGTTTTCAAGCTACTGGACTGGAAAGGATACGGTATTAACGTCAATGGCGAGTACATCACTCACCTTCGATTTGCCGACGATATAGTCCTTATGGCAGAATCGCTGGAGAACCTTAGCACTATGCTCAATGACTTCAATGGTGTCTCCCAACGGATAGGTTTTAAGATGAACATGGACAAAACAAAGATCATGTTTAACGTCCATGTCACACCTATGCCGGTAGTTGTTGGGAGCACTAAGCTCGAAGTTGTTGACGAGTACGTTTACCTGGGACAAACAGTCCGACTAGGTAAATCCAACTTCGACCGAGAGGTCAATCGACGGATTCAACTCGGTTGGGCAGCGTTCGGGAAATTACGACACATCTTCTCGTCAGGTATACCTCAATCTATGAAAACTAGATTGTACAACCAGTGCGTGTTGCCAGTGATGACTTACGGATCAGAGACGTGGTCCTTCACTGCTGGCCGTATGAGGACGCTCAAGGTCGCTCAGCGAGCTATGGAGAGGGCTATACTTGGAGTTTCTCTGCGTGATAGACTCAGAAACGAGGATATCCGAAGTAAAACTAGAGTGACCGACATAGCCCAACGGATTAGTAAGCTGAAATGGCAATGGGCCGGCCATATAGCTCGAAAAACCGATAACCTATGGGGAAGAAAGGTTCTCGAGTGGCAGCCTCGTACCGGTAGGCGTAGTGTAGGGCGACCCCCCACTAGATGGTGTGACGACCTGGTAAGACATGCAGGAAGTCGATGGATGCAGGTGGCTCAGGACCGTGCTTTGTGGCGTTACTTGGGGGAGGCCTATGTTCAGCAGTGGACTTGTGAAGGGCTGTAAGATGATGATGATGATGATAGGCCCCTGACGCGAAATGTCAGATGGTTATGTCAGACTCGCATCGACTAAAACCTCATGGTCTTCCACTTTCGATGCATATTGGAAGGGCCATGGGAATGCTTCCGCAAACATCCGCGGCCCTACCAGCGTCGTCTACCTCGTGCCAGCCATGGACGACCAAGATACGGCTACTAAGCCACGCCCACGTCACGACTAGGCGGTAACCCGTTTGGGGAGGGGGACACTGTTAGACATGGTTACATCAGATAGTCGAAAGATAATCCGTTTCAGATATGTCACGTTTTTTATTCTGCTTTTTGTTGATGGTCTGCATCTTTTCATTAAATCATATGTATAGCGAAATAAAGAGAAAAACTCCACACGTCGAACGTAGCAAGATATTTTTGATTTATCCTAAAATTAAAACTCCCGATTCCAACTCTACGATCTACCTTCAATACACTAGTAATAAAATTATTTTTATCCCAGAAAAAGAAAAAAGAGGAAGAGGAAGAAGAAACGACAGTAATAGAAGAGTCGGAAGAAGAAATGTCAATTGTTGAAGAAAAATCAATTATTGAAGAAAACCATATCGATGAAAGGAAAGAGGTAAGTTAAAACTAGATAATTATTAGAATGAATGGCACATCTTCAAGTTATATTTTTTAACTTTTAATTCTTTAAATAAGGAACAAATTAAAAAGAAGGAAGATGAAGAAAAGAAAACAGTTGAAGAAAAGAAATCAGCTGTTAAAAAAGTTACAAATAAACAAGAAATGAAAATGGAGGAGAGCAATGAGGAAATTACATTTGAAGCTAAAAAATCCGAAGCACAAATGGAGGCGAAGAAGGTTGAATCTAAAACAACAGAAAGGAAAAAATCTGAAGCTGAAGCTCAAGAAGTTAAGAAAATCCTTGAAAAGAAGACCGCTAAAACAGAAGAAGAAAAGAAGGCTCTTTTGGAACAAATCGAAAAGAAAAAGTCTGAACCTGAACCAGAAGCCAAAATTGAAGGTATTCCAAAACTCAAGCCAGTTAAACCTAAAGAAGAACCAAAAACTGCAGAAGAAAAGAAACAGACTACTAAAAAGACTGAACAGAAAAAGAAAGTTGTTAAAAAGAAGGTTGTCGCTAAAAAAGAGGCGGATGTAAGTATAGCACACAAAAAGTAAATATGGTTTTTGTACAAAGCTTATCATTATGGTTTTAGTAGTTATAAAACCATAACCAAAAACATATAAAATGTTTACAATTTCATGTCGTAAAAGAACACTAGAAAAAAATATTTCATTACAAAATTCCCTAAATGACAAAATATATCGTGCGACTGTCACATGATTGTAACTAATGTCTTTTAGAAAATTTGAATAACTTACATTATGTACTTAGTGTAATGTCTTGTGTTAACACGTACTTGTAGCTATGCTAAACTATTTTTGAATGTAGGATGAATTCGACTTCGTTGACGATTACGAGCGTCCAGTATTGGAGAAATATGAAAGAATTACACCAACGCCCCTACCTAAAAAACCTAAAAAAGATGACATTCCGAAGGTAATCATCACATATTTTACTTTACACTTACATAAAAAATTACATAAAACTATTCATTTATTCGTCTACAAATCAGGGCAAACGGCCATCAATGTCAGATTATACTGAAAGTGAAGAAATAGAAGAAAGTGAAGAAGAGACGTCGATTGCTACTCACACGCTGGATAAAAAACCAAAAACTTTGTCTAACGATCAGGTACATTTTAACACAAATATATCAAAATAAACTTAATAAATTAAAAAAAAGTTGTATGTCTAATAAAATACACATTATTTAACGCTTGACTTAACGTTCATATTAATGTAGGTTGAAGATGAAAGAAGACGACTTAGTATTAAAAAAGGCATTCCCAAACCAGAGGAACCAGTTGATGAGTTATCGAAAGTTAAGTTATTAAAGACTCCAACCAAACCAGGCGAAGATAATCTTCAAGAGCCGCAGGTTGCTCAGACCAAAAAGTTGGTTAAAAAGGTAAAAGCACAAGGATATAGAATACTAAAATACGCTTCAGGACCTATGCACACTCAATATTTTTAACATCGGCCGTAAACTATTTGTGATTGCATTTATACGTCTTACATTTTGTTACATAGCATTAAAGACTTAATTTTCTATCGGGTTAACAAAACCTTTATTTTTGCGACTTGTTTCATAATACCCAAGTTTTGAATATGTTCTGCATTCTATTCAATCTCGATCAAGCATTTGATAAGAGAAACTGAAAAACTGTAAAAAAACACTCACTGCCATTTGGGTAATCAACAAAAGTTGACTTTGTGTAAAAAACACTAACGTAACTACACGTTACACGAAAAGTCTATTATCTTCCATTTACAAGACAGTAATACAAATGCTATTTAAATTTACCTTGTTTTTAAACTAAAGTAAAATTACCATGCATGTCAGTTTTATTTTAAAACTGCAACATTTACTTTATAACTAAGCATTTACATTATTACTTTATTATGAAAGGTAAAGCCAAAATAATTAAAAATTAGAGTTAAAAAAAACAACACGTATTAATCATGAGCTGTGATAATCTTTATATGATAATCCTATCCGTAAGGATATTAGATCGTAGTTATAAAAATTTTGCATTATCATTAGTTCACAATACGTCTGCAAATTTTCAGATTATTCAGAGACCGAGTGGGTGAAAATTAATTATATAATTCCATTACTTTTATACACACATACACATTCGAATAAGAGCGTGTAAATTATCAACAAGTATTCTTAAAATAGTACATTCAAATTGAATTTTTTGCATAAATTATTACTTTCTTATAATTATAATATAATGAATACCCTGTTAAATTATATATTATTATAATATATTATTATATTGGAAATAGGTGCTGGTCTTGAAATGTGTCAGTAATAAATTATATATTTTTGCTCTAAGTGTAGATTAGAAATAAATTAGATTAGAAATGATCACGTCACACGAAGCATAAGTAAACAATTAAATTGCTTTTTTCTTGTTATTTTTTAATTACAATTAAAACATTTAATTTATTAATTGCTTAAATTAAATTTAACTTATTGGTAAGTGATGATGATAAAGTACACTGTCTTAGTTTAAACAAATAAGTTATTTATAGTACATTCAGCCATGCCATTAGTTTATTATTTTATTGTTCAGTTGGCATCTCAACAGCCATGACACATTAACAGTGTGTAAAGTCCTTATATAACATATTTTATGAGATGATTTAATATTTAACCAAAACACCTTTGATACGAATGTGGAAAAATTGAGAAAATTCATAAAAGTTCAGGGTTTGTTTGTTGCCTTCTGTTGCGTGTAGAGTACAGTATATTATTTTAATTCAAATCAGTATGAACGATTTCCCCGAAAAAAAAAAACAATAGTTAAACGGTCATGTATTACCCACGAGACAATAAAAGGTTAAGGGCGTTTAATAGAGTTCAGTAAATAGATCGTTCTTGATCGCCAATGCTAAAAGTATAGAGTGTGCCTTGGCTCCAAAACAAACCACGTAAAGAAGAGCAATTTTAAGAATTTTTCTTATATATTTAAAGCCGGAAGAAGAAAGAGAATTCGTCGATGATTACGAAAGGCCTGATCTAGAGAAATATGAAAAAATATCACCAACCGCTACAGATAGGACCAAAAAACAGAATGGAGTAGAAGAGGTATACTTTTTTATCTTCGTTTAAATCTAAAAGACATTCGATTTAAATTCTATACTTATATAGTATTGTATTAAGAACAATACAAAATTTACTAACGATAATATTTATTAGGAAGCAATGATTGTCGACGATTACGAAAAACCTGAGTTAGAAAAATATGAGAAAGTTAGTAGCACACCTAAAGGCAAACGCGGCTCTAAAGAAATACAGGTAAATATTAGTTAGTATAACAGAAAAATGAAAAATATATTAATGATTACTAAAAAAATTAAAGAAATAATAAAAGAGATTTAAAGATTCAATATGGTTGACTTTAGGATGAGGCTGATATTATGAAAGGGAAAATTAAACCTAAAGAGAAAGAAGAGGAACCACAAATGCCTACGCTTCGTAAACGTCCTGTAACCAAGGACAAGGTACACAATATATTATTTACTGCACATTCAATACTTTACGACTATTTCCAAAAAAAGTTAAATGCAATAACTAATTATTATTGTTAGGAGGATGACAAAAAACCTGAAGAAAAACCAAAGAAAAAATCGCTTAAAAAAGATGAGCCGGGAGCCAAAAAACGACCTTCACTCAAAGAAAAGGAGGTATTCAAGTTAACACTCTACATTACATTTAACACCATAACATGTGGACTGGTACTTTCGGAATAATAATTACTTTTTAAACCTCTTCTTATCTTTATTACTGCTTTTAACAGTGAGCTTAAACGGTGGTTACTTCAGCCTACTGCGGTATAATGTCTCAATTTAATTTTCAATTTCAATATTAAAACATAGGGGTGTTTACTTTATTTGCTTGCATGAACTATGCTTTAAACATTGTTTTTATTATGTGTTCCCTTTAAAAATATTTCAGGCGATCATATCAAAATTGCAGCGCGAAATCTTCACTTCCAAGAACAATGTTGACTTTGGTCTTTTTACTTTGAAATATCGCAATTAAAAAAAAATTTAATCTTTTTCTTCAAGTTCGTCTTTTAGATGTTCTCTACTTACTCGTTGGTGACAACTAAACAAACAAGATATAAAAAGTATATAATAAAAGTTTTTAAATCGTTGCAACACTTAATTCGAATCGATCAGTACATACATTCCAAACATTTTACTATTCCTAAAATTTAAGGTCGTGGACGAGGAATTTATCGACGATTATGAGAGGCCGGTTCTTGAAAAATACGAGAAAATCTCTCCAACCCCTATCGCGAAAAAGAAGAAGGTACTTTAAACTTCATCATACCTTATACGCGTTTATTTAAGTACTTCGTTAAAATATATTCACACATAATTGTTATTAGGACGATAAAAAGCCAGATGACGAAGTATCAAATGCAGTTACAGCCAAGAGGCCATCTGTTAAAGATAAAGATAAACCTGAGGTATGACTGGCTTAAAAACATTATTTTAATTTTGTTTTTAAGTATTATCTCACTTAGTATTTCAATAATTCCTCAGTCTATGGATATCGATGAAGAAGTTCAACTGACTAAACCGAAAGCTCCTGCTAAACCCGGTCCTGAGGATGTTTCTTTGACACATAAGACACCTGCTGAAATTACACCAACGGTTCGTAAACACGTTCTCATTCACACTATTATTAAGATCTTTCAATACATTTAGTAATAAATACACAATCTCGTAGGAAGGCGAGGCTGAGGCAAAACTAAACGTAAAAAAACCAGAAATCATCGAAGAAAAAACACTTAAGCGACCATCAGTTAGAGACAAGGACACAAAGGTAATAATACCTATGAAAAAGTAAAACTTTAATGTATTTTATTACTAGTCTCTGAATATAACAGCCAATAACAAACATTGTTTTATATTTTAATTCTTAAGAACATTAAACGACTATCCACAGAAAGAAATGAAGCCTAATGGCAATAAGTTTCAACCACTCTCGCCGTCAGATATTTTAAGGAGAATAGCTATTATTGCTAAGGTATATTTCAATAAAAAGGTCCAAATAAAATTATTACATGTGACGGCACAAAAGCATAATTAGCCCTATGCACAACGCATCAGCACTACATGTTAGCTAAAATCACTGGCGCTAAAATTATTAGTATCACTATACTTATGACACAAATTAATTTGTACAGAATTTCTATCATTATGTACATTTCTATTACTACTATTACTTTTTTCTGTAAAAATCATTATGAAAATGCTCTTTTCATTTTTCTTGATGCGTTCTTTATACTTCAATTTAATCACCTTTTTTGACAGATTATTTCTTATTATATTTGTATATTACTGAAATAAATAATATGCAGCACTGTCTAACATTTGTATATACTTATGGGGTCAGGGAGAGGACACAGAGGAGTCTGTCAATCTTACCAAGCCACGTACTAAAACAAGCACAACTGCTCCTGAAGATGCATCTCTCACGCACAAGACACCAGCTAAGAAAGAGCCAACGGTACTGCCTCCTTTTTATTTTTAACTATCTCAGCTTTCTTAAACGAAAACATTAAATTAACAATATTATACACCATAGTAAAGTTGTTACGAAAAAAGTTATATAAAACGTACATCTGAAATGAAGTTAAACTGAAAGTAAAACGTTTTAATTCGTTTAGGAGGGATCAGAAGCAGCTCAACTTAAAGTTAAAAAACCAGCTGTTGCAAAAAAAGGACATAAAGATGAGGTAAAATATATTTGTAAAGTTGGAATATGTTGATAGAAAAAAGTAAATAGTATTTTATTAGTAGACAGTTGAGATAATTAAAAATTAGACTAACATATTATCGAAAAAATATGTTTTCTGCATGATTTCTAATATCACTATTTTCAACACAGCACAACCAACCTAACTTAATAGAATCAGCATTAAAAAAAATGCTTAAAATAATGTAGAAATCCATTTTAAAACGTATATTGCTTCCTTAGGAGCCACTTACAACCCAGGGTGGCAAATTCGAAATACCTCAACTAAAGAAATCTGTTAAGAAAACTACAGAAAAACCTAAACACGCAACACCGGGTACCGATTCTGCTACACATGATGGGGTAAACACACCTTTCTATCTGTGAAAATGATTTTTCTCCTAAGTTCGTTTGCCTGGAAACTACTTTTCTTGACATTCTATCAAAGTATACATTTTCTTTATTACTTACATACAAACACTCACACTTTTTTTCTCTTAAATGCACTTCTACTGCACATAACTTACATTTGTCGCAATAAAAAAGTCTCCACGTCGTTAAAAAATTGTCATTCTTTTGCTTCAATTTGGTCGTCGCAAGTCGCATGTTTTGTTTCCTTTTGTGTTTTTTTTTTCAGCAATGGTACGTATTTTATTTTATTTTTACTATAAAATAGTTGAGCAAAACAGCTTTTAGTTAAACCGAATTAATTATTGTTAGAATATTTCAAAGTTTTAGTCAAATTGAGGTAATAGCTGTTAGTTCTCAGTAGTAGTAGTAATTACTAGCATACGTGCATATTACTCTGGCTGTTAGTTATTTTGACATTCATTTTACCATATTCCTTTCAAAAAAGTTACTTACTATGTTAAATAAAAAAACACTTAAATTATTTCGTTATAGAAAATACATATATACATATCATTTGCTATTTTAGTACGAACTTGACTTCGTTGATGACTACGAGCGACCAGTGCTTGAGAAGTATGAAAAGATTTCTCCTACACCTATAGTTAGGGAGAAGAAGGAAAAAGAGCAAACTACGGTAAGAAATTTATCAAAAGTATAAACAATAAAAAACCTTAGCACAATACGATACAAGTTAAATTACCATATTGAAATATTACATTAAAAATTTGAGTTTTTACAGAATAAGGGTGACAACGAGCACACAATCCACCTGATGGTAAGTGGATGCTGTGTTTCATAGACCTATTCTCCTATTAATAATCAAAATTTAGATGCGTCGTCACCCCTGATGACTAGGATGAAATGCCTCGTTGCCAGTAAAAAGAGGCTCCAGTTCTTTACACTTACCATACGAAATACAGCAGCATTAAGCTGCTATTTTACGCTGGTGTTCTGTAAACAGCATGGTCCTTCCTCGGTCGGTAATAAAGCTGCAGCGTGGCTCTTCCACGTTTTGGTAACAGATATAAGTGACCTTGAATGAAATTACATGTGAATTTAAGAATTATCGGCGATTAACTACATAAGAAAATCCTTTTGTTTCTTATGGTGGACTTAGAATTTTTAAGTAAGTAACAAAATCACAAAATTTTCGACTTTTGTCTTTGAGCCTATTAGAACTTCACTGTACATAGGCCTATCCCAAGGGTTTTTCCACAACAACCAAACTTGGTAGGCAGTTAACAGTTTCAGTTTTTTTATTACTTTGAGCTGTTAACAGGAAGATGCTGCTGCCCATACTGTTTCAATTCCTTTTGTCGTCTCTAACGACACTCACGGTATTACAGGAAATCAAGATCCTTACGTTGCCACTACACGGTTTAAAATTAACAATTGCCTTCAATTGTTCAATTAAAATTAAATTTCACGAACAACATAGGTATTTAAATACGTAATAACGTTAACTTCTTTTAGGCCATATTTTCGATTCCCTGCTTTGTGTAAATTAGTCAATAAACTTTCCCATATATTCGATATTAGATCCCAACATACTCCGAAAAGAGTTACTGAAACATAAAACAAATTGAACAGATTAACCTTCTTTATTATTTTATAGCGTTATAGTTTACTTCTTTTAAATATTTTTCCCGTGCTTGTTGAAAACTTCATTCTTTATTTTAATACGAGTACCTTTAAAAATGATATTTTGTCTCCAAATTTATATGGAACCACTCCTGAAGTGTTTACCTATTTTATAAAAAAGGATCATCAAAATCGGTTTACCAGTGACGATGATCTCGCGTAACATTAATTTAAAAAACACATTCGAATTGAGAACATCCTATTTTTTTTAATTTGCCAAAAACTGTAGATTAATGTTTATTATGACAAACGAATCTTTAGAAATAAATAAAATAAAACTATTTTAATGTTATAATTTAATTTTCTTTGTTCTTTTACTTCTCTTAAACAAAAATAACGGATTTATTATTTAGTCGTAAAAATTGTGTGTATACTATGTCGAAACAAACATAATATGTTGTATGAATTTAACACAAAATATTGAAACAGGTGAAAATGGTAGTCCATCATGAACAACATCTCGCAGTAAAGGTAGAGAAAGCACAAAACTGATACATTTTGTGCCACGAAAAAGTTGCTTTAGTGTGACCCTGATATGCAGAAGTTCATCGCAAATGTATTTAATCAAGTGCATGAAAATTTTAAATCGTCTAGTATATATATATATATATATATATATATATATATATATATATATATATATATATATATATATATACCAGTGTACTTTTTGTTCAGTTCCTTTACCTAAATGTCTTTTTTAACTATTATAATCCAGTACTTGGCTACTTTCCCAACTGATGGCATTTAGTGCAGTAGCCAAAAATAATAGAACGCACTGAATTAACAAAAGCCCATTCTTGCTTAGAAAACATCCACATTGTTATCAAATGGAAAGACAGATGCTGACAAATTACTTCACTCCTTTTTGTGTAGCATGTAAATATAAATTTATTTCTCAATAAACATTTTGATGTCACTCACTTTCATCAATTCACAATTTCATAGTCAAAGTCTCCACAATTTGTATTACTTGATTTGAATGTAAATTAAAATAATTCCTGCGTAGATTCATGCTCCATGTAAATATGCATATACTCGTTATTTCCCTCACAATACGTTATAGTTTAAAAAAATGGTTATGTTGTTATTTTGTTCCATACAATATAAATAATAACGATTTATTTTTAAAAAGGTGGTAACAATTTTTGACTGCACGATTTATATGTTTTTTTTTCTACAGACAACACCAATTAGGCATTAACATTATTCTATTTTTCTTTCAGACTGAAAGTCGAAGAACCTCATTTCAATCAGAGGTAAGTATTTCAATAAGTCATATGAAAGTTTGACTAACATAATCCTGCCTGTTAGGATATATCGACTGCTGAATTACAGCACATGACATACCCTAACGGATTAGTAAACGGAGCCTTTTTTCATAATGATTTCTTAAATTTACGTGAACACTACACATTAAATAAAACTAAATTTACGGATTCTATCGCGTTTAATTAGTTACTTTTATTTATTTTTAATTCCCGACGTTTCGGTGTCAACGTTCCCAATGTCATTGTTAGCCCGTCTACCTTCAGTTTTTGAATACTAATTTTTGGCCCGATTTACGCAAAACGAGCTTACAGTATCTTGAAGATATTGTTGTATATCTTGAAGATACTGTTGGTGACATTGGGACGTCAAACATCTCAGTCCCCCGTGATCATGGGTGCTGTAAAGCACCCGAAACGTCGGGAATTAAAAATAAGTAAAAGTAATTAATTAAACGCGATAGAATCCGTAAATTTAGTTTTATTCAAGGAGCCTTTTTTCTTTATACATGTAAGGGTCATTCTTTATACATGTATATAAACGAACACACAGTTCACTAGATGGTGTGTGGGCGCTGTAATTCATAAGCATCTAAATCTACCCTCAGCTACGAATCAGAATGTAGATGCTTTGTCGAACCCGATAAGCAGTATGAAATTCGTCATTCTCTCGATACCAGTAAAAAGCGATTTTTTTAGCCACCTTAAATATTAAGTCTTCATTAAGAACTACTTGTGTTATACAAATATTATTTTTTATAGACGAACGAAGAAACCAAAACAGAAAGCCGCAGAAGTTCTATTATTGAAAACAAAGCTCTTAAGGTAAGTAAGTTTATATATTATCTACTTTATAATTTAGGTTGTCTAGCAGAAGTTCTGCCCTTTTTGATGACCCTACCTATAAAGAGTTCTTAAATTCGAATTTGAAAAATATTGAAGGTCTCTTATTGGGATAAAACATGCACATAGAGTGCAAAATTTAATTCAAATCAATTTAGTAGTTTAAGAGTTCATCTTGGACAAACAATGTGGCACATAATTTTTGTACATAAATATAAAGAATATATCACTTAGAATGAGTTTAAAAAATTACAAAAAAATATAACAATTTTCAGTATCACCTATTCGTGTCGAATTCATTATCTTACTGCCTAATTATTTGTTAACGTTTCTTTAAATGTGTATTTTAAATAGTTAAAAGATAGTTACCTATTGCATTTTTTTTTGTTTGAAATAGCTGACTAAGGAAACTGCCGAAAGTAGGAAGTCTTCGATTTCTTCTATATCTGAGCAACAAGAGGTGTCCTCTGTAAGAAAAGCTTCTTTAAAGGTAATACAGAAAATTCGATATTTATATTTCAATGATAAATATACCTCCACTCATTTTTTCAAGAGTAATTGAAATTTTTGCTAAATTCACTACTACTAGCTAGACTAGCGATCCGCTTCGGCTTCTCACGGGGAGTTCTGGATCTCGACAACAGCGCAATCTACCGGGTCTAACAACCCACTCAAATTTACACAAAAAATTTTCGTCAAAATCAGTCGAGCCAGTTTCGAGTTCCGCGTTATAATTTCATTCCCACTCAGAACACCATAAATTGATACTTTATGATGCAAATGAAAACTTTCATTTGGAAATAGGTATTTTGCATATTATGATATGAATATAAAATATTTTGCTCCATTCGAATAATTGAATGGCCCAGTTTAAAAAATCCTTAAATTCACTTAGGGATTTTAGGCACTAGCCAGCCAGTTGAGCTCTTCATTTTCTATGGTTTAGTCTATTTGTTTAATTTCTGATATATTCCTATGTACTATTTTTTACAAGCATAAAATCTTAGTCCAATGATTTGATTTTAAAAAATATCTATGTCAAAAAATTTCCCCTATATGTAGTGATCTATAGAATAAAAATAGGTTTTAAAGTTAAGTTAAATTTTTATATTATAGTTTATATATATATATATATATATATATATTTATATATATTACAGTTCGTAAGTAAGGAATATGCCAACCACAGAAATAGTTACGATTTCTGTGGTAACAACCGATAAGAATAAAAGTTTTGTGTTGTGTCTTAGACCTATTTTACTAATAAAACTAAAAATCCCTAAGTCCAAGAGATTTTGTTCTAAATCCAACGATATTTTAGTACTTTAGTTCCATTAACAATAAATATTTGAGAATATCAAACGTTAATTTTAAAGAAATCCCTAAACGTTATTCTTTGACAACTATTCATATTTTAAACTTTTTACTATATCGTTTAAAGGACCAAAATAAAAGTTTATGTGCAAAATTTTTATTACTTTATATTTAGTGCGAAATTGTTTATGTGTATAATTTAATAAAACAGAAAGAAGTACTTAATTTACTTAGTAATTCTTGAACTAGACCATTCAATTGTTTCATGCGGAATTCGAACAGGAACGCGCTACCGACTCGATTAAGCAACTTAATATCAAAATATAATTTAAGTTTATCAACAACATAGATGTCGCTATAGCCGATAAGCATCTAAGATTCATCACTAGTTTAGCTTTTGCAGTAAGCATACAAAATCCCATGTTTTTGATTTAGAAAAGAAGTTGTAAGACCTCTTTTGCTTATAATTAGATAGTCAAGGGCCTTATGCTTTTGCTTTTTGTAGATATTCATTTTAGGCCAATTCTCCTGCAAATCCTGACTAGTTATAGTTGCAAGTTTAAGATTTTGTTACCCTTAATATTTAATGAAACGAATATTTAATTTCCATTTACATTGTGCTTTTAGACAACAGTTAAGGAACCCGAAGTAAATGAATTAGAGCAAATAAAACTTAAGGTAAGATTGCTTATTAGATATATCAAGCATGTTTGTGAAAATAGACTTTTTTTATTTTTTTTAAATTCACAATTTTTTTACGATTTGCTTCTGTAAATACATTTTTTCCCTGTTTTACAATTAAAGTATTGCGATTTTTTGCTCCATAAATAACGCTAGCAATTGTAAATAGTTACAATAAGTAAATAATGTATACATGTGTGTGCTTAGATTAAGTACTTTTATTTTCGTAAATAGGACGACACTGCTAAACGGACGGTAGAAGAAAATGTAATAGGGAATATTATTGATAATAGTTCAGAAAATACATATCCTTGGCGACCTACGAATACAGAACCTGAGGTATATAAACTTATACATTTACACAACATTACATAATTACTTTAACAGTATACAACATAATATACTTCCCTAGGTAATTTTATACTATCGCGGTCAAAATCTAAAAAATCATCCGATTTCGACGAATTTTTTCTTAAATCTTCATTAATACGGCAAATTTATGAAAAAAATTACGAGAATAAAAAAATTATATTGGTTTCAAGGCTTGAAATGTTCATGAAAATGCACTCATTCACGTATTATATACTGTTGATAAATTTTTTTAACATAATCGAATGAAGTTGTTATATTTTTTTCATAATCTACACAAAAAATATTTTTAGGCGGAGCCTGATGACGAGAAGAAGCGACACCGCTTCGCTTTAATAAGTGAACATTATTATGTAGTTTACTTTTAAAAAAAAATAAGATTTCTCATCGATATCAGATATTTTTTGATTTTTATAGCCCGAGGTGACTGCGATCGTATTACAAGAACAAAAAAATAAAAAAATATTTGTTTATTATTTTTATGTTGGTTTTTATTGAGTGTAAGATTGAGTGATGCGAACTCGGGACTTAAGGCATCCAGACTCGGACGGGTGAGGTTAGAAGGAGATGGCGGAGTCTAGTGAGCGAGAGAAGCGAGCAAATAGACCGCTTCGCTAAAAAATTAGTAAATGAACATTATTACGTAGTTTACTTTTCAAAAAAAAATTCCATTTTTTTTAAATGTGCATTATTTGAATTAAGATATAGCAATCACTGTCAAAGATAGCATGATTTTTTTATTTTGTTACAAGAGTTTTTCGAGGATAATATAAGTTATTAGTTTATTTTTGAATATTATTTTTTTTTTATTTTGGTCTTCTCCGTGAAAACGAAGATTTAAAAAACTCATCGATATCAGATGATTTTTTGATTTTTATAGCCAAAAAACGAGGTGACTGCGATCGTATAAAATTACCCTTCCCTGTACTGCAGTTTATTTATCATATATTATATTATTAGGAATTTCCTGACAATATGACCCCACAGCGCAGCGTTAGCTTAGACGAACCTAAAAAGACATTGTTCCTTTGGCGTCAGTCAAGTCAAGCAGAGGTAATATAAAAGTTTGTGTTAGTAAAGCTATCACAGTAAAATATTTTGACAGTGATATTTTTTTTAATTAAAAATACTTTAAGCAGGATCATGAAGAATTAGAAATAGAAACAAATGACATAACACAAGAGATACGAGATAGACAAATAGATAATCCACTGGGCACCACACCCACACAGCATCACACTAAACGTAAAGAGGTATATTACATCTTTTTGAATTACATAACGTAGTTATTAGTAAAAAGTTATGATATTAATTTATTTAAATACAAAAATAAATAGGTTCTTATTATTGTAACTAATATATGATACAAAAAATAATAAACAAGAACAAACTTTGGAAAACAATACATCACACAAAAAATATTACATAAAGGCAAAATACCAGTCAGAATCAGAATCAGAATACTTATTGCCAATAAACTGTGTAAACGGTTTACCCATATCGGGTATGCAATAATTAAGAAACAAAACTTAATATAAATTATTTGGTATTAAAATATTCATTTAAATTATAAAAAACCATTATGTATTTACCATTTTTTGAGTTGTATTTTAAATTTTGGCAAGTCCATGGCTTTTATATCAGATGGCAGATGATTAAATATTTTAATACCTGTGCAAAAGGTGCTCTTATAATACATATAATTATTTATTGTAGGTTTATATAAATTATGCTTATATTTACTGCTACTATATTTATCGTCACTGTCGACCCGGCATCGTCATTATCTAAAAAGAGAGGTATATCAAAATACCTACTTATAAATTCAGTATACCATCTAGTCAGTAATAAAGGTCTCAAAAAAAGAAAATCGTAAGGAATTTATTCATTATTGTTATTATATAATGTTAACGACTATATAGTTATACATCAATAGGTAAGATGCTGATATGAGTACTTAAGAGGTGATTATAATGGTTTAATATTTATAAGATAAAATCCTCAATACACAGACCCTACGCTTCACATTGAGAAAATGTAGATAAATAATTACGAAAATAGAAGGAAAACATTTTCTTCCTTAAAAAAATCTTTACACATTTATACTACATTAAATTAACTTTAAAGAAACTAAAATTTTAAAAATGTGTACAGGAAAGTAAAAAATATGTACAGGAAATAAATAAAACAGAGGAGAAAGATACACCTGTACATAAATATAGTGACGGTCTACATGACCCTGTTACCAAAAAAAAAATGTTTATTCATGCCTCCTGAGTGAAACAAAAGAGGTAGTTAAATTAAAATTATAAATTATTTTTGTTATAAAACTAAAATATAATTAAAAAAATTGTTAGAAACAATAAAATGATAATTACTTTATCTAGTAGCTTGGCATCCTCAAACACCCAAATATAGAAGTATATTAATAAATGTATTCTTGAACTTAAATAATAATATCTTATCATAATCAGACTCCATAAGATAATATTAGTTATAATCTTAAAAATTACGAGTCATTTTACTCTTAAAAGAAAACAATCAAATATATTCAAAACAAACATTTTATAAAATTTGTAACGATTTTTTTTAAATATTTAATTTACATAACTTAATTCTTTCTTACCAATTTAAAAACGCACCTTATGTACTAGGTTCCAATTTTGGTAACGCCTGAACCAGATACCATATGTAACGAAGTAGCATTTTCATGGGATGTCATTCCTGAAATTCCTCAGGTACATAACTATTTTCCTTGTAAATATACACGCTACAAATATACTATGTATTTTTGAGTCTAATAATAATATGATCATTGGCATTAGGTGGCACAGACACCAGAATCGGAAGGCATATTTACACCAACACTACTCGAAACACTTAACACTGTACCATGGAGACGGCCACTGCTTCCTCAGGTACATTTATAATATGCACTTCAATGAATAAAACACACAAAGTAATATACACACTTAAAACCACTGTACAAAAATAATCTTTTATGTTGTTCATATTGGACACATGACACTCGTATGGTCGCCATTAATCATATTTATTCCATAGGATGAATCAAATGAAGACAAAGAACAGAATAAGCCAGCTTCGTTAGAAATATCACAACCCGCTTTTAGCAGCAGACCTCATACTACTGACGAGGTATAATCACGACGAAGAAAATTATTAGCGCTAAAATTACAGCACCTTGCCTTTCACAAATTTAATTGTGACACGAGCACCATATTTTATTGATATTCATATGGCACATTATTTGTAGTATTTGGTCAGAAATTAGAAAAGCACAAAGTAGTTTTAGATAACATTGAAGTACACGTAGATAGTTTAACGTACTTTGCGGATTATCCAAATTTAAAAAGTTACTATACGTAATTAATATATTAAATAGTATCTTCACAAAACATAATGTATTATTAAGTATATTTATAGATATGATTAAACTAAACAATAACATAGCAGTAACTGCTGTTTATTTATCTATTAAATTTGTGTGATTTTTAAATTTCCTGCTTCGGCTTTCGCTATTAACTACAAATTACACAATTGAATTTGGTTACGAATTTTATTAATGTCATACTTTTGAATGTATATACTCGTAGCTATAATACTCATATTTTAGTAAACAGGGTTGTGGTAAGTACAGAGTTTGTAAAACTTTTCATACTAATTTAACGATTATATAATGTAAATAATACACTTATTAATAGACAGGTAGGAAATCGATAAATGCAAGTGGCTCAATGCCGTTTCTTACGGCGGTCTTATGGGAAGCCTATGTTTAGCAATAAGCTTGTGATGGACTCCAATGAGCACATCACACGTTTACTACTTAACTAACTATATTATAAATGATAATAGCTTTACACAAGTACCTATATATATAACGCCTACAAGAACAGATCAAGTTTATTAAAAAGCTATTTACCATTATGTTAACACGTAATAGGTACTGTATAATGTGTTCCCGTAATACCCATGAAATACAGTTGTTGGTGTCAAGTCAGTCTTCTCAACTAAAATAACTTACAGAAAGTGGCCATGAAAGAAGAGAAATTAGAAGCAGAAGTTAAAAAAGCCAAGGCCACAACTGTTAAAAAGAAAGCAGAAGAACTACCAGAAATTCCTGACTACGACAGGCCCGATCTAGAAAAATATGAAAAAATTTCACCTACACCTACTACTAGAGAAAAGCCTGAAAAGGACAAGGTAAGTCAACAATAATTATTTAATTAATAGCATAATGAGTTTAGTGTATTCAAAAATTCATTGAAATTAACTTTTGATAGCCGGCTGATAAACCAAAAATTGCCGAAGTGAAAGCTCCTGAAGAACCGCAAGCTCCTACAGCTCCTAAAATAAAAGAGCCCGCAGAAAAGCCAGCAGCGCCCAAAATTGAGGTCATACGTGAGAAATCGCCTAAACCAGAAATGCCCAGAAAACCCTCTTTATCTCCTGCGCCAGCCGCAAGACGTGGCTCACTCATACCTCCTCCGGAGGAAATGGGAAGACGTCCTTCTCTCATTATTAGCGACGAGGTATGTTATTAAATTAATTTAACTACATATAAAGTGAAATATTTAAAGTAACTTTTTTTAATTTTTAAGCAAATGTAGCTATTTTTAAAAATGACATCTATACCATGAAGGTAAAAAGTAATTGTGTCATTAAAATTTACTTTCGAAATGTTACGTTTGGTGCAAATATCAAAGTAAAAAAAAATATAGAGTGCTTTAAATCATAATTATTTTTAGCGTCACAAAATAACCACTACGTTAAAATACTAAGATAAATATTTTTATTTAATTTTGATTTTTGCACTAAACTACAAAACTTTGAACCCTTTTGTAGTGTAGTTACCCTACTCTCTCAAGCCGAACCCGTAATCATAGACACCTTTGGTTTACTTCCTTTGAATTACGCCAATAATCAGCAGTTTCCACAACAAAGCTTTGAGTTAAACTTCTTACGCTTGACTAGTGTCGAAAATGGTTAGTTGATTTACATGGATTTATAATTGTAGCCTCCTACACTCCCTGCTTCTAGTTGATTAGATTTTAGCATTCACACAAAGTTTTTGTCAAACACACACCTAGTGTAGATATTAAGACCATACAAAACGTAATCCACAGGAGAATAGAAAACTAAGACCTGGTGAGGTGATCGAAGAGAAGAAGGTAAAAGCAAATCTGCTACGAATATTACGTGAATGCTATCCGTTAATATAACGCCGTGATAAGGATTTAACTACTATAAATGAAATCATGTTAATGCATTTGCATCCGCCGCGGTTTAAAAAATCATACGTGGGTAATTTTGGATATTCACATATTCAATATATTACATACATAGGTACTTCACATGAAACCTATAATAACACCGGGATTCATTACATTACAAATACTATTTAAACATATGTGACTATCCAATTACTTTTAAGTTACGAAAAGTTCTCGTACAAGGCACAAAGCTAAATTGCACACACACACATTTGCGATTCAGAGCACAGAAATAAACAGCACAGCTTGTAAGCACGTATGCACACAAAATAACGGTTACGAAGGTTGAATATTACTTTCTAAGCAGGATCTATAGCAGATTAACTTGAGCGCAAGGTGTGTTAAAGAAAGCTTTTCCTTACACATCGAGCTCTAGAAACGGTAACTAACAAAGATTAACACGATGATGATGCAACACATAACGTAATAACTTATGCACTTGCTGTTCAGGTCACGCACCATATAATGATCTAGAGGTGTTAGTCTAGGCAGGTGGCTCAGGTTCGGCATCAGAGATTTAGGTAGGAGTAATCATTTGTAAGGGGTTATTATCAATATTTTTTAACAACAGGTCACGAAATTACGTCCTGGAGAAGTTTTAGACGAGAAAAAGGTGAGATCGTTTGGGTCTGATCAATTTTAGGTGGACGCTGCTCGCTTTGCAAAGCATTTTGTTTAGTTTTATTTTTACTCAATTTCATATATGATTGCGGTCTATTTCTAATTGTTATGCTGTTATCGTACAATACAATACACACAGTTTTACATTTAATTCATAATTTCTCACAATATATATATATATATATATATATATATATATATATATATATATATATATATTATGATAAATATCCCAAATAAAAAATACATCTAAAACTTGTCTATGTTCACTTAAATATTATTCTTTTTCTGTCTTAGATACATTTCTGTTCCGTTCTTTTTCATAGACAGTTCATTTAGTTTTTTCTTTCTATCTATCGACTTTACAAGATATCTACTAGTAATCTGTCTCATAGTAAATGATTTCTAAATAAGCCGCTTTGCCGACCAGCGGAACTCTCTCTTATAACGTTAGTTGATGGCTGATGCAAATAATATATCTTACTGTTTATGAGAGAATTATATAACGTATAAAATATTTAGTTCCCTTATAAACAAAGCTTTTTAGTTTTATTACTAAGTACTAGTTGATTTCGTTTCCGAGTTTCCAATAACGATCGAATTAAGATTTATTTTTTTCGCTAGACTAATAAATATTTCCAATAATAAAATAAATGCATTCTCTTAAAGTAAAGAAATAAAAAATATGCGTATGACACTAAAAATTATATCACTCATTTATAACTTACTTACACACATACATAGCATTAGCTGGTCAAAAAAAATTGGCATTTTTAACGTGTAAATATAATCAGTACATCCTCAATACAGAAAAACAATTTTTTTACAAACATTTGTAACAATTCACATCAATTTAAAACCAACATAAAACACATGTGTATAGAACATAATATAATATATTAATAAGTGCACAAAATTAACAGAGAATGCCTTACTAAAACATTTATTTTTTTCCCAAAAAGAAACGCGGAAGGCCGGGTCAACTCACGGAAGAGGTATTAAATGTGTGAAAAATATATGTTTAGAAATTATATGTCATAGAAAAAACTGTTAGATACGTGGCTAACATAGAAATTTTTTAAAAGTTATTAATTTTTGTTTCAAAAGTAATACAGGCCAATTTTTCGCCAATTGTAATTCAGAAAGTGGAGAGAAATACAGAGTACAATTGGTTTTGCTAAAATCGCTAATTAATTGATATTACATAAATATGTTTAATTATACTTTACATTTGTACGTAAATAATAAAAATAGATAGTTACAATTTAGCGCAGCTAACACCTGGTCATTCTAATTTCTCAAAGATCATTAACATTTTAACTCTATAAATTTAAGTCAATTACTAAAACCTAATGTAAATATTCAAATTGATAATGGCATGCTAAACATGAGCAATATTGTACTTCACGAAAATTTAAAATGCTAATTATAAATGTCAAAAACCAATCGATTTTATATGCTGAGGATGCTGAGGGATAATTTGTCTTAATATTATAAAATTTTATGGCGCTTGATCCACTTTTAATGTTTTGCTTATGCTTCCTAACCTATAATACGAGTAACTAAAAATCCGTAATTATCCGTACTTATTTAATATCGTAGTATTGCATGTTCCAGACATTTATTATGTCTGTTATATTAATAATATCAATTCAATGTTAGTTATAAAAGCTTTCAAACAAAGATGCCACAAAACGCTTGTATATACGTACTAGTTTAAACTTACATTATAATTTGAAATGCATCAGATACAATTATGATTTAACAACTAATTAGAAAGGGGTAGAATATAGAAGTGTTAGATAAAACGAGATTCTAATTATAACAGAAGAATTTAAACTGAAGCCAAACTGTTCGTATCTACGACTAAATAAACAATCACAAAAATAATCATGAAGATGTATGTCGCAAATATAAATACGATACTAAATGAGTGATGTCAGAGTTGTACGTCACCCTTAGAACCTAAATTCACTCATCCCATCAAAGTCCCCTGCTTATCACAAGCCTTACGCATAGGGTGCGTTTGGCAGAAAAAAGCGCTAGCAAGCGCTTGTAAGCAAAATGGCGATCGTAAGCGGTAAACGCTGTCAAATCGTAAGTAGCTATTTTCCTCCAGGACACGATTTTAGTTTTAACCGAGGAACCTAACCTAATTTAAATATATGTTTGTAAAGTATTCATATTAAAAACTTACCAATCATGAATTTTTAATAACATGTATATGTTTATTCACGTTATTATATTACTTAAAACTAATATTGCACAAAACAACTTATAAACTCTATTTCAAAACAAACAAATTAAATAAGCAAAATGGCGGATTGTGTCAGCGCTACTGAAGTAGTAATCGTGTCCTGGCCGAAAACTATTTCAGCGCTTGTAAGCGCTTGCTAGCGCTTTTTTCTGCCAAACGCACCCATAGATTGTCTAAAGAGGGATATTTGTCGTAGTTATTATTATTATTATTCTTAGAAAAAGGGCTTTATCGCTGATGCGATTATGACGCCCTGGTAGTTACAACAAAATTCTTAAAAATAATAACTAAAAAATAAACTTATTAGTTATTTTATCCTATTTAAGAATTTTGTTCTAACTACCAGGGCGACATAATCTCATCAGCGACAAAGCCCTTTTTGTAAGAATATTTGCCGTAGATTCTACGCACTAGTTATACGCTTTACTTGGTTGTATCTGCAGTTTTAATCAAAAACATGCTGCTGCTCATCTTCTTTTTTCACTTCCCTCTGTAGTCTCTTACGACACCCACAGGATGATATGGGAAGTGAATACTTGTAAGCTGCCACTTATCGAAAAGTTTATCTTACGGGCCGGGACGTTATTTAGAAAATACCCACACCTGCTTTATAAGTTATTGTTTCTGACAGTGAGAATCTAAATGATGATATACAATCCCGTCGATCACTGCGTCAGAACTATACTGAAAGCAATCTGATGATTGATAATTATTGTTATAGATACAGCTGTAAAGATAGGCCAAGAACGTCTCCAAGGTGAACTTAAAATGTATCCTAAACCATCCCGATTTGGCAGCTAGGTTGACTTATAGCCAATGCGTTGCATTGTTAAAAAGATATTAATCTTTCATAACTCAGACATCGCAAAAAATCTTTTAGAAATTATTCTATTAAATATCAATCTCATATATAATAATGAATGTTTGATTGTTTGTATTTTATGCTCAGCCATACATTTCATCAGATTGCGGTAAAATTTTGTCAACTTATTGCTTGCACTTGCGTGAAGGTTTTAGGCGTAATACAATTAACTTGCAGTAGATAGCGCGTTTATCGGACCGACAAATTTATTTGAAAGTTATAATATATCTATCTATAATTCAATAAATGTATTGTCATTCCTGATTAAACAATAGAGCTCTTCCAAATTTTAAACTATATCTTCACAATTATTTCTTTTGCGACAGTAACCAATAGCAGCTAGTATAATATGCAAAATGAAATTTATAAAGCCTTAAAATACAAACTCGTTACAATACGTTTTAATAATTTTATTAGCATTTGAAAAATCTTACAAAAAATTTATTAAAACGCAATTGAATCAAGTGATTACGTTTGGAATTAAAATAAGCGTTAAAACTATAGCTCTTATATTATATTGGCATACCAATCAATACAATTAAAGGTCGATAAAAATACAAGACAGCTATGCAGACAAATATAGACACAGCTATTTCAATGACAACGGCCAAATTTAACTCGTTATTTTTAAAAACATGGCACGCCAAACAAATGTAACGACATGGGAGAGTGATTGATGGACACATTTTAAGTATGAAATGCAAGAACTATGAGACGCGCGAGGGGCAACAGTAGGCCAAAGTATGGCAAGGGTTACCCACAATATTCAAAAAATATTATTTGGCATGATTAACCCTGTAGCCACGGTCTGTAAATGAAGATCGATAATTAAATATAGCAAATAGGTATTAGAAATAAATACATCAAACATTTTGCCAACAAGATTGAATTTTGATTGAATTGAATTGAAACATTGAAGAAAAGTTGGAACAAGACTCTATATTTTAGAAACTTGATATTAAATTTAAAATGGAAAAATGTAAGGTTAAAATGTCTTAGTTAAAAAGTGAAAATATACCAAAATTTGTGGTGATAAAAGAATACCGTTTTTTTTTTAATTTTAAAGCTAATGTTTTTAAAGATAAGCGATGTAAATTTTTATCACTAATAAAACATGATTATTAAGTAACTGATATTGGCTTTACGTATAGTTTGAATTACCAAATGAAATTTCACACATTCCTAAATGTTATTTTGATTAAGATGTCCACCATAGGAATGACATTTGCAGATATTGAGAACAGTTCTGTCATCAATGTAGAAATGCTTCCTTGTCGACCAATATATCACCAATAGTACATACGTCTACTGGCCACAACACTTCACACATATGTTAACACTGACGTTCAAGTACGCAAAACACGGATAGCTCACCTTAATCTGATAATTAATTGAATTGGTCCACTGATTTGTGTTGAGCATAAATAGAATCCCGCGCCCCCCGCAATCCGCGTACCTAGCGGACTATAATCTGTCCACGGCATCCCTCTTCAGTCTTTTGACATTCGCGCCCATTTTTACATGGAACGATACTAATCGAACTATCGAAACTTAAGCAACTTTCATTGAAACAATTTAAAATAAACTTAAATGGGGTGTAACACTTATATATTTTTATTATTGTAACTTAATAAGCATTTAATATTAATAATTATCTCGTCGGTATGCGTAGTCAAATCTTTTTAAAAAACAGTTAAGATACGAAATGTTGACTACACAATTTTCTGATCTCGTGAATGACTTTTATGTTATTTCAACTGTGATAGGTGACTGTGATTTATCAAATATTTTTCGTTCGTTTTGTGGCATCTTGACCGTAAATAATTCATAAAATGACAACGATAGTAAAAAAACTTTCAATAACTTCACTTACTGTGGAAAGAACACTTGATGTGGTAAGTATTATTTCACTTTAAACATTTATTGTAATGTTCGGCGATGCAGTATTAAAAGTTCAAGTAGTTGATCACATTCTCTACTTATAAAGTAGCAAAGCATGTAGTGTATAATTAAATAAATGTTTTATTTTTTATTTTTTATTCCCACCGTAAATTTTGGAAAAGTATATCATTAAATTAGAACATTGAAATAATCCAGGAAGTTTTTTTATAAAATTATTTTGCTTAAGCTTTTAATTTTTGATTGAAAATTTATGTGGTAAGTACGATATTAAAAAAAATATGCATAACATGAGCAGTTGTGCGGCATTTATCAGGAAGCCCATATCTTCACTGTCAGGTCATTTGGCGAGCGTTCATGACGCACTCCAACTGTCATAACATCACGAGTGCTTATGTCCCTTGTATTCAGTTACGGGATAATTTTTCAATCTAAATTTAATCTGGGACGAAGTTACCACTCACTAAATCTGACTTGATGGCTTTTAATTTCGCATCGCTATTAAGTTTACAGTCCTTACATATCAGTTTTTACTTTAATTATTACTTAGATCATGACTGTATGCTTAGATCATTATTTTTTACTTAAATATTATGTGTCTAACTTGTGGAACATATCTAAGAGCATAATTTATGATTAATGGCATTTTTGGTAGTTGCTTTTGGTAATTTATATTTTAAAAATTAAAGTCAACCTAAAGGCAGAAATTCGAAATCCAAGTCCTAATTTTTTAATGATTCCTTAAATTTACGCGAATACGACATATGAAACTAATTTCACGGGATTCGGAACGTCAGAAATTAAAAAGTTAATATTATTCCTCCGTTTCACTTGCGCAGAGTGATTTTCCTCTGACTGAAACGATACATAGCAAATACAAATAGCTCAAAAGTGCCATTTATCTAATTTCTATGTTTTAATGTGATTAACTCTTGAGTATGCGAATGCATTTTAAAATGTTGATTATGGATTAGCGACGAAAATCCGGTGATGCTAGAAGACCTTCGGTACAAGATTTGGAAGGCCTAATTAACAAACCTTCAGTTCCTCTGAAACCCATCGGAAATGAAGGCCCACCAGTTATCGTCGACGCGCCGGAAAGCAACTCTGCTATTGAAGGTGAGATTCGATTCCATGCTGTAAAAGTTTTTGTTGATATTATTTAAGTATAATATTTGATACCTTTCTAGAAATATAAAGTGCAATAGTAATATCAAATCAAATCTAAATCTGAACTGAATTGAAATATTCTGTCGTAAAATATGTAAATAATAACTTAAATCTTTTAAAATATCAAAGTATACCATAACTTTTGTTTTAAAAAAATACAATCGTGGAGATTAAATTTGATAAAGTCGGCAGCTAAAGTCGTAAAATTCATTTTTATGAAGAAGAAACATCTTTTATTGCTTAGTTATAACGGAGCATAAATACGAGTATCATCTACGTTTTTGCTAACTCAAACATCAATGAATTTATTTTCTGTGAAACATGCAATTTTTTAGGAGTTTTAATCAAAAAGGTTTAAATTAATTTTTATATTTTTGACCGTAATTTGCACTAATTGTTTTTATTCTTAGAAATTTTATCCAAAGTTTTATATAAATAGTCCTACAGGTTATTACAAAACACTCAAAAATGTCTATTTTTTTAAAGTAAGTTATGCCATTATAGCGATGTAAGAGAATCCTTTACGCCATATCATCCCGTGAGTGTCATTAGAGGCGACAGAGAGAAAAGATTTTATCACATGATAAAGCCATACAGCAGCTATATTATCCTCGACCAGAAAAAGGGCCTTACTTACATAAAACACCAGCGTAAAATAGCAGCTAAATTCTGCTGTGTTCCGCGTGTTGAGCGCAAAGAATCGGAGACACTTTTTTACTAGAAATGAGGCATTCCAACTTTGCCCTCTGGTGTGGCAACGCATTTGCATTTGGATTCTAAATCGAGAATAGAATAAGAAGGTCTATGGGTTACAGTTTCCACTTACTATGTCAGGAAGACTGTGTGCTTGTTTATCACACTTACTTTATAAAAATAAAAAGGAGGCAGCAGCATTTTTCAGTTAACAGTTCAAAATAATAAAAAAACAATATGTATTTGCTTACTCATCTGCCGAGCGTAGCAAATATGGCAAATATCCCCATCCACGACGAAATCTGTGTTCAATACTGGTCTCTTGATAATTTGTGATGACAATGATGAAGATGATACAATAAAAAGGGAAAGGTATAAAAGCAGCACACAGTTCATCTGAATGTAAGTAGATACTATTGTACATGGAAACCTGCATATCATCCATGTGGTATCAAAATCCAGATGCGTTGTTATACTAGAGGAATAAGATGGAGTGCCTCGTTACTAGTAAAAAGTAATGAGGTTCTCTACACTCACCATACGGTATCGTAGAAAGTTGAAGGTAGGACAGCCCCATCATTATAATATTTATGGGTATAAAACCCTATCGGGATGTATCGTATGGTGTATCAATATGCCGTATCATTATGCTGCTATTTTACCACCACTTGTATTCTGTAAGTACGTAAGCTTTCTCCGATCAAACCGACTTATTTGTGCCGCAGCCATAATACAGCTGGAGCGTGACACAATTAAGAATTAACCATTCATGAAATTCTACTGTTTACTGCTAATATTATGTAATCGATCTAAAAAGATGTTCATACCTTAACGTATCTATCTATGAGTAAACTTTCGACCTTCACATCTGAAAACGCAACGTTTCGCAGCTTATTATTTAAACTTATTAATACCTATATGAATGCCAAGGAAAGTTTTTTATAAAAAGAACTTAATAATATGATGTAAGCTAGCACTTTTGATACCGTGTAGTGGCGGTGTAAGAATATCCACTACGCCTTATCATCCCGTAGGTTTCGTAAGAGGCGACAGAGGGAAACAAATCTGGAGATGGGCAGCGTCTTCCTGATAACTATTAAAAATATGCGACTGGTAACTCACTCGCCAATGCGGCATTATGTGGGGGAGGCCTATGTTCACCAGTAGACTTCATAAGGCTATAACAGTTACAGTAAACGTCTTTGAGAAGGTTATTTAATTGGAAATCTATTAGTAAATCTTTCTGCTTGTATTTCCTGCGTTTGTAAAAACATATGTGCTCGTAAAAATCACACAGAAGCACTCTAGAAAAAAGTTGAGTAGAAAAAAAGTTCCTTCGTTCGCTTCGATCGCCAAAATTAGTCTATTAAAATAAAATTATTTATGTGGTAACTTGAAGGAGGTATATCTTCAGCAGTGGATTTGTGATGGACTGTAATGTTGATGATGATAATGTGTTAATATATCATAACACACATTAGTATGAACACGATTGAGCTTTTTTACAGGTAAGAAAAACAAATATGTTGATATTTTACGCTGTAAAATTGGATAATTTGTCAATTTGTCAGACAAAAATTGAACGCAAGTAAGACGAAAGTTATAGTTTTTGAAAGAGAAGAAAGTAAAACGATATGCGAAATAGGGATAGCAGGGTAGTTGGTCGACCAAGTAGATGAGCTTGTGAATTTAGAATGTATATTTAGAGATGGTAGATATGATAAGGATATAGAACGACGAGTGAATGCAGGAAATAGAGGAAATAGAGGAAATAGAGTAAATAGAGTAAACACTCTATTGTGGAAAGTGCACAATGTGTCAAAAAAGGCATGTATGGCAATTCACAATGCTGTGTTAGTACCTACTTTAATGTATGATAGTGAAAGTTGGGTGTGGCAGAAGAAGCACGAGTGCAGAATAAATGCTGTAGAAATGCGGTAATTAAGGAGTATGTAAGGGTTGATCTGAATGATAGGGTGAGAGTGACAAAGCAAATTTATGTTGCAAAAATGAACGGCAGAGTTGGGAAGGGACGCTCTAGGCGAAAGTTTATAGACCAAATTGGCGATATATTGAAAATGGGCCAAATCAAGAGTAGCCAATTGACAGACATGTATGCGTAGGTATATGGATGTCGAGGAGGCGAGAGAGATGTGTCAGGATCGTGCCAAAATTCCGTAGTCTCTGCTTACCCCTTTGGGTGACAGGCGTGAATGCTTTTGTAAGCATTATATATGTATTCAAATTTTCAAATCAAATCAAATCAAATCATTTATTTGCAATCTAAGTGTACATAATTGGTATTAAATTAAAAATGTGCTTACAACTTAGACGCCCTTCTTGTACAATAAGAGCCTGGTCTTCGCGTTGAAATGTAGCAATGGGTTTTACGACAACTGCCGACATTTTATATATTCAGAGAGTTCTTACACATTATTATTACTATTTAAATTAATAATAACATAAATTTTTACTCTTTAACATTATCTTATGCTATATCTTTATCTATATTGTTTACATAATTTTCTACTTGAATATAAATAAACATTAAGTATAACTTGTCAATATCTATTACTCTATTTTACCAACAGATCAAGTGGGTTACCTTACTGTTCAAGTCGAGGGTAATCCGGCGCCGACATTCAAGTTCTACAAGGGCGTTACGGAAATCATCGAGGGAGGTCGTTTCAAATATATAACAGATGGAGAAACAGGCCTCATCACACTTTGCATGAGAAAAGTGAAGCCCAACGATGAGGGCAAATACAAAGTTGTCGTTAGCAACATCCATGGCGAGGACTCGGCTGAAATGCAACTTTACGTGTCCGGTAAGAGCTTATAAGTTTGCTGTAAATTAAAAAATAAAATATTACTTTTAGAACAGCTTTTCCAATCGTCAGATAAAAGTTAATAAATAAATTATAACCTGACTAAATATAAATGTGAAACAATTAAATATTTTTATTAATACAATAGTAACTTCAATTTATGTTTCATTTTATTCCATAATTTTTTACTAAACATTAAAAATCGCCCCTTAAACACTTTTATAATTCAATGTCAAACAATTGTTTTAAAGAAACATGATGATGTATGGCCGGATGAGATGAAAACCCTCCCATCACGTTCCACCAACATGCATTCGGATTAGGCTTTCCAAGCCCACTTAAAACGGCCTCCTTTTGACAATGTTGTGATTTCAAACGTAGTTATGGCATTTCTTATGAAAAAACGATTTGTCATTAATTTGATATCACTGAACGTCATTTCCTTCAATAAATTTTTTAAATAAATTTGCCGCCAATGCCATAACGATAATGACAATCGCAATTGACCGTTTTTTGGACTCCTAAGGAAACATAACGACGTAAGCTCGAATTACATTCATTGAAAGACATTGATTACCAATATTTATCCTTATAACATTTCAGTTATAAATTTATATAAAAAATATAGTTCTACATTATATGGGCGTGAATATCTATTTTCTATTTAACACAGTTTTAGCGATAATAGTATAATAAAACATATAATAGTATAATAAATTAATAAAAATATATCGGCCTTTTACGACACGGAACGCACTTTAAATAAAGATGATATTTCTATCTTGCTGTGTTTTTCTCAAAATACTAAACTATGGTTTTTTAATAGATGCTAGTGGCATGGACTTCCGAGCTATGCTCAAAAAGAGAAAGTACGAAAAATGGGGTGGAAAGAAAGAAGACCCCGATTGGGGAGACCTCAAAGAAACTGAAAAACCAATTCCACCTCTAAAAAAAGTTGAGAAGGTAAGGATAATATACAAAAATCTATTTTTAGTATTAGATATTGGTCATCCGAATTTATTAATAGTTTTAAAGTTAAGAAATAAACATTCATACCTTTATGGAACGAGCAAAGATGATGATATATATATAATTATAAAATAAATAAAAATAAGTAAGTAAAATGTAATGAGATTTCATGTTTAAATATATATATAAATATTCTCATTTCATTTTACTTAGTTTTTAGTTGTAACTATTGCTCAGTTAGGGCATCCACGTGAGGTGTCTAGGGGGTGTAGAGAAGGTAGCCGAATCACACTCAATCTCCCTTCGTGCAGAGGTAGAGTTTCGGCAAATATCTCGTTATTTTTTTCCGCAAGAAACAGATCAAAATTTCTTGAAAATTAAAAATGTAAAATAAATTCTACACAATAACACTTATTTATCGTGATTATGCGAACTCTACAAATTATATAAAAATAATTAAGCATATTATATTTTTTCCATATAAACCCAACGCAAACAAGCACAGATTAACGTATTTACACTAAATATACGCATTTTGAAAAATCTCATGAGAGATGTGCAGGGGGATAAGGGGGTTGACCTATCTCGACATCTCCCCAGGAGGGAGGGAGAGTAAAACTCGCCAAAATCACTTCATGTAATTAATGAACGCCCCTTTCATAGCTAAATAACAAATGATTGCGAAAGAATCTTAGACAAGAAGACAAATATCAAGTTAAGCTAAGTAACTTCTCTAAATATAAACTATACGAGTAGCAATGTTCGTAGCAGTACTCGTAGCAGTGTTCGTAGCGGCGCTCACAGCAACGATACATTAGATCATACTTATTGCCGTGATATTGGTCTTGACATAAAATGGTCTTGATCAACAAAACTTGCATAACAAAACACTACATGTATTTCAAATATTAAATAAAAAACTACAACTATATCATTAACTATAATAAAATAAATTAAGAAGTAATTTTAATTCTGTTTAAATAAAATGTAAATTTCAAAATTATTAGCTATATTAATATAAAAATATTTCTTTATAATACAACTATTTAAAACAATTCTAGTGTTACATATAGTGCCGTATTCATTATTTCGCAAAAGTGAGCGCGTAGCGCACGATAATATGTTAGTGCGGAACCTACATCTTAAATATCAAGAAAATTTCTTTTGATGGGATTATTGTAAAATCCGTTCTTAGTGAGCTTCTCCATTGCGAAATAAGTAACTACACTAAATATCAAGTCAAGGGTGTATAGTTTTAGAGATCTCGTGACGAGTCAGTCAGACAGTGGTATTTCGCTTATATATTATATACTGGATGAACTTTTTTACGGTTTGGAAAAAAATAGGGTGTAACATGTGAATGGAGTAAAAACCTATGACACTGATATTTTACAAAAAAATAAAAACAAAACTTTTGAATTAAATAAATAAATTAATTAAAATCTGTCGAAATTCAAATCATGTCCACCCCAGCCTGTGACCCTGCGAAGTGATAAGGTCAAAAAAAGTAAAGTGAGGTAGGGTGGAGATATATATATATATATATATATATATATATATATATATATATATATATATATATATATATAATCACGAGTACGAATATCTAATACGAATAACAGTTATTTTACAGGATAGAAACCATTGAAGAATTTAATGTCTATATAATTTACGATTATTTTTGCATCACCACATTCACAAGCAATTTTTTATTTTGTTATTTTCCATTACATATCTTTTTTAAACTAAAGTGAAAACTCATCATTTTTCTTTTAAATAAAAACAACTGAAAATTTATAAATATCTAAAATAAGATAATGACTTTTTAACAATTTAAATTAGTTATCACCGAATGCATGAAGTCACATGTTTAATCCTTAGGGATTAGAGACTGGGTATTTCGAAGATGACGGCTTCATAGTGGTCGTGTCAGAAGGTCTCGAGATATATAGATTTCCAGCGGACAGACGCAGAAACTCTTCAAACTGGTCATGGTTCAAGGTCCTCAATATTTCAGAATATCATCGTTCATTCCATCTTACAATGCTGTTCACACTTACGAATCTACTTATAACAAATTTTGAAACCTTTTTCAATAAAAGTATGTTATTTAAAACCTCAACTCCTCCGTTTAAAAACAATACGATTCCGTTTCCATGACAATGTCAATTTCCACATTATAAGTGTAAGTTGATTTCCCGATTTTAAGCTAACTGTGAATAAATATTTAAAAGAGAGAAATGGCTGGATGGATATATAAAAAGATAGTTCATCACTTTCATGTTAGTATTTCCTCTAAGTAACTTTCATTAAATGTGTTCAGTGAGTAAATAGGCTCGCGTCTTTAGTACTCTTATTTTCGCTTTTCTTCTTCTACCTTTCAATTCAGCTTACTGACAATGTGGCTATGCACCATTTTTAAAGAATTATTTGAATTGAAAATGTTAGATATGCATCTTCATAATATGTTGTCGATTCTAGGGTATATATCAAATAAGGAGACGTATGTCTCTTCCTGAAATAATACCCGATTGGCCCGCTTTGATGGAGGCTGTGAAAATAAAGGTTCGATAAAATGGAAGAATAAAAGTAAAATTTAAAAGATAATAGACTTTTGCTCTTTTGAATTTCATCACCAAAATTTGTTTTAGTGATTTTTTTTTTGCTTTTGAGAAAATCAAGTAGAATCGGTTTTTACTTTACCTAAAATAAATTCAAAAGGGCAAACGATCTATTTTAAATCATGGAATGAAATAAAATGATAAACCATACAATAATAAACTAAGCTAAACTTGTCCTCTGAAATTGATTTCGTTGATGATATTGATTAAGCCAATTGATGTAATAGAATTACATCAATTGGCTGATTTATAGGAACTAAAAAAATATAAAAGTGAAATGCATTATACATTAACAAAATCAGTTTAGAGCGATTTAAATAAACAATGCTTAAATGATGAATTTTAAATAATTTGCACAAAGTTTTGTACCATTCACGTTTCTTTAACTCCATCTTCAGTGAGTGTAAGTGGAATGAATGTGGTGGTTACTGTCTCTTTGGATTGTTGGCAGTTTTATTTGTTTACAGGTTTATCTGTGACGTCGGATTGAGGAGCTTCTGTCACGTCATTATATTAAAAAATCTTTATTTCTCTTTTCATTTACATCATTATTAATTTTAGCCGGTTCATCCGGTGTTTGCAGATTTTGGAATTTTTCATATTTTACAAATGTACTAATTACAAATAGATAATTAATATAAAATGTTTGCATCTTATATAGCAACTAGTTTATACAAATTACAAGGTTTTGTGTAGATAGCACAAAATATAATAAAATTGCTTATAATGAAGTCTTGTGTACAGTTTGTTTGATAAAAGTTAGATATCTGCAAGTTAAAAAATATGTTCATTATAAAGAATACAATCTAACACAGGCAAGGGATCTACTAAGAATTATGAAAATTTTGTAGAAATCGCAAAGTAGAAAGACGTCTCTGGCAGAACTGATTCCGGATTGGCCAAAACTGCACTCGTTCAAAAGAAACGAGGTTTGACAACGAGCGTTACTACGTCTAAGACGACACAATGCATTTCGTGTTGTATGCAAATTATTGTGGCACAAAGAAATATTTCACGGAACACGTAAACGTTTTATCTAGAAAAAGTAGAAAATGCTTTATGAAACATTATAGTACCTCAGTTATCGACTTATTTCCTACAAAATTTAAGTAGTAACATATTATTATTGGTAGTATGTTATCATAAATTAATAGCAGCCAGTGATAATTTCACTATTAGGCTTTTTCTGGCTTAAAAAATAATTTTCACATATATGCGATGTATTGGTGACCGAGCAGGAGAATTTTCGTATTAAGGATGCTGTTGATTTGGATATTAAGCTTCTAATAAATCTTGTAAATAATATTTTTGTCATTCATTTTCGACTTATGCAATATTCATTAGAAAAAATGTATACGCTATCACTTACAACTCTAGACTTATTAAGAATTACATTATTCCGTTTAAATAAAACTAGTTTTTACGGGTTGTGTCGCGTATATTAACTTATTTTATATTCCTGACTTTTCTAAATCTACTATCTAATCTAAATCTAAATGTGTAGTGTTCGCGTAAATATAAGAAATCGTTGTGCATTATTTCGTATTATGGTATGAAAATTGAATAAAAATTTTATAACCATTTCTATGGCAAGGAATATGTCAATAACCAAAGGTATATTTTCTACTTTCGCTGGATTTCTTTAATAAGACACCTGTATTGTTTCGTTGTATAAAATAGCACAAAATTGTTCTATCTATTTCTCTATTGTTTCTGTAATTTTTTTCTTCTGCAAAAATTTTTGAGCACAATATTGAAGGTATTCACATTAGTAGCACATCACATCGCACCGGTCACAGAGATGCACAGAGATATCGATGTTAAAGATTTCTGCATCCTTTTTTACCAAAAACGATGGATTTTAACAAAATTATTTTCAGATATAGCATTTAATATATAAAAATAATATTCATCGTTTTTGGTCGATATTTATTCTTCATTATGTAGTACTTGCAAATCGCCCGAAATTGAGCACATCTTCGATTAAAAGGAGGAAATTCCAATTTCTGTACAGAAGCATGAACTTTGAAGTGACGGGTGATCGTGACAAACAATTGGCTGATATATCTAACGCCTCGATTACTTCATATCGACTGATTTCATTTATTGCCATGCGTTTGAATGACCGTTGAGAGCGTTAAGATCGGATATTTTAATGGTCGGCACGGACAGCTTTTGGTCTGGAAAGCACATTTTGTTTATTGCACCTCTCACTTTTTTGTTGACCACAGATGAATTAATTGGTCACTGGGTGTACTTTCAGAAACCTGAATCTTTCTTGAAGCCACTTGTAGATCAAAATGCAAAAGAGGGTAAAGATAAGAAAGTGACATTTGAAGCTATCTTCACAAAGCCTAACGCCAAGCCAAAATGGCTCTTCCGCAAGGACGTAAGTAAAAGCATATTTAATAAAATATATTATTAAATTTATTGATTTATGAGCTTCATGCCAATTTGATTGTAATGTAAAATTAATAATTTCTATATTTTACACTTTTACAGGAACTTTTCCCTGGTTCCAAGTATAAGATGACTAATGAGGGAGACTCATACAAGTTAATAATTATGAATCCTAAGGTAGAAGATACAGGCAAAATCACAATAGAAATTGGTGGTATTTCCAGCACTGCCTTTTTGCAAGTTGATGAACCTGACCCCACATATACCTTCGTAAAGCCTCTAAAGAAGTCTCTTAGTGGATATACTAAGCATGAAGTAATATTAGAATGCGCTGTATCGAACAGCTTAGCTATCGTATCTTGGTGGAAAGGTGACCAGAAATTAGAAGATAATGATGAATTCCAAACATCGAAAGATTTATCTGGTGTATGCAAATTAACAATTAAGAATGCCAAGTTTGAAGACGCTGGTAAATATATATGCAGAATAGAGAAACAACCCGACAAGACTGAATGTGACGTTAAAATTATCGGTAAGTATAAATACGTCATGTTTTTGAAAATTGTCAAAGACTTTATTAATAAAGCCTCAATGTTTAATTATTTATGATTACACAAATTATAGTTTTCAATACCTATTTAATATTATTAATTTCAGAATACCCGTATAAATTTACCAAGGTACTTAAATCCCAACAAGCGATTGAGAAAGACACCGTAACGCTTCTTTGTGAACTTGACGATGCTACTGGTGACGTCAAATGGTATGTTTAAAAAAGTTAATTTAGCTATTTAAGGTGATTACAAGTTTTGGGTTAAAAATGTGAAAATTTGCTTTTGAAAGAATATTATGAGTACTTGATAGACTCCATCCGAAAGAAATGCAATTATAACACACATTATTTACTGATTAATACTAATAAACGCTATGGTAAGAGAACCTGTAAATTCCTAACTACATAGCTATTAAATTCTTTACCTACAGAATTAAGAAGATAGCTAACATCATTTTGATTCATAATCGGGTAAAAATGTAGATATCTATGGGCCACAACGTCCACTTACCATCAGGTGGACTGTGTACACGTTTGTCACCTTTATTCTACAAAAAAACATAAAAGCAAAACTTTAATATTTTTTCATATAATAATTTATAATAACTAAAGTCATCGTCACACGTAAGTGTGAGTAACGATCCAAGAGCAAGTCTTATTCCATACTATTCCTATGATATTAATTGTGAGTGGATGCTGTGGCCCATAGACATTCACCTAAATCCTCGATTAATTAAAGCAGCTATTTTATGCTGATATTCTGTGCTACTGGTGTTCTGTGGTCTATTGTCTAGTTATGTATTTTGTGTTGATATTTTGGGGGAGAGCTACCTTCAGCATTCGACTTGTGAAGAACTGTAACGATAATGATGATGATGATGTTATTAATAATTTAAGGATTGTTAAAATATTTTCATAATAATCATCATAAATAATTTTTATTTATCTATGCAAATATATTGCTAGTAAATTATGTACAAATAAAAAAATGTAAATAAAAAATACATACATTTAAAATAATATGAAAACATTCGGTGTGTACGCGTGCAAATATATTACAATATAATGGTCCTATAGGCGAGGAACCGAAGATAACACAATTACATATATCGTCAACATTTTTAGGGTACATTATTCTGGAATAATATTAAAACTACCCTCATACATCATACATGGGAAATATTAAAAACTTGAGATAAAGTAGTACTTTCAGTTACGTTACAAAAAAATAATAGTATTCTGTTACACAATTTTGACACGATGTATTATATTTAGTTTAAGTAAAATAATTTATAAGAGCAAACTTTTCAATGTCAATACAAACATAATACTATTAATTGGTACGAAATAATGAAAATTGTAATTAATAAATTATATTACATAATATTATAGACGCCATATAGACCTCACAGCACTACTATTATCATTTCTTGTAATAATTTGTTATATCTTATGTATTTTATAAATCTTATCGTTCCAGGTTTAAGAACGACCAGCCACTTAAGGCTGACAAGCGCATCACTATCGTTAAGGAGGGTCGCAAACGGAAAGTCGTTATTAAGGACGCAAAGGTCACCGACGCTGGCAACTTCAAGTGTGTCAGCAATGCAGACGAGACTTCTTGTGAATTGATTGTCAAATGTGAGCTGGTGTTATTTTCCTTTCATTTATTTTATTTATCAACCCTCAACAGCCCTTGCTGGATATGAGCCCCTTGCCATGTTGAGAGAGATTTACCGTTATTACTCGACAAGCGATTTGACGATCACAGTACCCTTTACTGTCACCAGACTAGATGATTCATCATACGCTTCAATCAGGAGATGGTTATTCTGATATTTGTCTAAAGCCATGGAATCTTTCTGACTATTATAAGTCCTCTAAACACACGAAAAAGCTGTTCAGTTTTATATTTTTTTTAAACATTAACTTCGCGATAGGTGGCAGAAGAAAAATCCGCCAGTGGTACAATAATATAGGAAAGAAATAAAAGAACGTCTGGCACTGGGCACAGGTGCTTTTAACGAAGTAGTTCAATGACACAATTTTCACGTTTTTTAATAATGATATTTAAATATTTATTACATATTTTATTACGTAGTTTTTATTAGGGTGATAAACGAGCTAACTGACCGCCGGATGGTAAATGTTTACTAAAAAGAAAAGAATAATTTTCTTGTCGCTCATAATTTTTCGAAGAGTTTATTACGATTATCGACTTATCGATTATCGACTGACATAATTTACAAAGATAATTCATCAATATATAACTTATACTTGAATTATAACAATATATTAAATTTCAGACTCAAATCGCTTCAACAAAAAATTGAAGGATACCGAAGCAGTTGAAAGAGAAAAGGTGGTACTAGAGGTTGAACTTCAGGATCAAACTGCCGAGGCCGTTTGGTCTTTCAACGGCACGCCAATTGTACCAAATGACAGGTAAATAAAAGTAATGATATCTATACAAATAAATAAAATTGAATTGCCTATTCGTAATGTCTAAATAACAGTTTTTTATTAAATGCATATAAATGTATATACGATACTTATAACAAAAAAAAAACTATTTGATAATTATGTTGTCAACATTTACACTGGTAGATAGCTAATGTTATAAGGGGTAACTTTAGTGTAGTAGAGCTACTTTTATATTAATAAAAGAATTAGGATTCTGTGAAAAAAAATTAAAACCCTTAAAATGTAATCGTAATAAATTTCACGGGGACAAAGACGCGAGGAACAGCTAGTCGTACATAAATTAAAGTCACTCATTTAAAAAAAATGATTGATTTGTGTATAACACAGCTGCCGTGATAAAACACAGAAAATTTTATTACTTAGAGTAAGTAATTTAATAATAAATCTAACTTAATTAAAAGTAGTAAAGTTACCTTTCTTCTAGAAGAGGTATCAGGGCCAGCTAAAATCCGCTTTCACTTTAAATTTTCGGGGTTCGAACACGGTGCTATGAAATTGTAATAGGAACGCTTACACCGTGACCTGCGATGGCGCATCGTTGTCAATAATGTAAAATAAGAACAAATAAAAGAAAAGAAAACTTAAAGTAATACTAGAATTATACGTATTACTACTAATAAGGTACGTGAGGGTAATACCTTTGCCGCCGTGTAAAACCTATATGAGAAGAATGACAGAGACAAAAACACAAAAGTCGTATACTATAACCAATATATTAAGAAAAAAAAAGAACAAACACTCTTGAGCAATGATTAAAAAACAATACTAAAATCGACTAAAATATTTACTATAATGTCAACTGCCAAAATGGCGTCGATGAAGCAGTGCTCTTTTGACTATTTATTACTGATAATAGCTCTAATATGCAATAAACTAAGTAAAGAAAGTCCAATAACATACATCCCCACTAATTGCTCTTTTTTGGGTTTGTTTATTGCGATTCAAGTTTTAGTGCCTTCATACAATTCACAGAAGGGGTATACATATATTTTAATATAATTTTGTTAATATAATAAATTCATATTATTAGGATCGAAATTAAAAATCTGGGAGGTGGTAAACACCAGTTGATCTTCAACAAATTAGAGATGGAAGATGAAGGTGAAATCCTTTGCGAGTCTGGAGAACTCAAGTCTTCTTGCAAACTTACTGTCAAGAAGGGAGAATCCAAACCTTCGATCGAATGCCCTGACGAGTTTAACGGGCCTGCTGGACATCCTTTCGTCGTTGAAGTGCCTTACAAAAGTAAGTAAAAAAATCCTTTCTTTTAAAATTCATTCACCGTGTGGTGGCGGTGTAAGAATATCCACTACCCCATATCATCCCGTGGGTGACGTAAGAGGCGACAAAGGGAAAAAATCAGGAGATGAGCAGTATCGTCTTCCTAATAACGACTAAAAATAAAAATAACTATAGCCGTTAGCCAAACCATAATTAAGGCAAATATCCCCCCTATGAGGCAATCTATGGGTAAGGCCTATATTTAGCGGTGGACTTTAATATGCTGTAATGGTAAGAGTCACGGTTGAAATTTTATTGTACTTTTGAATTTAATAGGTTATTTTTCTATAAATACAAAATATTACATGCTCTTATTACAGTTTCTGGCACTCGACAAACACCTATTGAGGCCAAACTGTTTAAAGACGGCAAGGCCTTACCCGCTAAAGAAGTTGAGGTTGTGGTACAACAGGAGAAAGTTCTTTTCAAAATGAAGAAACCAACCAGAGAAGGATCTGGTAAATACCATATTAGATTGTCTAACGCTCAGGGTGAAGATTCCAAAGACGTCACTATTACCATGCAGAGTGCACCAACACCACCACAAGATGTTGAAGTTTCAGAAATATTCCAAACTTCATGTGTCGTAACATGGAAAGTGCCACAAGATGATGGTGGTTCACCAATACTGAAATATATCATTGAGAGACAGGTAGGACGTCAACGAGAATATTATCTTTTCTTCTATTGAACTACTTTAAACTAATTGAGTATAAATTATAAAATTCTTTGCTTCTAGGATCTGTCTCTAAAAGCAGGGTGGGACAATGTTGCCGAAGTGGCACACGGTGAACCAACAAAATACAAGGTTGAAGATCTTATCGCAAAGAAGACTTATAAGTTCAGAATACGTGCCGTCAACAAAATCGGCTCAAGTGAACCTGGTCTTTTCGCCAAACCCGTGCTGGCTAAAGATCCTTGGGGTAGGCATCTAGGCATCTAATTATTGTCAAATCTAATTCAATCTCAATCGTCTGTATTAAAAATAAATTAGATTTTTTCAGTAACCAAGCGAGATATTTTAGAAACTCAAATATGTTTTTTAATGAAGTTCAACTCTTAATTTGTAATATTCATAGCATTGATTTCGTTATCTCCTATAAATTTCAGATGAACCGTCGAAACCTAAGAGCGTGGAATTAACGGACTGGGATAAAGATCATGCTGATCTTAAATGGCAAAAACCAGATAACGACGGTGGCGCTCCTATTACAGGCTATGTCATTGAGTATAAAGTATGTACTATTACCTATTAATATGCTCTTTAAACGATATATTTAAGCGCTAAGCATTTAGACTTGAAGCATCTTGTTTCTAATGAATTTGTGGTGTGTGTTTTTTTAAAGGAGAAATTCGGCAAAGACTGGGTACAAGGCAAGGAAGTCCCAGGAGATTGCCTTGAAGCAACTCAAGATGGACTTAAAGAAGGCTGCACTTATGAATTTCGAGTTCGTGCCATTAATAAAGCAGGCCCTGGCGAGCCCAGTGATAGTACTAAGCCAATCGTTGCTAAGTGCAGATTCGGTAATAATTTGTATTTTTATTAATACTTGTTTTAAACATGATAATTATGAAAATAACGTAGCGTGAACTATCACACAAAATTTATTCTTGCAGTTAAGCCTTTCATCATTGGAGAGGGACTTCAGAATATGATAATCAAAAAAGGACAAGTCATCTCGTACGATATTAAATACGGAGGAGAACCGGAACCCGAAGTCAGATGGATGCACGGAGAAGAGGTAAATAATAGGAAAGTTAAAATCATCGGAAACAGACCATTCAATATCTTAAATACGACATAAACACTTCTCACTATTCACTTATCATTTTGTTTATTCATTGATGATATTGTGTATCAATGTAATCGAATTTATTTTTATATTTATAACTAAAATTGTTTATTTGTTGCAAGTTTTGTACCCTTTAAATTAAATAGTTTAATTGAATTAATAAATATCTTATTTTTTCCAAAAAAGAAACGTGGAAAGGCGTACACAGAGAAGGTCAGCTGGGTGAAATCAATGTTGTATATCATTGTGTTCTAAAATTCTCTTACACATTTTACTCTTTACACTCAAATGTGGCTAACTTGATTACACATATTTTATGTAACGACGTGAGCCATGATATACCGATGAAAACAATTTGTTTCTGCGTGTTGCAGTTAGTGTTTGAATCAGTATATCATGGTTTCGAATAAAATCGCCGACGACGCGATGATTAACATTAATTACAATTTGAAAGCTTTCGATGTTGTATCAACACTGTTCTAAAAATCTCACTCATAACATCAGGTCACCACTACGCATTGAAAAATAGATGAGCACTTGGTGGTAGGTTACAGAAAATATTAAGAAAAACTATGACTCAATTGGTTTCATAATATATGTATTTTCTTTTAAATAACATCTGGACAGTACGAAATGATATTATACAGCAACTGTCGACACGTTCTAACTCTATCAATGAACTTATGTTTAACACACTTGATGTTTTTAACTTGTTGCTTTCGATCTTTCATGGTGCCACTTCTAAAAAAATATAAATACTTTTTAACAATAAAATCTACATTTTTTCTTTGACTCTACTTTTGCTTCTCCATCATAAAAGGCACATGCACCATGAAAAGTCAGAAGGTACGTATTTTTTTTAAATTACTTGCTAATTTTTATCATTACTATAGGAAATTCGTGATGATGGTGAGCGCATCACCATCGACAAATACGAAAGAAACACTGTATTAAATGTAAGGAAGACGACCAGACCTGACAGCGGTAAATATAAATTGGTTCTGACCAACTCGTCTGGCACCTGTGAAAGCATAGCAGATGTTGTTGTGCTAGGTAAGATATTCAAATTTTTTTATAATATATTATTTAAAAAAAATCTGGAATACAATGAATGTAAGTTAAAAGTGCTGCTGTGTTTGGAATAGTAAGTGTAGAAAACCGGAGATTCTATTTACTGGAAACGAGGCATTCCATCTTAGTCGTCGTGTGTAACAACGCATTTGCAATTTAGTTCTTAATCGTGTGCTCGTTTGTCCCCTTCATAATTAATATAATACATTAATTTTAAAATAGCCACCAATTGCTTCTTGTACGCCGACGACTTTTGCGTTGACGACGGACAAGTTGCAAATGGTGATTACTTATATGAACGTATTATTAAAATTAAAATTAACCTTTCAAGCGCCATAAAAATCCCATGCAGTCGCATGCGCCGGGCAAATCCCGAGCGGTCGCATGCGTCCGCACCCACCAACGGCACTTAAAACCATTAAAACTTATATTTAGAGACTACTTTTCTATGAAGAAGTTTAGCATTATAAAATCTATACAAAATTTTATATCCTGTAGTCTAAACGAAAGTCTGGTTTTACTTCATTAAAAAAAGATGTTATTGTATTTTGATAACAAAAAAAACATATCAAGCGAATGTCGTCAGCGTGAAAATCACAATTATTTCAATATATATACTCGAAATTATATACGTAAAAGATAAATTATATTCACACAAAAACTTTCATTACAATTTTATAATAAAACACTAAACTAAAACACCAATAAAACACTAGCACAATCCAAAAATCAACACAATAACATTCACGCGAAAATGGCGTACGAAATGAACGTAGATTATAAATAAATATTCATAGGATAACAGTTTTTTTATTGCACTAGAGGATAGAGTATTTCATATTGATTGTATAATGCCAAACTTTTTCGTAGAAAAGTAGTCTCTATACATACGTTTTTATAGGTTAAAGTGCTGTGGGTGAGCGCGACCTCGTGAGACTGCTAGGGATTTAAAGAAATATGGCCGCGGTCTCATGAGACCGCTAGGGGGTTGAGAGGTTAAAATTAAACAATTAAAATAGTCACAATTCTTTAAATGGAAGGAACGTATGTGAAATAAGAATAGAAAGGGAGTTTGTTGAGCAAGTTATTGAGTTTATGTATTTCGTATATGTTGTATTTAGCAAGGACGGTAGGGATGATTTTGTAAATACACAATGTACAAGTTATGTTTGAGCAAGGATATAGAACAAAGAATAATGAATGAATTCAGCAAGGGAAGTCAGAATGTGTCAAAAGGGCATGTATGGCAATTCACACTACTAGTTATTCCATACCGTAATGTAGGGTCACTACCCTATATTACTATTAGTAAGGTGTAACAAAAGAAGTATGAGACCAAAATTAATGCTGTAGAAATGTGGTTATTAAAACTATGTTAGATGTGGCACTGAATGGTAGGGTGAGAAATTTTGTAACAAGTAATTTCTAGGTATTATAAATTTAAAATAAATCGAGCGTTAAATAGATTTAAATTCAAAAATAAAATGTAATTTGAAACAATAACTTTGGATGGTCCAGTTGTGGATTAAAAAATTCGATGTATAAGTGATTTTTTTCAGTACCTACCATTAAAAAGGAGAACTCTATATACATCGAGCTATGTGCCAATTTCTCTACTCAGCTAACACAATATTTAAAAATATGTTTTGCCATTTCAGATAAACCTAACCGACCTAACGGTCCCATTGAAGTGGTTGACGTACGAGCTGAAAAGGCAACTGTCAAATGGCAGAAGCCTGATGATTGGCAAGGATCTGATATTACGGGATATACTCTCGAAAAGATGGACATGGTAAGATTCATCATTTTTTTTTTCATCTTTGACATTCTTTAAAATTATATTCTTCTAAGGCTAGCTCTAGGAAAGAAAAATATTAATCTTCTATTATAAATACGCAACTTGCCAGTGGTTGCTTATAAAAAAAAGTCCCACAATATCCCAATAAGGCTCTAAATTTCGTTGTCGCATGCGGTTCTTAATTTAACTAATTTTGAATAGTCATTACATAATTAAATTTGCTTAAATCATTAAAAATGAAATTATTATACTTTCTATAATGTTTAGCATGAATTTTACAATCAACCTAAAAGAGTCCTTAAAAACCTTTCTAGGTACATGTGAATTGACGATCGCTGTACCAGACGTCTTACACCTTTGACACTTTTGGCCCTCTCTGTCTTGGTATTTAAAGTCAGGTGTAAGCGAGATGGTCATCCATTCGACTAAAATATTTTTGGCATTTCCCATAGCCATAGTCGCCTGCTCTTACGACACACACGCGACAATGATGGATGTTCTCATGACAACGTTACGCGGTCCTCGTCATCATCATCATCATCATCATTACAGCCCTTCACAAGTCCACTGCTGAACATAGGCCTCCCCCAAATTAAGAAAAAAGATTCATTGTATTTCGCGGTCCTCGAAATATAATGAATCTTCATACATCTTCGGAATTTAATCAATACACTACGTCAATATACTTATTATAGCTACTCAGTGTCAATTAATTAGTAAGACTGTGTTTATACTGCATATTGCGGCGGCAAAATAATCACAGTCCAACATTATTTAATTAAGAAGTCAGTACAATAATAACATAGATGCCTATTATTTCCTTTTAGGATACAGGCAAATGGTTTCCCTGTGGTGAAACTGGCCCAGAGCCTACTGAATTCACAGTGAAGGGTCTGACACCAAACCACAAGTATAAGTTTAGGGTTCGTGCAGTGAATAAGGAAGGAGAATCTGAGCCGTTAGAAACTGACGGCTTTATCGTCGCGAAGAATCCTTATGGTTAGTTTAATATTTTTATTGTGCTTGCTCGTAAATAATATTTATATTATGTTTATGATAAAATTTAAAAACATTTGATATTTTAAAATATGCTTTAACTTTTATGTTTCTATTATTTCGGCCTTACTGTATCAAAAAGATATATTGAAAAAATAAATGGGCCACATTAACCGACGAGCATATCTGCGTAGGTATATGGATGTGGAGGAGGCGAGAGAGGAGAAAGGTGGGTCAGGATCGTGCTAAATGGAAGTCTGTAGTCTCTGTTTGCCTCTCTGGGTGACAGGCGTTTATAATATGATTATGTGGGAGTGTTCTGAAATAGAACCCAGTATACTGGCCAATGCAAATTACGTCATAAATCGACGCCGTACTGGTGATTCGTTTCAAAACGTTGGTCAGTATAATATGACATCATACATTAATTTGCGCCATATTGGCAAAGTGTTGGGGATTATTTAATGTCATTTAGTGCTCCAGTTTCAATTAATTTGTGAAGAATGGAGATATCAGCAATAATTCTATATTTTTTGTATTTAAATTAATAAAAACAAATGCTGGCATGCTTCATTCAGCGTACACACAATAAATTGTTTTAATATGGCGGGATATCCGACACAATATGGCGGTGGCATGTCAGTACAATATGGCGTCCATTAATGACGTCATTTGCATTCGCTAGTATAATGGGGTGCCCAAACGTTATCTAAATTTGACATATTTTGTTTCGAATATTTATTTTTCGACAACAAAAAATTCGTGATAATCATCGTTCGCGACTTTTAACATACGGAATTTTATACCTTCGAATAGTTGGTTATTTCGTAACCTTTGATGGCAAGCCAAAACCATCGTTCATAAAACATCGCTCATGAAGAACCATGTTTATGAACGATATATCGATGTTAGAAAAAATTGATGTATCGTTTACATCCCTAGTCACGCATCGAATAAGTGCTAGTGTTATTACACTGCATGGTGGCAAGGGCACTGCAGACCAGCCTAATTAGGGACCCTTATTCCCTTTTTCTTATTACACCTCCCTGAATCAGGGCGTAGGGACCCTGATTCGGGGTAGTGTTATAGGCGAATGCTACACGCGTGATATTTGGATCGCGATCCAGGATCGTGATATTTATTGAACGTGTAGTATCAATTATTGATGGATCGCGATACGGATCACAGAATTTCTAGATTTCTGAAAATCCATATCGCGATCCAAGGATCGTGATAAATATTTCGCGTGTAATATTGCTGCGATACGGATCGCGTCAGTCTGCTCTGGAGAAGCGATGGAAGAGGACGACTTTTGTAGCGATGCGGGCGAAATCGCAAACGAAAGCGAGAATCCTATTTCGACGGGACTATCTACAATCTATCAAAAATATTTACAGGCTTTTATATTATGATTTGAAACAACATCCATATTATGGGACACATCGTGTCATGATTTTAAAAACAATTGTAAGCGCATGAAAGCGCTTCAGAAGTTACTATCAATTTATAAAAAAAAAATAAAAAATGACGCTTCAATAGAAGATGTTAAAAAAATCGTTAAAATTGACACTCTCCTTTTTAATATTATTGCCATAATTATAGCTACACAAGCTTTTATATGTGGTAGAGCCATGCTGCAGTTATATTAGTATCATATTTGTAGCACGAGTGGGTCTGCTAGACCGACGAAGGACCACGCTCTCACAGAATACCAGCGTAAAATAGTAGCTTAATGCTGCTATATTGCGTATGGTAAGTATAAAGAACTGGAGACCCTTTTTACTGGAAACGAGGCATTTCATCTTAGTCCTCACGGGTGACAACGCATCTGCATTCTGATTCGTAATCGAGGATAGATGTAGATGTGTATAGGCTACAGCAACCACTTACTATCAGGTGGACTGTGTGCTCGTTTGTCACCCTATCCTATTAAAAAAAGCTTTTTCTACATTTCGGTCCATTTTAGATATGTCGGCACGTAACAGTTTTGTGCCCAATATTGACGTGATCCGTATTGAACGTGTAGGGTGTGTCGATATGGATCGCGATACGTCATTCCAGATCGCGTCCCAGATCGTGATAAATATCACGTGTGTAGCATTCGCCATAGGCTAAAACATGAATGTTAGAGAACAGGAGAACGATCACTGTAGTAAATAGTGTCCAGAAATATGGACACCATAAGTGAGGCACTGCGATCGCTCGAGGTTCGGTCAATAAAAATTATTTTGAGTCTATTTTTTCGATCAGATGCTAAACCACTTGCAAATCCACGCACAATTAAATATTTCTCCATTTTTTAATGTTTCATGAAAATTTTCTCATTAAAATGAAATGAAAATTTGTACGTTATTCAACTAACTTCATCTACTTGTACTCATAAACAGCTAATTTCGCAGTCACTACTCACCGACGTCAGCGCCGCAATACATTCTACAATTTTCAAGGACAGGCGGGCTATGTTTTAGTACGTAGTGATCGTTCTCCTGTTCTCTAACCTTCATGGGCTAAAACGTCTGAGCATGAAGGTTAGAGAACCTAACCTTCATGCTCAGACGTTTGACTCATGCATCTGACTGTCGAATTTGACATTGACATTTTGTCTAACAGCTGTCAACTGTCATTCATTTCAATTTCATTTTCTTTTGTTTACAAACAAAACGGTATATAGCTTGTTTGAGTTTGGAGCTGTTTATATTAGAGTGTGATATGTTTTATCAGATCCACCAAAAGCGCCAGGCAAGCCTAACATCATTGATTATGACAACATGTCGGCAACACTTCAATGGGAGCCGCCGACTGATAATGGTGGTAGACCAGTGTTGGGCTACGTGATTGAGATGAAAGATAAGTTTACTGCTGATTGGATAGAGGTTCGTATACTGTTACTTGGAACTAAGTAGTGTAAGTAGATGTAGTTGCGGCAGCTGTATATTTTAGAATTGTGATCACTCAAGATTTCTTTCATACCTATTTTTGTAATTTTTTGTTTCAAATATCTTTTTGTACTTAAAAAGCTATTTTACTTTTTCAATATTTATTTCCACAAAATTGGTAGATGTTTCTTGTATTCAAATCAATGCTATTGGACTACAATAAAAATATTTGCTTATACAAGTACCTAATATATTTATATTGCAAATTATTTTTTACTTAGCTTAAGTTCTTCATAATAATATGTACTTTTTGTTCTTTTAATACTAAATTAGAATATTTTTTGGAAATAATAATTATTAATTACCTTAAAATCACAATTTTCAGGTTGGAAAACTTACAGAACCTAAAACTGAATACAAAGTGGAAGGCCTGAAAGAGAAAATGATATACCAGTTCCGTGTAAAGGCCTACAATAAAGCTGGGGTTGGTGATGCTTCACAGCCAACAGAAAACCATCTTTGTAAACATAGGAACTGTAAGAAATAGTTTTTTATTTAATTAAATGCTTACTTCCAAGTAGAGGCACATTTGGCAGGTTATTAAATGCTTACTTCCAAGTAGAGGCACATTTGGCAAGTTATTATGTTTATTCACCCTAATAAATCCACCCCAGAGTGGATAGATACACCTTAGGGTGGATAGAGTCATATCATGGTAGAGCCACGCTGCAGTTATATTAGAAGTAGCATGAATGGGTCGGATCAAACTGGTTAGGATCATGCTCTCATAGAATATCAGTGTAAAATAACAGTTTAATGCTGCTGTGATCAGTATGGTGAATGTAGAGAAAGAGAACCACCCTTTTTACTGGAAACAAGGCATTTCATCTTAGTCCTCAGTGGTGAAAACGCATATGAATTTTGATTCCTAATTGAGGATAGATGAAGATGATTATGACCCACATCATCCACTTACTATCAGGTGCACTGTGTACTTGTTTGTCACCCTTCTATAAAACAAATAGTAATGTCTATTTTCTCTCAGCTAAGAGAACAGATTAATTGTCATTTTAATTGATTATAAGCATAATCATATTATCTGCATTCTTAATTTTAGCTGCCCAAGTTTAGGAATCACTTACCATTTCTATATGGGTGACCAAATTTTCCTAACCGAGAATTTAAAAGTCAACATGATTCACTTAAATTTGCATGTTTATCTTTACGCCAATGTATGTTGTGTTTTGTGTGGGAGTTGCTGTGTATTGGTGGTGTATGTAATACCACTAACCCATGTAAGCCCATGGGTGTCGTAAGGGGGACTCGGGAAATTTAATCAGAAATTGAACAGCAATATTTTCTTGATAACAACTAAAATAATGTAAAAACTGTGTGCCTAGTGTACTTAGAGACAATCTATGTGGAAGACCTATGTATAAAAGTGGACTTTTATAGGCTGTAAAGGACAATGGAATGAATATAATATGCGTGTGAAGTATTAATAACTATATTATAAAGGCCTGTAATATCATAATATTTATTTACAGTGAAACCTCGCATTGAAAGAAGTACATTCAAATCTGTCATAATAAAGGCAGGGCGAACACACAAATGGTCTGTGGATGTCATCGGTGAACCACCACCAGAGACCACATGGTATGTATGTAGGATTAGCCTATATAAATAAAAATTAAATGCTGTTTGTTGTGTAAACTTCTATTCTGCCCATCACAACACCTTTTTTTTTTGGGATTTTTCTACTCACAATTTAAATAATGGATGTTATAGCATAATTCTTTTTTGGTAATATTTGTTGTTTTAAAAATCATTTGGAAGATCAGGAGAAATATCTTAAAAGCAATTCAAATAAAATTAAATTTGTTTTTACTTTTGTGTTGTTTCATGATGAGTCCAACAAACTACTACTTATACGCTAAATATTACTATACGCTTCAAGATGTAGCCAATCTTGTCAGTGACTCCTCTAACATATGGCAGTACAAGCCACAGTCGAGCGTGTACCTGCTGTACTGCCATATGTTAGAGGAGTCACTGACAAGATTGGCTACATCTTGAAGCGTGCTTCCATCAAAACATACTTCAAGCCGCTGAAGAAGATTGGTCAGTTTTTACCATCAGTCAAGTGTAATGTCCCTCTGCAAGATGCAGGAGTGTACAAGCTTGATTGTGAATGTGTTCTCTCCTACATAGGACAAACTAAAAGATCAATAAAAACCCGCGTTAAAGAACATATAGCTGATGTGAAGAATCTACGCTCCGGGAAGTCTGCAGTCTGTGAACACGTACAGGATCGCCCCCGTCACTACATCAGATTCGATAGACCGCAAATCCTCGTTAAAGAACACCCATTCCTTCCAAGGATGATTCGCGAGGCTATTGAAATCAAAAAACATCCTAATTTCAATAGAGAAGATGGCTGGGTGCTACCATCTGCTTGGGATCCGATAATAAATAAAATTAAATCCCAACCCAAGCATACAACTGCAAGACTTCAAGATACCATAAGTTCATACTGTATAGATCGGAACAAAAGTTAAATTTTAATCTATGGTAACCACGGTTAACTATGACATATGGACGTTGAACATCTCAGTCCCGCCCGTGACCATGAGTGCTGTAAAGCGTTCGAAACGTCGGGTATTTAAAAAGTTAAATATACGCGATAAATTCCGTAAAAACTAGTATTATTTCAATGTGGAGTGTTCGCGTAAATATAAGAAATCATTAGGATAAGAGAATAATGTATTTGTAAATTTTAATCTACGTGTCGCATTAATTGAACGCGATGGACTCCCTAAACTATTGAACCAATTTTTAATCAAATTTGCACACCGTGAACAGTTTGGTCCAACTTGAGAGATAGGTTAATTTTTTTGCCCAATTTTCAAAATCCTTAAGTTCGCAAAAAAAATTGTGGGTCACTCACCACAATTTTTTTTACTAACTTAAGGATTTTTTATAGGACATGACAAAGGGTCGTCGAAAAGGGAAGAAAAACGTCTGCCTGGCAAGCTAGTAGAATATAAAATAATGAACATGTTGACTTCACCCTCACTCCTATTTCTTGTATTATGCTATTGCGCTTAGATTATGTAATTGTACAAGACATTTTTAGTTCATAAACGACCTTTTTTTCACATACTCTTGCACTTTCATCTTTTTCTACGCATATTGGATAGATCCCTTGAGACTGGGCGTCACTAGGACATTATTAATGAAAATCTAAATTTTTAGGTCATGGCGCGAGAACATAAAGCTGGTCAACACGGAACGCATCAAAATCGAGAACAAAGAGTACCATACGGACTTCACAATAGTGAACGCAGTGCGTAGGGATACCGGGAAGTACACTCTCCGCGCCGAGAACTGCAATGGATTTGATGAGGAGACCGTGGAGCTAACGGTGCTGAGCAAACCCAGCACGCCAAAGGGTAAGCAGTTTATTTGTCAGTGTTTGTTTTTTTAGATGGAAAATCTAAAATACATGTTTGAAGTACACAATTCGCCTTTGTTCTTTTTATATGTATGTTATACGATGTTTTTGCTACAACTACCGATTTTAATGATACCTATAATATAAAAAGAGCCGTGGGAGCTCAGATGGTTAGCGCTCGCTGTAAATTACACAGCATGCGAGCAAACCGGGTTTGAACCCCGTCGCCATTTACCTGAAGGAAAACATCGAGAGGAAACCTGCATGCGCGGCGAACACTTCCTTGCCTTAAAACCCTCTCTGAAATGAGGTGAGGCCTGTTCCCAGCAGTGGGAGGTATATAGGCTGTAATATTAAGCTATATAAATTTCGAGATAAAATTCCACATGCTGTGGGAAAATAGGGGTAGAAGTTTTTAGTGTAACTATTAACGCCATTCAAGGTTCTCATGAGACTAAAAACCGTCTTTAATAAACTAAAAATAATTAAAATAATTGCCACATAGTTTTTTTTAAATCTTCTGAAATCTGTGCTAAGAACTTATTGTACATCAAAAAGTTAAAACCTTAACTTTGGAAGCTATTAAACTATGTGAAAATTTTATTCTTTTAATATTATTGAAATTGGTTTGTATTTTTTTTAAATTCATTTTTTGAAAAGATACCTAATCATTACGTCTGGAACTTACTTTGCTCCTATCCCCTTTGGAAGCTATTAAACTATGTGAAAATTTTATTCTTTTAATATTATTGAAATTGGTTTGTATTTTTTTTAATTCATTTTTTGAAAAGATACCTAATCATTATGTCTGGAACTTACTTTGCTCCTATCCCCTTCATCTAAAATAAACATTTTTGCGTCTTGCTCAGGTCCACTTGAGGTGACAGACATTCACGCGGAAGGATGCAAGGTGAAATGGGAAAAGCCGGAGGACGATGGCGGTTCACCGATCAAGGAGTACGAACTCGAGAAAATGGACCTCGCTACCGGAAAATGGGTTCGTGTTGGAAGGTGAGCTTAAAGAACCATTTTCGCTCCTATTTATCTAATTTAAATTCGTTAAGTTAATTCTTGGTGGGTTTTTAATACGCCGCCAATTTGAAAATACTGTAGGGCGAAATTAACAATAAACTTTTTTAAACTTCTTTTGCTTACTTCTTTTATCATGTACAGAACAGAAACGCGTTTTCTGTGGAATTTTTTATTTTCCTCACTTTAAAAAGTATCTCACGTTATGTAAATAATAATTTTGGTGTAAATAAATAATTGAAGTTTAAACTAATAAATGACTAAACGTCAATTGATAAAAAAGTGCTAGACGATTCTAGTACTCTGACCATTAAATCATGAGTCGATTGACATCATAAATAGTTTTTTTTATATAACATTGGGTGACAAACGAGCACACAGAAAATACAAATGCTTTGTCACTCATGAGGACTAAGATGGAATGCAGTTCAAGTAAAATGGGTCTCCGGTTCTCTACACTCACTATACGAAACAGCAGCATTACGCTACTATTTTTCGCTGGTATTTTGTGAGAGCGTTGTGTTGCCCCAATTGAGGCGACCTATTCGTGCTACAATTACAATATAGCTACAGCGTGGCTCTACCACGTAAACTTTGTGTAAATTGCAATTATCGTACATAACGTCAAGTTTTTGTGTAAATTGCAATTTTCATGCTGACTACACATTTCTTCCGAAAACTAAATGCTAATCAAAGTATGTCCAAAAGTTATAGTAAGTTCTCTAAAAACTTTTTTCTGTAGTTGTAACGGTTAAGTTACCTGTCTGTCTCATCTCAAAACTCTACCCTGTATTGATAAATTAATTATTCTTTTATAATTTTACAATATCTAGGACATGGTTTATCTATTATTGAGTTACCAAAAATACCAAACATCTTCATAATTTATATTATACCAGTATAGATTGCCCACTACTGTACTCTTCCACATAAATGAATAAATTTAAAAACATTTCTTATTACATTTAATAATATTGTTTTTTTTTTAAATACTAATTATCCAGGGTTGCTGGTGATAAGAAGCCCTTGGAAATGGATGTGACTGGCTTGGAGCCCGGACATCAGTACAAGTTCAGAGTGACAGCCGTCAATGATGAGGGCGACTCGGAACCTCTCGAGACAGAAAGACCCATTCTGGCCAAGAACCCGTATGGTGAGTAACGAGTGAAAGTGAAGTAGTAAAGTAGCAACCGATATATGGCCCACAGCTACGCACAAGCTTTTTCTCATTTCTGAGAGGATTCTTGGAGCAAGAATTAGTTCGTCATATTGTCGGCGGACCCATAACATGCCATCAAAATAGTTTTTTTTATCATACCTTGATCGAAAGTTCGTTTTTCGACCCTATTTTCAGGGACAAAAGTGCTACATTATCTCCCGATTCAATGACTTATTAATTTAATACGCATGCGTCAAATTTCTAGCTCTATAGTTTATAAACGTGAAAATTATATGTCATGATACATTTTAACCTCACAATGATTTCTTTATATAGTACGCATGCGTCAAATTTCTAGCTCTATAGTTTATAAACGTGAAAATTATATGTCATGATGCTTTGAGAATAAATTATATTACTTGAATTTAAATAGAACTTTCGATCCAGATCCAATAGTATATTTTCCTCCCTAGTGGCATAATATACTATTAATTCGTCAGTTACTCAGGCGAAAATGTTTTCAGCGCTTAAAATTGCAATCAGCAACTTTATGGGTGCCGGTTTGGAACGAATTCAGATTGCAGGTGTGTTGTCAAATCCCTGAGCTACGACGGATCCTACATTAACTCACTAACGTGTTTATCATCATCATCATCACCATAATTACAGCGCATGCCCATTACAAGGTCACTGCTGAACATAACCCAAACAAAACACAATTATAACATAATATGTTATGTATTGTTATATTGTTTATAACATAATATGTTATGTACTGTTATATCGTTTATTTATAATGGGTAATGGAAACACTAGCTTAATATATCAAATAAAATTTATTACACTAGTAGCCGCGTTTTTAAAAATCGAATTTTCATTTATAAAAATGCTCATAGAGAAAAAAACTGAAAAAAGAAGATAATTGTGTCTGTAGGTTAGCTATCGTATTTCGTGTGTTAGATTTTGACTGTCTTAAATCTTTTTTTATATATTTTTAATCACTCAAATGTATTTTAATCGAATACGAATAAAATACTAAGTTGTAACACACACTAAGATGAGTTAAAATATTTATAACTATATATTATGGTACTCGACAATTTAATTCCCGTTAATACATTTTATTAATTTGTTATTCTCTACATATTACTTTAATAATGCTTTATTTATGTCATTACTCCGTGTAGTGGCGATTTAAGAATCCACTACCCTATACCGCCCCGTGGATGTCGTAAGAGCAGACATGGGAGAGAAACCAGGAGTTAGGTAGCAGCGTCTTACTGATAACAACTCAAAATTATAAAAAAACACCGGCTGCTTGTCAAGAGTGGCAACTATTGCAAAACGCAGATGTGGACATTATAGGCTGTAATGGAATGTCTTTAGATTTTTCTCTTCTCAAGACGAAGAAAATAGTTTTTTGATGGTGAAAAATAGCGAATAGATATTTGGACTTATAAAGTAAATAATTATAATAATTATTCTATTGTTCTAGATGTTTCGGACAAGCCCGGCAATGTGGAAGTTGCGGATCACGACAATCAAAGCGCGGAGATCAAGTGGGAGCCACCGGCGTCCGACGGTGGAGCTCCAATCCTAAAGTATATCATACAAAAGAAGCCCAAGGGCGGCGATTGGGAGAATGCTGTTGAGGTAAGACATTGATTATGTGATGACGTTGTTTTGGTCAATTTTCGCAATAGCGATATTTTTCCACAATCTATCCGCGATTAGGGATCGAAATACAGATTCGTTGTTACCCTCGAAGACTTAGATGGAACGCATAGTTCCAAGTCAAATCGTCTCACGTTTCTTTACTCACCGAATAAAACATTAAAGTAGTATGTAATACTAAAAGAAAGTCCGGCAATTGGCTGTGTGACCTGTGATTTTAGCTTTGAGCACATGCTTTCTCAAACAACAACAAGTCTCGTTAACTCCTCTGGGGATGATAACGATCGCGAATAAAGAAAGAACGCTGATTGCGGCGGTACGTATGTGCAAAGAAATTGTTCGATATCAGAATATCGTTGTCATATTTATATTTTGTGTTCAAGTTTTCAGAAAAACGTAACTCAATGATGTCATTTGGTTTTTTGAGTATTTCGACAGTCGCGAGTTGATCAAACCAGCGGGTTATCAAAAAGCTAAATATTTAAGTGTTTTTTTCTTGACATGGTTCCTTACTTTGAGCTCTAGGTAAAACTGAGACAAGTTTTTCATGCACATTTTTTATATTTAGTGACGACGTCACCGAAATACTATTTAATGCATCTGCTGCAGCATTATTTCTACCTGGGACGTATTCTACGCTAAAATATATAATTCGGGGACAATAGTCGTCTGTTTTACTAGTTGGGGAAATCTTTGCAACAAGGGAAACGCTATGCTTCTCTCCCAGTATGGTCGGTCTTCTATTATGGGCTAGTCTTGGTTACAGGCAAAGTACCCTTGAAAGAACAGCTGCGCAGGTACCGGTTTAAGGCTATATGAGTATCCTCACTTAGGTGCTCAAATAAGTTAGTTGTTTCCTAGTTACCGTTGTGCGATCGATAGAGACTCAAGCTATTTATTTATTTATTTATTTTACGCTAGTACTCTGTGAAATTATGGTCCTTTTCCAGCTACTTAAAGCCTTGTTACGACTTACGTATAACTCATCATTTCGCAACGCATTTTTTTACTCTTTATTGACAGCCCTTAGTAACCATGGAAAGCCAGCCGTGACGTTGGTAGGGGAAAGATGCAATATAATACGGGCAATCGCGCGCAATGATAACGTTTGATTTAGCGATTTATCTAATTAATAATCACTATGTAGGCTATTCCAGATCAGCTTATTGGGTATAAATTTAATCGATAGATTTAATAATCATCCAATTTCTTTAGGTACCGGGAACGGCGACCTCCGGCAAAGTAGAGGGCTTACCTGAAGGTAGTGAGTACCAATTCCGGGTTATCGCCGTCAACAAGGCCGGCCCATCTGAACCCTCAGAGCCGACCAAGATGACTACTATAAGACACAAAGCTCGTAAGTGTTATTTTAGACATTGAATATGACTTATCTTAGTGATTTTATTATAGTTCTCCCTCTTTTTATTGTATTACGTTCGGAACATGCTTTGTGATATTTAGTACTGACTTGACTGTTACTACTATATTTTTGACCACTGCCTGTTCTTAACGTGTTATTATTGTACCTGAGGCTATTAGACTATGGGTATGTTCCGAAACGTTTTCAGTACACTGCCGAATACAAATGACGTCATCAATTGACACTATATTGTACTGGCGTGCCGCCGCCATTATGTGTGGGATATCCGGTCATAATAAAACAATTTTTAATTGTATGTGCGCTGAATGAATCGTGCCAGAATTTATTTTTATTTATTCAAATACAAAAATTATAGAATAATTGCTGGTATCTCCATTAGGAGGATATAATGATTTTTGAAGCACAAAATGACAAAATTATCGCCATCACATTTTCAATATGGCGTAAATTTATGACGTTATATACTGTTCTATGTTTTGGAACGAATCACCAGCATAGCGTCGAGTCATGACGTCATTTGCATTGGACAGTACACTGGGTTCTATTTTGGAACATACCCTATATGTAAGCACTACATTATATTTTCGCTTGCGCTGCACAATAACATGTCCTGCTGAGTGTCCAATAATATTCTGAAGTACTACTGGAGCAAAAACTACGACGACGCGCGCGAAAAGTGACTTCAAACGCACCCAAACCTTAAAAATATTGTACTATATTTTATGGTATTTCTGTATTATCACCCCTATATTTTTATTTTGCAGTGAAACCACGTATTGACCGAACGAACTTAAAATCCTTGGCTGTCCGGGCCGGCAAGCCGATCTTCTTCGACGTCAACGTGAAAGGAGAGCCAGCGCCTAAAGTTCAGTGGTTCCAGAAGTGGAAGGGAGAAGAGAAGGAGGTAAACTTCCTCTTTCCTGAACTTTTTTTTTAAAATGTTATTTCTATACTATAATTATTTCTTGTATCGTTGAGGCGTTTTATATAAATAAATTGCATATGAATAAACATCTAGATTCGTAAAAAATATTTGTATATAATACTTCTTAATTCTCATCTTAGAAGTTCATACTTACGATAGTCGCTTTTGATCTTACCGCGTAGGTTTAGATTAGCTTGTGAAATAAAGTAGTTTACAGATCCAAAAATAAGAGAAAAACCGATTTAGTATAAGTTCATAATCATCATTGTTATCATGATTATAGCCTCCATCAGCTTTATGTTTTATTCCAACAGCTGAATGCTGTTGACATATCAAAAGTCACTTTAGCATTACGTATTCCATATAGATTTTCTATAAAAACTACCATGACTTTGAAACATATGACGCAACTACTATTTATAATAAACATTTTGTGGAAACCGGCATGTCTAATAAATAAGAAAATAAATATTTCAAAGACATGTAAAGTTTGCCAACACGCATTGGGGCACCGCGGCCGACAGTTCCTTGCCGTAAAACCTCTAGGAAATGAGAGGTGACCTGTGCAGGTGAACTTAGCTTATTAGCGAATAGGTCTGCCGATTAGGGCATCTACAATATGTGTTGTGCCAATATTATTAATCCAACCCGGGTAATTTTAATGTCTCCCGAAATAAGTGCCTTGACATCGTCAACGGAGCTCTACTTTCCGATATATGACCGAGAATGTAATTAAATTCCAATAATAATACTAATTACTTCGCAACCTTCCGCTAACTACATACAATGATGTGTCTTAACTAGATTGAAGAGCACCTCCCGCCCTCCCTCAATTGCATGATCTAACTCCGTCACCACTAGTCCCAGCACCACTACTCCTGGCACCACTACTTCCAACACCACTATTCCAGTTGCGAAGTAATTAGTATTTTTATTATAATGGATTTCCGCAAAGTAACGCCTCATTCTATCAATTAAATTCCAACAAATTAATTCCACAGGTGACCCAAAACGTGATCAACGTGGATTACAACACAAAGCTGGACGTTAAGGAGTCAGTCCGTTCGATGACTGGCACGTACCGCATCCTGGCGACTAACGAACACGGAAAAGATGAAGCCGAAGTTGAGATCACGGTGCTATCATCGCCAAGCAAACCCGGTGGCCCGCTGAAGGTCACCGACGTCACTAAGAACGGCTGCAAGCTGGCCTGGAAGAAGCCCGAAGATGATGGAGGTCAGTTGCTGAATAACTATAGCGACATAATTCGCGACACCGTCACCATCATCTAGATACTAGGCGGTCCATCACAGAGCGACTTAACAAAGTTTTTTTGTCGCGCAATGTCTTCGTCAAATCGGCTACTATCAGCGATTTTAAGCAACCGATATGAAAACTTACACCCTTACATTAATTACCCTGGCGTTGCACTTTTAACCTTACCCTGCAACCATTGGCAGCGGTAGTCACAAACCATCTGGTGTACACATCCATTATCATCATCAGCATCATCATCATCATCATTACAGCCCTTCACAAGTCCACTACTGAACATAGGCTTCCACCAAGTAATGCCACAAAGCACGGTCCTGAGCCACCTGCATCTATCGACTTCCTACATGTCTTACCAAGTCGTCACTCCATCTAGTGGGGGGACGGCCTACACAATACCTGCCGGTAAGAGGCTGCCACTGGAGAACCTTTTTTTCCCATCAGTTATCGGTTCTTCGAGCTATTTTGCCGGCCCATAGCCACTTTAGTTTACTAATCCGTTGGGCTATGTGGATTGCTCTGGTTCTACTGCGGATATCCTCAATCCTACGTTTATCACGCAGAGAAACTCCGAGCATATCCCTCTCAATGGCTCACTGAGCGACTTTGAGCTTCCTAATACGGTCGACAGTGAAGGACATGTCTCAGATCCATAGGTCATCACTGGCAACACGCACTGGTTGAACAATCTAGTTTTCAGAGTTTGAGGTATACCTGACTAGAAGATGTGTCGTAATTTCCCGAACGCTGCCCAGCCGAGTTGAATCCGTCGATTGACCTCTCGGCCGAAGTTGGACTTACCTAGTCGGACTGTTTGTCCGAGGTAAACGTACTCGTCAACAACTTCGAGCATAGTGCTCCCAACAACTACCGGCATAGGTGTGACATGGACATTAAACATGATCTTTGTTTTGTCCATGTTCATCTTAAGACCTATCCGTTGGGAGACACCATTGAGGTCATAGTTAAGTTTATTTGGTGTACACATCCAAATAAACTTAACTATTTCACTGTCGCGTGAGTCACTTATAAATATTTCTATTGTTTAACTATTGTTCTTGTTCGCGGACAGAATAACTGTTAGCTCGTTTCAATGGTGTCTGGTGGAACATTCTTGCTTGACAAAATACCGTCCGGTTTAAGATTTTAGTTTTTAATCTTTAAAAAAAAAACGTTACCATCACACTAGGTGTTCCCTCTGTATCGTGGAAGGAGTTTCCAAACATAAATTGCACAAGGACAGACATCTAGACCCGGAACAGTTATTTATAGGTCATACAAAATATGATCTACAAATAATTGTTGCTTGCTTCGTAAAGGATTCAAACCCACGACTCTCAGCGCTACAACCCATTGCTAAGCCATTATGCTACGGAGCCGTGCCACAAGGTGGATATGCCTGTGATGTCATTCCGCGTTTGTAGATGTGTATGAGACGATTGTGAAAAATAATAGACAGATATAACTTTACCTAATAAATTTTTTTAAAACCTTAGTTTTGATTAAACCTATTTGTAAGACACCCTTACAAAATATATTATAGTAAAAATTATTTTATTGTTGATAGCAGTCAAACAAATTTGAGATCATTGATAATTTATTGACTTTCTTAAAATCTTCGATAGGTGATCGAATGTTAAAATAAAAGGATGTAATCAAATGCTTAGTTCAGAAAATTTATTGACAGCAGTTGTTACTTATATAAGAAACAATCAGTAGTAAAAACTCTTTCGTATTCTCTTCATACTTAAAAGCCCTTGTCTTCAACAATTACGTAGGCTACTGACATAATCTTGAACTCCATGCAATATTAATATTGTTGCTTTTATTACAGGAAAACCCGTCACCGGCTATGTAGTGGAAAAACTGAACAAGGCGACCGGACGCTGGGTGCCTGTGGGCAGAACTGATGACACCGAAATGGAGATCAAGGGCTTGCAAGAGGGCGAAGAGTACGAGTTCAGGGTGAAGGCTGTCAATGACGAGGGCGAGTCGGAACCGCTGAAAACCGACCACTCGATTATTGCCAAGAATCCATACGGTGAGTTAACAGTGTTCTTTTTTCTTTGAAATAGTTACCCCACACTAGGGTTTTTGTTAGTATTGTGGAGGTAGTTTACATACATACATTTCACAAGGAAAAACATCCAGACTCGGAACAATTATTTGTAAGCCGTACAAATACTTAGTTCCATACGGGTTTCAAACCTGCGCAGCAATTCATGGCTAAGCCATTTTTTTATAAGATAGGGTGACAAACGAACAGTCAACCTGACGGTAAGTGGTTGCTGCGGCCCATAGACATGTACATCTATCCTCGATTACGAATCAAAACGCAGATGCGTTGTCATCCGTGAGAATTTAGGTGGAATGCCTCGTTTCCAGTAAAAAGGTTCTCCGGTTCCCTACACTCACCATACGAAACACAGCAGCATTAAGCTACTATTTTACGCTGGTATTCTTCGCCACGGAGTCGTTGTTGATATTCATGGGAGCCTAAATAAGCCTCGTGATTAATTTTTTTTAAACTTGATGCATTAGGGCAGCGCGGCATACTTTTCCTTGCCTCCGAACCTTCTCAGATATGAGAGTAGGCCTGTACCCTGAACTGAAACATAATGTATTTGCTGTATCTATTTCTTCACTGAGACAAGTTTCATTTTTATTTTATAATTCTCTTAATGAGTATCTAATGGGCTGTGGGCTTTTAGTTTTCTTTACAAAAATGTAAATAAATGTAAAATTTTGCCGATAGATATACCTGGAAAGCCCTCGGTACCCACAATCGAGGATTGGGACGTCGACCGCGTGGACCTCAAGTGGGAGGCGCCGAAGAACAATGGCGGTGCACCCATCACTGGCTATATCATCGAGAAGAAGGAGAAGTTCGGACAGTGGCATGAGGCGCTTGTTACTACGGTTAGTGAATACCGCAATTTCTTTACGTGCCAGATAAGAACAGTTTCGATGTCAACTTTACTCTCTATTATTTTAATTTTATACTCATTTTAAATAAAATACATCGCAATACGGTCACATATATCTATATCAATTTATATAAAAATAAATATATTATTAGTTTGCATATGGTAACGGCTAAAGAGCATCCGCTTCATTTTTTTAATACGTTACCCCCACACTAGACTTTTCTTCTGTATCGTGGAGGCAATTTACATACATAAATTGCACAAATACAAAGATTCAGACCCGGAACAATTACTTGTAGGCCATACAAATACTTGTTCCGTGCGGGATTCGAACCCGCGGCCCTCAGCGCTATAACTCATTGCTAAGCCACTGCGCCACGCAGCCGTCAAAAAACGTAGCGACGGGGTGTCAAAAATCTGAATACTTCCTATAGTTGTTAGTTTTTTTAGTTTAGTTATTTAACGCCGTTACGATATGCGTAAAATAAAAAGTTCTCGTACGGACAGGATTGTTAAAGGTGCAAAGCGTCTGGACGTTTGTCTCCAAAACTGTGGACTCTAACGGGCTGGTGATGAATAAAAAGGAATGTACTTTTAGTTTTATTTTTGCATCCCCTACATAATGCGCTTGAAGATAGTGTTAATGTTAAACGAAATTTCGGTTCAACAGTCCTGTTTTTATATTGCGTACATATACCATTTTGGTGATTGAAACAAAAGTGACCCTTATTGCACATTGTCCTCAGACGCCAGAGTGCAAAGCGCGAGTACCGGAGTTGCGTGAAGGCAATACGTACCAGTTCCGCGTGCGCGCCGTCAACAAAGCCGGTCCCGGTGAACCCGGAGAGCCGACACAGCCGCACGTCGCTAAGGCTAGATTCTGTAAGTATAGACCTTTTTATGTTTCCTTTCATTTGAATATTCTAAAACATACATTCTAATGGAATCTACCTGTGATATTGTTACCAATTACACACTGCAAAAAAATCTCTGTCCCGGGAAGAACCAGCAAAAAACGCCAGCGGGACAATTTTTTTTCCAAATAATAGCTTTACGTCCATCATGTTTCGACAATTAACGACACAAGATAAAGTTAGTCTTAAATAACTGGGTGCGACACCCTTCCCAGGGGTTATTATCAGCAATAAATTCCTTAATATTATAATAACCCTTTTTAAATAAAAAATTAAGCACACTTAATTATCGTTTATAGTGAAACCATACATCAATCGTGACAAGATGGTGGCGATACGCGTTCGCGCGGGAACCACGATCAAGTTGGACGTTGACATCAAGGGTGAACCTCCACCAACCAAAACTTGGACTTTCGCCAAGAAGGTAAGTTAATTAAAACAATTTTCATATAGCGGTGTTATTATATAATATACATTATATGTATATAATTTTTACGTGGTAGAGCCATGCTACATCTATATAATGGTTGTAGCACGAATGAGTCGGCTCGTCCGGGGAAAGACCACGCTCTCACAGAAATCTCTCACAGAACCAGCGTAAAATAGCAGCTTAATGCTGTGTTTCGCATGGTGAGTGTAGAGATCCGGGGACGTCTTTTTTTCACTGGAAACGACGCATTCCATCTTAGTCCTCAGGGGTGAAAACACACGCATCTGCGTTTTGATCCTTAATCGAGGATAAATGTCGATGTTTATGCGCCACAGCATCCACTTACCATCACTTATATCAGGTGGACTGTGTGCTCGTTGTTACCATTATTCTATAAAAAATACATAGATTAATTTAGAAATACGTATTTACTTGTATATGTACATTAATTTCCACCGCTACAGAGGGAATTTAAAACATGATGTTAGCACCGAAATATTAGCATTTAGGTGTGCAGTCTACATAAAAACTTGTCCCGTGCGGGATTCGAACCTGCGGCCTCCAGAGCTGTAACTCATTGCTAATCCAGTGCGCCTCGAACCTGTCGACTAGATGTCGACAGCTTCGTGGCGCATTTACCATATATCAATAATGAAGTGCAGACGTGCTGTTATCCTTGAGGACTAAAATGGAGTGCCCAAAAGTAGACGTAGTCACAAACCACGTTTTGTAATGTAACCCGATGTAGGCAGCAATATCTTTCAGATAATAATTGAAAATAATAAAAATCTAAATCGCGGTTATCAGGCGTGACACCTACGGCAATATCCCTCCGGCAGTCTATGGGGGAAGCCTAAGTTTAGCACCGGAACTTTTATTAAGCTCTAATGAACGGATGAATGAATATACATTGATCTTCATTCTGTTCTACGGGCATTTCTTTTGATAAATCGCATCATCCCTTGAATGTCGTAAAAAGCGAAAAAGGTAAAACTCAAACAGTAAATGGCCGCCAGCATTTTCCTGATGACATCTCAATAATAATAAAAAAAAACTGCAGTTGCCAACCCGCTTGCCAAGCGTAGCAACTATGAGGCAATCTATGGAAAATTAATATTTATTGCAATGTTCTTTACCACGTATAATTAAAACATTTAAACCTTCAGATATAAAAATAGTTGCTACGTTTCTTTACGTTCAAGGTCATCGAGACCGGAGTTGGCGTTAAGTTAGAGAACGAAGACTACAACACGAAGTTGCAGATCTTCGAGTCATCCTGGAAGAACTCCGGCATCTACACACTGAAGGCGGAGAACGACTCCGGTGTGGACGAAGCCACTGTGGAAGTTACCGTACTCGGTAAGTTTATTTTTGTTACTGTTAACACAATCGAATACGGGCAACCCCTTGAAACCTTACGACACAATACATGAAAAAACCATCCCAAAAATTGATCGTAATACCATAAATACCAGACATAAAATATCTAGACTTTTATGTCTGGTATTTATGGTATTACTTTCGTTGACTTAGGCTTTGCTAAGCGCTCACTCAGCACGACTTCGAAGTCAGCTTTATAAATACCAACATTGTCTTAGTTCGAAAGTAAAGTTTGAGAATAATCAAATTACGGTCTATAGACCTCAGCGTTAGAGTAGCGATTACGGAAAATCCTAAAGCGGGAGAGTCATAATTTAAGCCATTACCTTGTTCTCAATAGATTATCTTATTTTTATAGAATAAGGGTGACAAACGAGCACACACCTGATGGTAAATGGATGCTGTGGCACATAGATATCTACATTTATCCTCAATTAAGAACCAAAACGCAGCTGCGTTGTCACCCGTGAGGACTTAGATGGAATGCCTCGTTTCCGGTAAAAAAGGGTCTCTGGATCTCTACACTCACCATACGAAACACAGTAGCGTTATGCTGCTATTTTAAGCTTGTATTCTGTGAGAACGTGGCTCTACAAATTTTAATAGATGACCGGAGGAAATATCAGTCAAACACCTTAATCCCCTCGTGATCGTGGGTAGACAGGAATAAAATTAAGTCAAATTGAACGCGATATAATCTGTATATTTTTATACAATATGCAGTATTCCCGTTCAAAAGATGTTGTTAAACTTTTCTTTAGTTGATAGAGACCCTCGTTTGACGTTAAAATTCTGCAGTCTGGTTAAAAAGATGTCTAGAATTCGACTTCATGCAAACAGACGACAATTTTGTTTAATATTCAAATCAAATAATTTACACACAAAAAAAAATATTACGAAAGAATGTCGCACTAGTGTACTAGCGTACTAATAGCTTTAAACCATAATGATGCTTGGAATTATAGTTGTTTGCTAGAATTCAATGTTAAGATGTGATATGGAAGTAATAAAGTCGAATTTTCTGTATACAACGTTGAGTGGCGCTAAGTGAAGATTCATAATAGTTGTTTTTTCAGCTTTAATGTATATTAATGTGTTCTTACAGACAAGCCCGGAAAGCCGGAAGGTCCGCTGGAAGTATCCGACGTCCATGCAGAACACGTGAAGCTAAGCTGGAACAAGCCCAAACACACTGGTGGCCTGCCGCTCAGTGCGTACGTTGTTGAGAAAATGGACACTCTCACTGGAAAATGGCAGCCTGCTGGCACCGTCGAACCTGACACTACTGAAGCGACTGTGACAGGTATACACTTAGGGCTAATGATTGTTTTTCAGTTTATCTATTTTCCGCCGGCCATTATATTTCACCACGACCAGAGCCAAAAGGTATTAGTCCGCCCTTAAAGCCCTTAAGCCCTCTATAACTTTGTAATTCTTTTAATCAGGGTGATAATAAAGAATAAATAAAAAACAGAATATAGTATATCTGCAAGGAAATTATAGTGAATACTTTGGTTGCTCAACGCAAAAAATCAAATATAAATAAAATGATATATTAAGTGATGCTTTTTTTAAATAAAAATCAAATTTTACATTTAAAAATTATTTTCAGTTTGGTTGTGTGATAACCTTAAGAAGTTTTGGAAAAATTGATACTGAAAGTAAAAAAAAAAACGCTCGGTGATATGAATTAATCTATAAATAAATACCATATCATATAGTTATTAATATTATGTATTATTTAATTAAAATTATGCATTTTTGTGTTCAGGCTTGGAACCAGGTCACACGTACCAATTCCGAGTGAAAGCCCTCAATGAGGAGGGCGAATCGGAACCCTTGGAAACAGATCACGGCATTTTGGCCAAGAACCCCTACGACGTTCCCGCACCGCCCGGTCTCCCTGATATCGTGGACTGGGATGAAAAGTCTGCAAAGCTCAAGTGGGAGCCGCCTATCAGGGACAATGGTGCTCCTATTACGGGATACATTATCGAAGTCATGGATAGAGACAGAGGCGAGTTTGTTAAGGTATGTATTTTTGTTTTTTTTTTTATAGAATACGGTCACAAACGAGCACACAGTCCACCTGATGGCAAGTGGTTGCTGTGGCCCATAGACATCTACATGTATCCTCGATTACGAATAAAAATGCGTATGCGTTGTCATCCATGAGGATCAAGATGGAATGCCTCGTTTCCAGTAAAAAGGGTCGCCGGAACTCTACACTCACCATACGAAAGACAGCAGTATTAAGCTACTACTTTATGCTGGTATTCTGTGAGAGCGTGGTCCTTCCCCGGTCGGGCCGACCTATTCGTGCTACATCTATACTACAAATATAACTGCACCATGGCTCTACCACGTATAATCACAATTTCATCATCATTAGCATCCTTACAGCTCTTCACATGCCCACTGCTGAACATAGGACTCTCCCATGGAATGCCACAAAGCACGGTCCTGAGCCAGCTGTTGTGCTATGTCTGTGACCTTGTTTATCCGCCGGATTTTTTTATTATGAATGTTACCCGCCAAAAAAGGCTTAGTGTACAGCGCCGAAGAACTGCCTGAGTTGATGATGTTAATAATATATATATATATATACTATATGGCATATATATACATATATGCCTTGTTATGGCAGCATAAGAGAATTCATCTCCCAATTATGTAGTATGACTATCATAAGAGCTTTCGTTAGATGGTATAACCATATTGCTAACGCCAGGCGTAAAATGTACAGTATTACAATGGTCAATTTCTTTTTTACGCAAATATATGTGCTGTATTATGAAAAAGGGATGTTCAATCATTGTGATTTAAATTCAGGCGGCGGAGATCCAAGGCAACATCTGTCAAGGCACTGTACCGAAGCTGGAAGAGGGCAACCAGTACCAGTTCCGAGTACGCGCCGTCAACAAAGCTGGCCAATCGGAACCTTCTGAAAACACCCACTGGCACACTGCTAAGCCTCGCTTCTGTAAGTTGGGAACATTGTTTACCTTATCTTGTATTTAATTAATAAATTAATAATTGTTCTTGGCGTTGATGTTTATCCATGTGTATTTAATGTATGTAAAATGCTTCAATGATACATAAGAATATCCATCACCCCATATCATCCCATGGGTGTCGTAAAAGATGATAGAGGGAAACTGATTAGAAGATGGGCAGTAGCGTCTTCCTAATAACGACTAAAAATAAAAAAAACTGCAGTTGCCAACTCAATTGTCGAGCGTGGCAACTATGGCAAATATCCCTCCTATGAAGTAACCTATAGGGGAGGCCTATGAGCAGTAGGTGACTTTAATAGGCTGTAACGGTAACGGTGTGTGTGTGTGGAGGGGGGGGGGGAAGGTATTTAAAATAGGAATTATTACTTACGTAGGACCCAAGTGTAATACTGTGATTTCACTGTGATTTTTTACAAGATTTATTACTAACTCGACCACAGCGCCACCTATCGGGTCCTAGTATAGCTATGAACCATCGTTTCGGTCATAAGAGATACCCATCTATTAATTCGTAGTGTCAAATATAAATTTCTTTTACTTTCTATATTATGTGAAAGTCATATGTGACGTCAGTTAAGGGGAAATATAACTTAAACACTTCGACAAGTACAGTAGCGAGTTTAGTTACAAGGCAGTTGACAGTGAACGGTTAAGTGGGCAGTAACGTTCAAATAATGTCTTCGTGGCGAGTTTAGTTAAGGACATTAGTTCATAGAGTTTGTTAGAGTATGACGTTTCAAGACTACAGAATTTTTATGGTTTTCGTTTAAGATGGTTCTAGGATTACGTCAAGACTTAAATGATCCAGTCAGAGAAGTATTAATGGTTGTTGTTAAAGAAGTTTTTAATAATTTTCATGAGTGCAGCATCTCGAGCCGGTTTAATTTTACAATTTGAACTTCTACTATTATATAAACATTCGTATTCTAGATACTCCTGTACAAATTTATACGTGATATCTTCCGTTCATTTTAATTAAAACTCAATATAAAACGTATAAATATTCATTAAACAGTATCGTACAAACTTTGTGGTGAGTTTCATTATAAAAGTACAATTGTACGTTTTGGCGCGCAAACGTTGCGTCCTGTCAACTGAACTAAACACGCTCGTTTACACGAACGGCGAGTTTAGTTGCGGGTGGCGGGAGACGCGCGAGAGGGCAGCACTTCGCACTTAACTCGCCGAAAAATAGCTCGGCCGGCTATCCCGTTCAACTTAATCGTTAACTTGCTACTTAACTCGCTTATTGCCGTTCAAACGAGGTTCAACTTAACTCGCCAGGTTCGCAAGTTAACTCGCTACTGTACTTGTCGAAGTGTATATCGGTCTTTATGTCGAAAATATTGCAGCATTAATTTTGAAACAAATATATGGTAAAGTTGAGTATTAATGTTGTGTACTACGTTAGACGAAAACACGATTCCGTAAAATTTTCTCGATAGAAAAAAATCCAAAGTTACCTCAACTGAACATTAAACCGTTGTTATTCATAAAAAACTTTAAATAAGATCATGAAACTTTGCATACTAACTGAACTAAGTATAAAGCAGGGCTTATGTTATTAACTTTTTTTTAAATACTATTATTTTCACTGTAAAAAGAAATTACTTAAACTATCGGCGTCTTGAAGCTTGTTTCCTGCCGCCCAGTTAGTATCCCTTCGGCTTTTGAAGGGGGAAGTTGTGTCGCTTACGATCAGAATACACATTACGCAACAGGACGACGTAAAATTAAAATGGGAAATAACCTTGTGTAAATACATGAGTAATAAAAATAAGAAGCGACTGGGTTGGCGTTAAGAAACAGGCATAAATATGATAAACCTAATGAAATAAGTATCTAACGACCTATTTACTTACAGTATTAGTGATTACAAACGTGTCGGTACATACGACGTGCGGGGAAGTGGGGGCGAAATTAGAATTTGAGCTGAGTTACTATATCCCCTTAAGTCGTTCAGAATTTACGCGATCACTAACAGTCGCACCAACGATTGATTTATTTTTTTAACTTTTCACAGTGAAACCGCGCATCGACCGCACAAACCTGAACCCCATTACGGTGAAGGCCGGTCTTCCGGTATCTTTGGACGTAAAGGTCTTCGGCGAGCCGCCAGCCACGGTCACGTGGCACTTTAAAGGCGAAGAGCTGAAAAACGGACCCAACTTGGATATTATCAACGTGGACTATAATACAAAGTTCCTTATGACGAAGAGCAAGAGGGCTAACAGTGGAAAGTATGTGATCAAGGCCAAGAATGAGGTTGGAGAGGACGAGGCGGAAGTCGAGATTACTATTCTTGGTAAGTAGTTTTCATTTTCCATTTCAAGAACAGCATGTGTCGGGATTAAGATAACTTACTTTTTTATCTTAATTAAGAGTTGTTTTTCAGAGAGTCCAAAACACACGACTCGTTAACTAGTTTGTTGGCAGCGTATTATAAGCAATCTCTTATCTTGTGAAAGTCATTTTAAAATAGAGAAAATAAGTTTGGGGCTATATATAAACAATATTGATTTATAGACGTTACTTTAATATAAAAGTTCCTATGCTCCTCACTTTACCGCCATTTTTTTATTTCCTTTTTCTTCTACATCTTAATATTCTTTTTACCCCATTTAGTCCTGTGGGTGTCGTAAGAGGAGATATAGGAAATGCCAGATAGTTGTCGTGGCTTCCGATAGATGGCGGTAAATCAATCTTGTTTACGTCAGTCGTAAATCAATTAAACTAGCGACCATGAAGGTTAGAGAACAGGAGAACGATCACTACGTACTAAAGCATAGTCCGCCTGTCCTTGTGTAAATTATGGAATACATAGCGGCTCTGACGTCGGTGAGTAGTGACTGCGAAGTTACCTGTTTATGAGTACAACAAGTAGGTGAAGTTAGTTGAATAATGTACGAATTTTAATGAGAAAATTTTCATTCGTTTTCTCCGTAATTTTGTAATTTTTGACAAAAAGAAACATTAAAAAATGGAGAAATATTTTATTGTGCGTGGATGTGCAAGTGGTTGAGCATCTGATCGGAAAAATAGACTGAAAATGACTTTTATCGACCGAACTTAGCGATCGCAGCGCCTCATTTATGGTGTCCATATTTCTGGGACACTATTTTCTACGGCGATCGTTCTCCTGTTCTCTAACCTTCATGTTATGGAATAACATACAATAGAAGCAAGGAGTACAGACTGTGTATTAAAAAATACGTGTGGCACTCGGTGACTGCCGCGGTAAAGCTATTGCATAGCATTTTTTATCAACTTATGCAATTATAATTATTTATTTATTTTATTTATGCAGTTAAGTCTTCGATATTAAACAAGTTACACTTTTTGAGCGTGGTGACCGATAAGAAAACAATTTTTTTTCTCTTATTGAATAAATGAGAAGTTAATATTGTTTAAAATATTTTTAATATCTTACAGTACATGTAGGTTATTCAGGAATTTTTATCATTGAGTTAGCAGCTAGTGTACACGCATACGTCTAGTCGCACGCACACAAACACCGTGCCGAAGTCTGCCGAGTGCCGAAGTCTGCCGAACTAAAACGACGTTAGACGATGCACGGCTTTCAACGCCACACCTCCGTGCCCGTCGGAGTGGGGAGCGTGAGGTTTGTTTTCGTTACGGAATTTCTGGATTCGGTCCCCGCGCTCAAGGCCCGCGATAGAAGCTATGCAATAGCTTAAAAGTGTCCATAGAAAACCGTTAAATAAGGGTGGCGCCACTATAACTACGGGATAAATTTTAAAGAACGCACCGAAAAATATTGGTGGGATAGACGACATTTTCGAGGTTATATTTACTAAATAAAATTATTTTAGAGCTACTGAGCAGTTTAGCAGCACACTTAAACCGTCGACAACTAAGTTATTTTCATCCCAGTAGCTACTCCAGCGCTGTTGTGGAGAGTTTTTGAGTTGTTATTTACTGCTTACAGATGGCCACTTTTCAACTATTCTACTATGGGAGTTGGTGCTCCTTACTTCTACACTCCATACTAGTGACGAAAAGAATCTAAATTCTTTTCAAATAAGATCGATTTTTAAATCGCTTCGTATTGAAATCTGATGGATCGATTCACAAAAAAATTGACGTCTAAAGATCGATTTCTCGATTCTTCGATCGATTTTTATTTTATTGTTATCTAATATTTTTATATCTTTAATCCATGAAGAATAGATGAAAGTAACAACACACAGCAGTTTTGCAAGTTTTTAAATAGAAAAACTGTCATTCTTTACGAGTTTGGGTACATTCAACTAATTGTAAATCATTTTATAGTTCTTATAAAAACAAAAAAGATTCGATCACGATTTTCTAGGGTGAAATATCTATTCACTATATCTTTAGTACAAGAAATCCATTCTTCGATTAGTCGATCCCAGATCGACATGCCTATCTAACGTGCGAGACTTTGGGTACTATGACCGCTAATCTACCTACCAACCATGTTGCGGTTAAGGCGTATCTTTCCTACAACGAAAGAGTTCCATATCCTGCAGTGGATTTTAACAGGCTGATAAGGAAGAAGAAAAAAATAAAGAAATTCTAAAACATGTTTTATTATTTCAGGCAAGCCTTCTAAGCCCAAAGGTCCTTTGGAAGTTTCTGATGTGACCAAGAACGGCTGCACCCTCACTTGGGATAAACCAGAAGACGACGGTGGGGCTCCCATCGAGTACTATGAAATTGAAAAGTTGGATCCACTTACTGGTATGTAGAGCATTATAAACTTCTTTGAATTTTTAAAATAAATATTGGAATTAAGTTATTCTGTTCATAATAAACAATTTATTTCGTTTTTATTTTCAATAATTAATCTGTTTCTCATAATTATTTTACGGTTTACAAATTAGTTAGATGGTATGATTTGGAGATGGTACCACTGAAAAGCTGTGATTCGCGTGATTGCAATTTGTGCTTTTTTACCAAAGCGTGTTTTAAAATTTTCACATAATGCGTAATATATTTTCAAATACACGGAAACTGCGTGGATCTTCCGATTTAAAATGACTCGATCGCCAGAATTAATATTTCAATTATTTAGAATTAGATTTATTTGGTTTTGTCTCGTCACACAGGTGCATGGCTACCTTGCGGCACCGCTAAGGACTGCAAGGCGAACGTGACCGGTCTGCAAGAGGGCAAGCCCTACAAGTTCCGCGTCAAGGCCGTCAACAAGGAAGGCGAGTCTGAGGAACTGGAGACCGAGAAGCCGATTATCGCTAAGAATCCATTCGGTAAGTTGTGTATTAAAAGAGTAATGAATGGGAGGACCACGCTCTCACAGAATAGCAGCTTGATGGTGCTGTGTTTCGTATGGAAATTGAAAAGGACCAGAGACCCTTTTTACAGGATGTGAGGCATCTTAGACTTGAGTGTGACAACAGATTTTGTTTATATGAGTGGAGGCAAACGAGCATGCGGTTCACCTGATAGTGTCTACCGCCGTACATGAACAACTGCTACACCAGGGGGTAGCAGATGCGTTGCTGGCCTTTTAAAAAAAGAGTAGGTTCTGTCTGCATTTTAATTCTTAATTGATGACAGATGTAGAAGATATCTATGGGCCACAAGTATATCAAAAAATATTATTTGTTGTGTTTTCTTTGAAGCTGATATTATTATATTTATTTTTTTGAGATGTGTTTTCATTTATCACTGATTCGACGTTTACAGATGAGCCTGGTAAGCCCGGACGTCCAGAGCCGCGCAACTGGGACAAGGACTTCGTGGAGCTGGAGTGGTCGGCGCCTAAGGATGACGGCGGTGCGCCCATTACCGGCTACATTGTGCAGAAGCGCGAGAAGGGCGGAAGGTACTACATTTTAATCATCACCATCAATCGTTAAGCTCATCATCTCAAGCCCGGGCGTGTTATCTGAATCTCATCGGGAGCATCTCATCATGGTGATTCAATCTAGTGATTGTCAATTGTCATCCTACACGACTTCTTTCTTCCCTATTAATTGTCGATTTTTCAAGTTGTATGACCAGCTCATTGCCACTTCAGCTTACTTTATTATGTTTTTTATATAGGATAGGATGACAAACGAGCACACAGTCCACCTGATGGTAAGTGGGTGCTGTGGCCCATATATGTCTACATCTATCCTCGATTACGAATCAAAATGCAGATGCGATGTCATCCGTGAGGACTTAGGTGGAATACCACGTTTCCAGTAAAAAGGGTCTCTGGTTCTCTACACTCACCATACGAAACACAGCAGCATTAAAGCTACTATTTTACGCTGGTATTCTGTGAGAGCGTGGTCCTTCCCCGGTTGAGCCGACATAGTCGTGCTACAACTATACTACTAATATAACTGCAGCATGGCTCTACTACGTAAAATGTGATAGCATACGCAACAAACGTCTTTGTAGCGACTGTTATTATATATTACGTTTCTCAAATTTTATCACATAAGTGTAACACGTGTAAGTTACGACAGTTGTAACCCTGTGTTTGTTGTGGTACTATATTATCACCTACGCAATTGATAGATTCTGAATCAGAAATCAGATAATGAAGGATAAAAAACTGCTTCTGTCACTAGATCATGGCAAGACTGCCTACGGACAAGTGGCGACCGGCCAACGGGTCGCGTGACCGACGTGGAGGAGGGTCACGAGTATGAGTTCCGCGTCATCGCGGTCAACAAGGCGGGCCCCGGGGAACCTTCCGAGCCCAGCCGCTCTGTTGTTGCCAAGCCTAGATTCCGTGAGTACACTTTCATATTTATTATGAAAAGGAAACAGAATTCAAAGGGTTGTTTTTTAAATTTTCATAATATATATATATATATATATATATATATATATATATATATATATATATATATATATATATATATAAATAATGTTGGTAATGAAGTCGATCATATACAGTCAAACCTGGATAAGCGAGAGTTCAAGAGAGCACAATCTCTATCTCCCTTATAGAGGTTTCTCACTAACCCGAGTTTCTCGCTAATGCAGGTACATGGGTAGCGTTTCTCTCTTATAAAGGTACGCAGCAGTAAAAACGTTAATTAGTTCCACGAAACAGAATAGGTACAATATTGACAAAACAATAACAATGGTAGGAAGTTCCACGAAAGTTAAGAATGAGGCATAAAATAGCAGATGTTAAATTTGTAATTTGTTTTGTCATTTGTTACTGCATGTGTGTGTATCTTTTATGTATATGTATGTATTTTTATTGTAGCTATAGTTCCTCCTAAATAATATAAATAAATAAAGCTCGACTGTCGCTTATAGAGGTATAGATAAGTAGCAGTCTCACTTACGGAGGTCCATGAAGGAAAAACGACTCTCTCTTACAGAGGTTTCTGTTTCTCGCTAATAGAGCCTGTGGGAGCTTAAAATGACGGGTCATTGCTAATACTCTCACTTATAGAGTTTTCTCACTTATCCAGTTCTCACTTACCCAGGTTTGACTGTATATGTCAAATGCGACTTGCCTTTATTTTAATGTTAAAACAAATTTTGTTTGCGATATAAATCAAAATGTATTATTTTAACCCTATATTACCTTTAAATAATTTGAATCCTATTCTATTTAAACAATTCATAAATTAAGATATCTTTAACAACCTAAGTTCTTGCACTAAATTATTTTTTTTCAAACAGTTGCGCCACATATCGATCGCAAAAACCTTCAAAAGAGAAAGATTAAGGTTGGTCAGACCCTCAAGATGGAAGCAGACATCAAGGGCGAACCTGAACCTACAATCACATGGACATTTAACGACCAAACGCTCAAGACCCAAGAGAGGTTGAAGATTGAGAGCAAGGACTACCACACTTCGTTTGCTCTGACGAAAGTAACCAGAGCAGATGCTGGGAAGTACGTGGTAACTGCTAAGAACGACTCGGGAACTGATACTGTAGAAATCGAAGTTCAAGTTGTCAGTAAACCCGCTAAACCGAAGGGACCATTGAAGGTACATATCATTCTTGGTTAAAATTCTGAACTCATTGCTTACTGCTTGATATGAATAGAGTGATATGATAGGAGTAGGGAAATATGGCATAATTTCGATGGGAAATTTGCCAAAAATGCCATTTTTATCAAAAATGTGCTCATTATACTATGTGCTCGGCGGACTAGAAAATCTGCATGTCTGGGAAATTTAGGAAAAATATAAACAAATTCAGAAAAAACATTTCGAGATACTTTCTTGCCGTTTGATATATATAGACTCCTGCTTTACTTATTGTATATGAGCATTCAATGTTATTATATTCTCTTTAAAATTTATTTAAAAAAAAATGAAAACCTATTTAAAGCGTAAACAATTTCTATCAATTCAAACATGCACTGCTAAAATTCACTCATTACATCTCTCTAGGTCTCGGACGTTAAAGCAGACGGCTGTAAGCTTAAATGGGAGCCACCAGAAGACGACGGTGGCGAACCGGTCGAAAGTTACGTTGTTGAACGTATGGACACTGATTCTGGAAGATGGGTCCCAGTTTGTACCACAAAGACCCCTGAGGCTGATGTGACTGGGCTAAATGAGGGCAAGGACTACATGTTCAGGGTCAAGGCTGTTAACCCAGAGGGAGAGAGTGAGCCGCTCGTGACTGAAACTGCGACTACCGCTAAGAATCCGTATGGTGAGTGAACAGATTGAAACTGAATAAATGACATTCTTATATTTAGTATTAAAGCGATATAAGGACTAAAATCTTTATAAATTATGATGATTTTTATACTTAAAATCAAGAGAGTTTAGTTTCAAGTTAGAAGATCTGGTTAGCTTACCACTGTGTCGTTTTACACCTACGAGTATGAAATATGTAGTATTACTAATTTTTTTGAATTGAGTCAAAGTAGATTATTATCATTCGGTATCAATTTAATATTATTTTATCATCGTCACTAGGCGAACCCGATGCCCCAGGCAAGCCCGAATTCAAGGATTGGGACAAAGAGCATGTGGACCTTAAATGGGAGAAGCCCACCAACGACGGTGGCGCCCCCATCACCGCGTACATCGTCGAGAAGAAGGACCGCGACACCGGCAAATGGGTGAAGGCTGTCGAGGTTAGTTACATACTGTGGCAGTCTTTAATGAGATACTATGAAGTATAGTGATTACAAAAGAGGTTAATAAGCTTATTAGAGCTTAGGGAAAGTGGTCCTTGTGACCGGAGTAATTTTCCATGGACACTCTTTTACATAATATTTGCACGTAATAATAATAATCTATTTCTTTACGTGATAGAGCCATGCTGCAGCTATATTCATTGTATAGTTGTAGCCATTAGTGCTACAAGTATAGTTGTTGCGCTAATGGGTCGGCTCGACCGGGAAAGGACCACGCTCTCACAGAATACCGGCGTAAAATAGCAGCTGCCGTGTTTCGTATGGTGAGTGTAGAGAACCGGAGACCCTTTTTACAGGAAACGAGGCATTCCATCTTAGTCCGTAAGGCTGACAACGCATCTGCATTTTGATTAGCAAACGAGGATAGATGTAGATGTCTATGGGCCATAGCAACCACTTACCATCAGGTGTACTGTGTACTCGCTTGTCACCCTTTTCCAATAAAAAAATTTGGTTATGCTATTCTCACTAATCTGCAATCAGATCTGGTTTACGCTGTCACGGGTTATTGTCACAAAATAGCAATTAATATCAGTGTCGATTGTTTTATAATATAAAAGAGACAATAAAGTATAAAATAGGTAGGAGGGTAGATCATCCTTCTACATATTTCTGTTGCCAAATAGCAGTATGTTTTTCGGTTAAGTTCTGAAGGGTGTATAAAGCCAGTACAATAACAGGCTGTGAGGAATTCCATCTACGTCGTCAGAGGTGACAATGCACCTGTAGCCTTCTTTGTCCATTGACGCCCACGGGATGATTTTAGAGTTGGAGTGATGGATCCTTTATACTACGGTATTAAAAAATATTTTATAACATTAAATTTTCCAGGTCCCTGGTAATAAGACTGAAGCCCGTGTTCCGGATTTGATTGAGGGCAAAACGTATCAATTCCGTGTGAAGGCTGTCAACAAAGCTGGTCCGGGCAAACCTTCCCAGGCCACAGACAACCTTCTAGCTAAGGATAGGTTTGGTAAGTTTCTACACAGATAGAAACAATTTAAAGGAATTGTATGTGATTTTACAACCGACTTCAAAAAAGGGGGACATTCTCAATTCGGCTGTATATTCCTCAGAACTTTTTTGATGAACTGATTTTGATGATTCTTTGAAGATGTGATCCTGGGTTCGAATTCAGGACAGGTTAAAAACAGTAATTGGGTTTCTTTTGTTAAGAAATTCTCAGTAACAGCCTGGAGTCAGGCAGTTAGCGGTGTTTCACCCCCGTGCCTGGAAAAGCACGTAAAGAAGTTGGTCTTGTACCTAATCTATTTCTTTCTCCCTCTCTCTTTCTATTTCTCTCTCTCTCTTTCTCTTTATATCTTTCTCTCTCTCTTTCTTCCTTTATAGTCTTAATTTGAAGTTCTTGTTGATTGAAATTAAATTTGTATTTCGGTCTGGAGGGCATTATTACATCTTAATTTTAATGTATAATTTTAATATTTTGTTTTTATGATAAATATATAATGTATTAAGCACTAAATTTAGCAACAATAGTGCGAGAATATCTGATGGCTTGATGATTATGAGATATGATTATGAGTGAGAAAGAGTTGACTTGAAAGATATTTCACATTGCTTTGCACCTAATGAATGATGCATTGAACGTAATGAATAATTATTATCTCCAGCACCACCTAAGATCGACCGTACGAACATGCGCGACATCACCATCAAGGCAGGACAGATGATCAGGCTGGACGTTAAGGTCAGCGGTGAGCCTGCACCAACTAAGACCTGGTCAGTATCGTTTTTAATGCCGTATTTTGTAAAACATAACTACTTAGAATCCATATATGGTAGCTTTTATCCCTATATTTTTCAAAATTGAAATCATGGGTGACTAAGCAAGCACACAGTCCACCGTATAGAACATATGGTAAGTGATAATATCTATTGGGAATGCAAATTCAGACGCGGTGTCACCATTTTGAAGTTGAAGATTGCATAAGTCATTTATATAGATTAGGAACAATTAGGCTGAACGTTCGTATTGTATACTAAATTTTTAACATTGAAATCCATTAAAAATTTGTAGTTGTCCTGGGGACTAAGATACCTCGTCATAAGTAAAATGGGTATTCGGTTATTGTATACGTGGTAGAGCCATGCTACAGCTATATTATGGTTATAGCACGAATGGTTCGGCTCGACCGGGGACTGATCACGCTCTAATAGAATACCGTCGTAAAAAAGCAGTTTAATACTGCGCTGTGTTTCGTATGGTGAGTGTAGAGATCCTAAGACTCTTTTTTACTGGAAACGAAGCATTCTGTTTTAGAGCTCAGTGGTGACAACGCATCTGCGTTTAGATTCTTAATCGAGGATAAATGTAGATGTCTATGAGCCACAACATCCATTTTCCATCAGGTGGGCGGCGTGCTCGTTTGTCACCTTTATTCTATTAAAAAAAATCTTTACTCATTGGGTGCGTTCGGCAGAAAAAAGCGCTAGCAAGCGCTTGTAAGCAAAATGGCGATCGTAAGCGGTAAGCGCTGTCAAATCGTAAGTAGCTATTTTCCTCCAGGACACGATGTTAGTTTTAACCGGGGAATCTAACCTAATTTAAATATATGTTTGTAAAGTATTTATATTAAAAACTTACCAATCATGAGTTTTTAATAGCATGTATATGTTTATTCATGTCATTATATTACTTAAAACTAATATTGCACAAAACAACTTATAAACTCTACTTCAAAACAAACAAATTAAATAAGCAAAATGGCAGATTGTGTCAGCGCTACTGAAGTAGCAATCGTGTCCTGGCCGAAAACTATTTTAGCGCTTATAAGCGCTTGCTAGCGCTTTTTTCTGCCAAACGCACCCATTATACCACTATACGAAACACAGCAACATTATGCTGCTAATTACGCTGGTATTCTGTTAGAACGTGGGCCTCCTTCATTCAAGCCGACTTGTTCTTGCTGAAGCCACGATACAGCTGCAAGCTGGCTGTACCAATGAACAAAATGTGCTACAAATTTTGTATTCTTGGATTCGATTGTTTTCTGATTGTACCTGGCATTATATGGCATGTATCCTGCCATATCTTCTAGCTTGTTTAAAACCATCAGATCACTCACGTCACGTGTAAAAGACGGCTATTAAATACTAACTCACGCTAAGTTTATAACATCCAACGATATTCAGAAGTCGCCCTAGTAGAAATTTACACATCACGTATCTTTTAATTTGATTTTAATCTGTTTACTTTTTCACAGGTTCCAAAACAAGGAGCGTCTTTCGACGCGCGACGACCTGTCCATAGACACCGAGGATTACCGCATCAAATTATCAGTGGTCGTTGCGTCCCGCAAGCACAGCGGCACGTACGTTCTCAAAGCGGAGAACAGCAGTGGCAGAGACGAGGCCTCTATCGAGGTCAAGGTGCTCGATGTACCGGCTAAGCCCGAAGGACCACTCAAGGTGCGTTTCCATTTTCAAACTCTTGAACATTGGAACTTATTTTGGGGTTGGGGATAGGAGATAAAGAGCAGGGTCGGCGACTCTAATCTCGCTGCTCGATTGGTTGTTACATTGATGTATATTATGTAATTGGTTTCCCTAATCTCACCAATATTGTTTGATGTCCAAAATCATTATTCAAGAAAGAGTTAACGGTTCTTTGCTGAACAAACCTTTACAGTCTGGATTGTTAATCGCCATCGACAGTTTAGCGATAGTAGTGTTTTAAACACTCCAGGTTGTATTATAATTGCGACTTAGTTGTTTCTAAGAAAGTGAACAGGAATGCATTACTTGAGGACCTCTTATGTTGTTGCAGTAGGTAGTTGGCGTGCATCACGAACATGTCGGTTGCCAAATATACTAAAAAAAATTACAATATGTTTACTTACTAAAGTAATGGCAGGTTTAATTATATTGTATAATTTTTATTATCATTCATGATTTTCATTTGAATAAAACTGAAAATTTATATTTAGATCGGTTTTCTGGATTAGATAGCTGTTTTTGGCTATGAAATGTTTAATATTTTTTTTAGCTTTACTCATTGAACATTTTTAATAAAACATTTAAATATATTCTTTATACTCAATTTTATACGTTGAAAACTTTGCAGATCTCGGACGTACATAAAGAAGGTTGCACACTCAAATGGAACCCTCCACTGGATGACGGTGGCGCTCCCATCGATCACTACTTAGTCGAAAAGTTGGATACGGAAACCGGACGATGGGTTCCGGCTATGAAGACGAAAGATCCAAAGGCCGAAGTTGAGAACTTAGTCCCTGGACACGAGTACAAGTTCAGAGTCTCTGCTGTCAACAACGAAGGTGTTTCTGAGCCGTTAGAAGCTGAGCATTCTATCATCGCTAAGAATCCGTTCGGTGAGATATATTATTATATATTCAAAAGTATCACTCATAAATGCCCATTAAAATCATTTAAATTTTTTCGATATGAAATTAAAATACTGTCTGTGTGCTAATTTGAAACTGTTCATCATCAGATGTCATTTACACCATTATCATCTTAACAGCTTACCCCTGACAAGTTGCCACACTTGGCAGGCGGGTTGGAAACCGCATTTTTTGAAGTAAAACTTCTTTACGCAAGCTTGACTTGAGTAAACTGGCGAACGCGTGACGAAAGCGTTACGAAAAGTGTAATTGGGCGAGGAGAACGAGAGTTAAGTGGGGGATATAAGCAAGAGAGCATTGCGCGCGCACATTTTCTTTCTCTCATAGCCAGTTAAGTTCCGTATATCTAAGCACAATTTCGTTTTGATCAATTCTATCAATACAATTTCTATTCAATACTTTAAATATTCTACGTTTAAAGTGAATAGAGTAAATTCATTTTAAAGTTCATGTTTTGTAAATTTTCGTGTGCATAATAACAAATTATGAAAGGAAACCGATAATATTTTTAAATATTTGTAGAAAATTAATATATATATATATATATATATATATATATATATATATATATATATATATATATATATATATATATATATATATATATATATATATTTTTTTTCACTTTAGTCGTGCGGTCATAAGCACACTCGTTTTTAGTTTCCCTTTGTAGACTCCTATTACACCCGCGGGATCTTACGGGGTAGTGGGTACTCTGGTATCGCCACTGCATTACTACGGTTTACCATATTTAAATAACACAAGATTATGTTTCTTTACTATGTTTCTGAAGTTGCATTTCTGTCCAATTACAATTTAAAGAAAGGCACATGTGTATTATATTGTTTTTGTACATAAAAATGACGTATGGACTTTGTTGTCATTAGACGAGCCTGGAAAACCAGGCACTCCAGAAGTAGTGGACTGGGATAAAGACCACGTGGACCTCAAATGGCAGAAGCCAATCAAAGATGGCGGCGCTCCCATCACTGGCTACATTATCGAGAAGAGGGAGGTTGGGTCGCCGAAATGGGTGAAAGCCTGTGAGGTAAGATTTTGATGTACATATCATATAGGCTTTAGGGTTACTATGGACTTATTATTTCGACAATATTTATTTTAAATTACTTGAAATGCCTTTTTTACTAAAATTAAAAAAGAGGAATGTTAATGACATAAAATTATCTTGGCTACTTGAGGTTTATCGAAGTTTATCACAATTTCAGTGCCACCAGATTGAGCATATATTTTTCATAAACTAGTAAATATTTGTCTATAGACTGTTGCGATATCACGAATATGACAGATGGTATAATATTTTTTTATCTTCGATATTCTAAAAAAAAAGGGATATGTTAAATAAATTATAATTTATTTTCAAAACAAAGATATCATAAATAAGAGTTATTCATATTCAGGTGGGACCCAACGACAATGAAAAAGCAACTGTTCCAAACCTTGACGAGGGTGTGGAGTACGAGTTCAGAGTGAAGGCTGTCAACGAAGCCGGCCCTGGAGAGCCGAGTGATGCCAGCAAGTCCGTTGTATGCAAACCTAGGAGACGTGAGTATTCTCGTGTATTAATTATATTAATGTGTTTTAATTTATACCACGTTACACGGTCTGTTTGGGTCGAATTCAGTAATTGATTTTAAAAAACTTCAGAATTAGCTGGAAATTTTGAATATAGGTCGGAATTTGAATAAGAATATGAAAAGCATAACGTGATACGTATATTATTTTAAATTTCACTTGTTTTAATACTAGTCTTACGAAAACTGTATACACGCAAATAAAATGCCTTTACTTTAGCGAGCTCTTTCTCATATCTCTCGACGAATAACCCGGGCAGTCTATACAGGTGGCTCAGGACCTTACTTCATGGCAATCTATAGGAGAGGCGATATTCAGCAGTGGACTTGTAATAGTGGATAATAGCTGCAGCAGTAGTAGTTAGCGAGCGAGACGTAAGAGGTGGCTATGGAAAAGAAGAGAAGAACCTCATAATTTACGGTAAATTGCAGTATACCATATCGTACACGTCAGAAGTGAATTGCCAGACAGTAATAAAAGCAGCATCGAAGGGGCCTTCTGGTACTGCTTTTGCCAATCTGCCTGCTGCAAAGTTTAACAATTACGAAGAAACCCGTGTCCAACTGTAAACTGTTACGGGCTCATGATAGAGAAATAACATGAACATGACATGACTCACAAAGTCATCATATTTATAAGATTAAGGTATACAGGTTTGAGTTATGTTCGGACAAACAATTTTGTACGTAATACTGCACCAAATCTAAGAAATACCTTTTAACAGCTGTCATATTTATTGGATATTATTTTTTATAATTTTAATAAAATCCATGTATGTGTTATGGAAGAAAAACACATATCTAGTTATGAAATAAAAAAATCGAGTTTTGGTAGCAATAAGATCTTTTCCATCAGTTGACATTTTACCCATGAGACAAGATCTAGTAATGAATACTCTTACGATGCCATCATGCATAGATATTTCTTATTTTTATGTATGTTTCAATATTTTCAGTGGCACCAAAGATTGACCGCCGTAACCTACGGCCTATCAAAGTACGCGAAGGCGAGCCGATCTCACTCGACGTGAAAGTGACGGGCGAGCCCGCGCCGGACGTCACGTGGACGCTCAACGGAAAGTCCGTCATAAGCGGCAATGGACTTAAGCGTACGTATATTTTTTTCCTTTTATGTATTTTTATTATCCACTAAAATTAAATTTAAATAAACTTTACTAAACATTGAATCATTACTTATCAAAGTATGAGCCTCGATTTATCTTGGGATTTAGAGTTGATAATATGATATAACACATTTGTTTACAATAGGGTGAAAAATGTCAAGTCCATCTGATTGTAAGTTGCCATCTGCAGCTAATTCAGACAGGGCTGTGGAGGTTTTTTTGGGCACAGAGGACTAAGATGGTCCGCCACATAGCTTGTACTTGCTCTTTTGCCGCCTCGAGCCGGAACTTAACAGTAGTTATACTGACTGACTCCTTACCGATAAGCCTCATTTACATTCAGCCCCTGCCACTGCTCCTCGCGCTGCCGGCAATACTTCGCTAAATACTGCCGTAGCAGGAGCGCGGGAAGTGTGTATTCACACTCTGCCCTACCTCTCACATCGCTTTCGGCTTTCGACTATGGCAGACGTCGAAATAATTACAGCGTCCGCGCTGTGTCTTCTTGCAATACAAAATTATGTTATATAATTTAAAAAGATATCAAATTCAAAAGAAGATAGATAGATACATAGAAAATTTATTAGCTTAAAAACATGGTACTTAAGATGATCAATGACCTGGAACATGTTTTGCCATAATTGACATGCAAAAATGATACGAAATACAGCTAATTACACAAACCCAATGTTATATTTTAAAATTATTGCATTGCTTAAAAGTTAGGTGCAAACATTCTTTTTGAATTAAAATATTATTTATTAATGAAATACTTATACAGATCCACTCTATTTGAATTCTTATACAATAAATTGTTCATAAATTATTAATTGAATTATTACATTATTGTTACATAAATAATATTAAATATTATATGAGATTAGTTAAGCTATTATTATTTTAATAATTACACTACAGTATAAATTAATTCATAATTTTAATTACAATAAAATTATAATTTAAAAATCTCAGGCTATTATGCAAATATTACCATTTAACTTATTTTACATTTTAATAAATAAATAATCAATATGAGTTACTAATCGTTTTTAGAAATAAAATGTCAATGTTCAGTAATTCCTTAAACTAAATTTTATATTAAAATAATAAATTTGACGAATTTATAATTAATTATGTACATAGGTACAATGTTATCTCAAAAAGAAAGTTCGTATTCGTAGACGATTATGAATTGTGGTTTTTATCGTTGAAATCCCATAGTTTTTTCTGATTCCAGCAGTTCTAAAAACTTTATTGTATTTTCATTATTCCACTCGAAAGGCATTTTCGTAGATCGTACTTATTTAATAACAAGACGGCACGCACGTCTGTTCATCCAGGCGCTTGGCGCGAAGTGAGCGATGGAGCTGAATGTGAACACTCACTGCCGCTCGCGCTGCCCATCCTTTGATTTCCGCACGAAAAACCGACATTTGAGCGATCGTCGGGCAGTGGCAGCGGCAGCGGCAGTATCAGCGCGAGTAGCCTGTTTACATACTGCCCTGCTCACTGCCCTGCTCACTGCCCTGCTCACTGCCCTGCTCACTGCCCTGCTCACTGCCCTGCTCACTTCCCTGCTCACTGCCCTGCTCACTGCCCTGCTCACTGCCCTGCTCACTGCCCTGCTCACTGCCCTGCTCACTGCCCTGCTCACTGCCCTGCTCACTTCCCTGCTCACTGCCCTGCTCACTGCCCTGCTCACTGCCCTGCTCACTTCCCTGCCCAACAGGGCTGAATGTAAATGGGGCAATAGAAAAAGCCAGTTAAAATAATATACTAGTGAAAGTTTTGTTTTTATTTTAGTCTTCTTTTTTTATAATTGGGATCAAGTGGAAAAAGTATTTTGTGGTCTGAACATAAATATTTAAAATTTTGTTTACATAAATATTTTAAATTAAATATGTTTTGACATTGTAAAAGCTTTAAATAAAAACAGCTTTTTAAAAATGACGTTAAAATACTGTGTAGTCTAAATTATAGAAATTACAAAAGTTATCTTGCCGGTGTCGAATAATATAAATAAATCTTATTGTATGTCAGCAAGTAATAGCTAATGCTATACGTCAGTGTAGGGCACATAGTAGTGCCCAAATGACTACGAAAACCAATGCTATATAACGTTACAAAATCCTATTAAAAATTTCTTAAATATTACCTTTATAACGGTATTAAGAATTATCGTTACCTTGTTACCGTAACGATTCAGTTCAGTTGTCAGTTCATGGCAGTTATCAAAATATAACGTTCCTGAGGGAAAAATACATTATTTTTGATTAAAAAAAACACAAACAGGCAGTAATTAATTCTTTAGTGGCAATTTCATAAGTAAATTTAACATGTGCTCCTTGTCGTTATAATTTTAAGTACATCGTTTTGCACACGAAAAATGACAACTTACAACGGCGTTATAATGATAACGATTAACGCTAAATTAATTGATAAAATAGCGTGTAACGGTTTTTGTTTTTACTTAAATAATTAATAATTAACGTTAAATAACATAACATTACCTGTGGTTATAACGCTACCTTTGCTTGGCATTGGTAAAGCTATCGCCATATTGCCGAAATCTCAAGCATCGACGGTAACAGTAACCATGTCAGTATCAAAGACATTGAGACAATTATATAGTATAGTATAGTAGTAGCCTGGTATAATCTAGATATGCAGAATAAAGATTTGCAAAATGTCTACTCGAATAAATTTTAAAAGATCATAATCATGAACACTCACGCCTGTCACCAGAGGGGGTAGGCAGTGACTACGGACATCCTACCTATCTACGCATACGTGCTCGTCGATTAAGGGTATCCCTAATCTTAATTTTAAAACACTATTTGTTTTTCTTTGTTATAGTTGTCAACGTACCATATCTGAGCAAATACCAACATGCAAGTCCGCGTCGCAAGGACGCCGGTACTTACAAGATCCAGGCCGTCAACAAATATGGACAGGACACCGCCGAGTTGGAGATCACTGTCACATGTAAGTACACGTATATACGTAATTGGCTATCAATTTTTTTATAGGATAGGGTGACAAACTATTTCATAGTCCACCTGATGGTAAGTGGTACATCTATCCTCGATTACAAATCGAAATGCAGATGCGTTGTCAACCGTGCGGACTAAGATGGAATCGTTTCCAGTAAAAAGGGTCGCCGGTTCTCTACACTCACCATACGAGACACAGCAGCATTAAGCTACTATTTTACGCTAGTATTGTGTGAGAATCGCTGGCTCGCAATTTAGTCTCGAATATTCTGCATTCATAAAATTACGACCTATATTCCCACTAATGGTCACAAGGCTCATTGGTGCACGATGTTTTCCTTTACCGTAAGTAAATCAGGTCTCCATGTTATTTAAGATTTCAATACGAGTCTAACTCGATTGTCTCGCATAATATCAATATTTTCGCTATCGCAGCTACAGTATTTTCGAAAATATTTAATCTATGACATAATTTTTTTGAGTATTATATATCTATTTCTTCCGTACATCTATTTTATTTTGTTGCATTATAATTATCATCTCGTGTAATTATGCTGGATCTTTTTTATTATCGACTAGACTGCGACCGCAATAACTTGCTAATATAAACAGGGGTTTACAACCCTTTAGTAGTTACCCTAGTAGTTTAATCATTAAAGGATTTCATATAGTCGTTGCAAAGCGTCTTGGAAACTATTTTAAAGGTAATAATGTTAAAATTTATTCTGCAAAATCAGAATATTGTTTAAAAATCAAATACGAAAATAATTCTTAAATATTATTTGTTACATCCGTTTACATTTTTATCAGTTTACTATATACCTCTTGTACAACAAGCAATTTAAGGCCGAATACGACGCGAATGACCTTGCTAGTTTCGCAGCAAACCACGCGTCGCCAGTACCTACGCTTTGTTTATATAGACATGTATAATACCTAGAATCAAAGCCGTACGGGCTTTGATTATATTTGACTGAACTAGCTCAGATGCAGAGTAATGAACAACACAGAGAGCATTGCTTACTTCTTAAATAAATTTTTCTTATTTATAATATTAGTTCCAATAGATTATAAATTCTGTACTTTATTCGTTATAAAATATTGTTCGAAAAGTTATTGAATTGATAACGATTTTTTTTCTTAATTGGTGCATCGTACGTTAAGAACCTCATATAACTGAAAATGTTTGTTCTTGTGAGTCTTACAAGATGCCGTAATGCAAATTGCATAAATAATAAAGAAAAAAAAAACTAAAAAGTCGGTGATTGCCCCCATAGTGGGGATAGGTACTGTGTATGTAAATTCTCACAAGACTACTCCGACTGGTCAATCACTTCACATCCGAAGTATTTCGGTTTTTCTTAATTATGTACTTTTACCCCATGCTTTCGGACAATACATTGACTGACATTATTTGCGGTCTCTGTGCTTGCACTACTCTGTACATTCTTTTCCGACTGGGCCTTGATATTTTACATTTTTAGTGTTTCTCACTTGAAACTAGAAAAGTATAAATGATCAGTTTGACTAATATAAATGAGTAAAAATGCAACCTATTAGGCAGCCTCAAACAAAAAATTACCTTACTAAATATAAGTATTAACCTCATAATACAACATTCGAGCAGCGTTCATGCGATAAACTCTCTTTGTTTTACCACTTAGGTAACATTTATTTCTTTTCCTACCCATATTTACATTTATAGACACTTAAACGCGTATAAAACAATAAATTAACGATTTTCGCTACAGACACCTCGACTGTTGTTACCTTACGTCACACGTCGAAGCGCCTGGTAATTTATTACGGCAAACTTTTATCTGGCAATATAGGATATTATTATTAGGTGTTTTTAATTAAAACGAATTATGTTAATAAATAATATTTTGTATCGAAAATAAAGACAGCAGGCACCTTCGGAATCACAATACAAACATTTTTACGTAAAAGAATTTTTCCTAAATTAAAATTCACAGAGTTTTGGAAGAACAATCAATTTTAAATATCATTTCTTAACATTCTTTTATTTGTTGGTATATTCATTTATTTTAAAATTTTAAAAATGACGGTCACCTTGTGAAGGAACCGAACAAACCTACAAAAATGTTTTAAAGCTTAGAATTACTTCAGGTCAAAGTTCTAGTCAAGAGAAATACATTAATTTTCGCCAGTTCTCTTCGTATTCGGCCTTAATTTATAAAGTTCCTTTTTTATTACATAATACGATATTCATGTCAAAGTAATTAACTCGGTGTTCAACATGAACTATAGTTACTTTTAAAATTTGCAAACATGATAGATAGTATCGTCGTACTTGACAGTCAATAAAATATTAAAACCTTGAATTATATTTATTTATGTTACGACTAAACAAACAAAATATTAAATTTTGCAAGTGTTACATTTTAACTTATTACAGCGAAACCGGACAAGCCCGAAGGTCCATTGGAGGTGTCTGACATCCACAAGGACGGATGCACGCTTAAATGGAAGAGGCCCAAAGACGATGGTGGGGAGCCCATTGAGGCATACCTCGTGGAGAAATACGACACGGAAACTGGCACCTGGATGCCTGTTGGCAAAACGCTCGGCAATGTGCCCGAAATGGAGGTGCGTCTCAATATAATTTTCTTTCTGTCTCTCTCCTTTCTTTCTCTTTTAAGTGTTAGTGAAATAGAAGTACAAAATATACACAAACTAGGTTGCCAGGCAGACGTTGTTCTGCCCTTTTCGACGACCCTTTGTCATGTCCTATTAAAATCATTAAATTCGAAAAAAAAATATGGGTCTCCCATGGGAAAAAAACTACCCTATCTCTCAAGTTCAATCAAACTGCACACGGTGTGCAAATTTGATTAAAATCGGATCAGTTTAGGAGTCCATCACGGACAAACAACGTGACACGTAATTTATAAAAATATATATATATACAAATAGTGATAATACTTGGTTTGTTTATAAAGTCAAGGGACATGAGTTTATTGAAAATTATTAAAAATTTTAAAGTCTTAGCAATCCTGCTTTATTAAATTATTTATTTCAGGTTCTTCACAAGATTATAGTTTAATTTTTATTTTTTAGGTTGATGGATTGATCCCTGGTCACGAGTACAAGTTCCGTGTAAAGGCGATCAACAAGGAGGGTGAATCGGAACCGCTTGAAACCTTTGGCGCCATTGTCGCGAAGGATCCTTTCAGTAAGTTTTTTTAAGGATATAATGTTTAATTACATTCAACACAACATTGTAATGTTTGATTATTGATAAAATGAGTGTTATTTTTGTACGTTTCTGATGTCATGTTTGGTCGGTTTATTACTAAGTAAAGCAATAAGTATGGGCAAACATTGGCTTCGGCTTTAAACTTAGTACACGCGACTTTAAGGACGTCAGCCGTCGTTACTTAATATTAATAATCTAATAACAATTTCGTATGTACAGCTGTACCAGAAGCTCCATCGGCACCTGTGCCGGACGATTGGTCTGCCAATCACGTTGACCTTAAATGGGAAGCGCCAGTATCAGACGGTGGCTCCCCCATCATTGGTTACATTATCGAGAAGAAGGACAAGTACAGCCCCTTGTGGGAGAAGGCCCTGGAGACTCATACACCTACACCCAGTGCTACTATTAATGGGTAAGTATTTAATGCCGTTTTTTTTTTCTTTATTCATTGTAATTGTTTCTTTGTTTACTGTAATTGGCTAGCGTAAACAGAACTAGTATTTTTTTTATTGAACAGTGAATAAATTTTGACTGATAAATTTAAATATCATTATAAAGCGATGTACTAAAATATTCCTACTAAGCTGTGAATGTATCCTAGAAACATTATTTTTTCAGCAAGCAAATTTGGCAGGCTAATGAGTTTGTACATTTAAAATTAAAATAATATGACTTTGTGCAAAAATAATGTACGTATAGTATACGCAATTGTTTCCATTAAGTCTGTGTGGTTCAATATTTACTTATAATTCAGAATTGACACCATTTTGAGTTGTTTTATATTATTATGTAACATAATATAAATGATAATATTATGTAAGCGACCGTGTATATAGCACTCCATTTTAATTTATTAATATAGAGCGTAAATAGAGACCAGAACAAAAAACTTTTAAAATTTAATGTAAGATACGAACCTTTGCAGTTTTTGGTTTCCTTTGGTTTCTATTTTAGTTACATTTTTATTTAATCTACAAAGTATCGTCATGACCTTCAGTTTGAATAATCCGACTCATTTATATCTCTAGGCTAATCGAGGGCAATGAATACCAATTCCGTGTGATTGCTGTGAACAAAGCCGGTCAGAGTAAACCATCGGATGCCAGCAAGAACTTCGTTGCGAAACCGCGATTCTTGGCGCCGAAGATCGACCGCCGCCATCTTAGAGACGTCACGCTCTCTGCCGGTTCAACGCTGAAGTTAGAGGCTGCTATCACTGGTGAACCTGCACCCGCTGTTGAATGGAGGTAAGAAATGCAAAAGAAAGTTGTTTTCTTTTATATTCGTCAATAAACATTTTGATTATAGAATAATTGAATTTGAATCTGAATGACAGGGTGAGAAATTACGTGATAAGAGATAAATGTGGTATACAAGATGTTATGACCAGGATTAAGAAAGGAATGCTTCGGTGGTTTGGTCATGTAGAAAGAATTAATGAGGAAAGAGTGACAAAACAAATTTATAGGCATATGTGAACGGCAGAGTCGGGAAGGCCCTAGAAGAAAGTTTATCGACCAAATTGGCGATATTTTGAAAATGGGCCACGTTAGAAGTACCCTTAACCGACGAGCATGTATGCGTAGATATATGGATGTAAAGGAGGCGAAAGAGGTGTGTCAGGATCGTGCCAAATAGAAGTCCCTAGTCTCTGCCTACCCCTCTGGGTGACAGGCGTGAGTGTTTATGTTTTATTATTATAGAACAATGAAACTTATTCAACATTCTTTCATTCACCATCATTAGCAGAATCACAAAATGGTTGAAGTTTAAATAATAATATTAACCTTCAGGCTTTTTAATCCACAATTTTCTTCCAGATATCAAAACATGCCTCTGCGACCATCGAAGGCGGTGACCATCGACTCGCCCGACTATTTCACCAAGCTGGTAGTACGTCCCGTACGTCGCGACGACTCTGGGGAATACACGGTGACCGCTGTCAACTCCAGTGGCAAAGATACCGTCACCATCAACGTGCTCGTCACCGATAAGCCAACTAAACCTGAAGGACCATTGCAGGTGTGTAACATATTTGTTTTATTCTTATTCTATATTCGTGTTTTAGGACATTATATTTCTAGGTTAAGTAAATAATAACTTGTGTTTAAGTAAACTTTAGAAAGTATAATGATGCAGTTTTTGTACATAAAATGTTTAATTCTACGTTTAATTGTTTAAAGTTTAATGGAACTTTTTAAATTTCGTGTACCTTCGTATTCCCCAATGCACCACTATCCACAAAACACTCGGAAAGAGTTCTCCTTATTTAAAGTATTAACAACCACCAAAACATTCTCTATTCATAATTATAAGTTAATAAATAAAATAATTTCTTAGTTTTTTTTAAGTTTTTTTAGTTTATGTAGCACTATTCTTACAAATAAATATGTATTTAATTTTAGTTAAGGAACAACTTATTGTTTTTTCAGTTTTTTTTATAAAGTTATATGCATGCGGAGTTTACCTTTTAGTAACTGTATTAATTTGATGTGGTAGTGTTAGCAATTGTTGGTAAACCTAATAAAGAGAAAAAAAGTTCCAATTTGTCGTCTGCTCTAACTTCACTGTGAATTAGGCGCAACATTGGGTGCGTTTGGCAGAAGAAAGCGCTAGCAAGCGCTTGTAAGCAAAATAGCGAAACTATACAGTTTTCGGCCAGGACACGTGTGCTAACGCTAGCGCTGACACAATCCGCCATTTTGCTTATTTAATTTGTTTGTTTTGAAGTAGAGTTTATAAGTTTTTTTGTGCAATATTAGTTTTTAAGTAATATAATGACATGAATAGACATATACATAAGGTATGTTCCGAAATCACCCTACACTTCAATTTATGAAAAATTTGTCATTTATCTCCAAAATCATTTTATCTTCCTAATAAAATACCAAATTATTCTATAATTTTTGCATTTGAAAAAACGATGCTTCATTAGCACAAATAATTGTTTATTATATCATAAAATTTACTGTATCGGAACATACCCTAAAAATTCATGATTGGTAAGTTTTTAATATGAATACTTTACAAAAATATATTTAAATTAGGTTAGGTTCCCCGGTTAAAGCTAACTTCGTGTCCTAGAAGAAAATAGCTACTTACGATTTGACAGCGCTTACCGCTTACGATCGCCATTTTGCTTACAAGCGCTTGGTGGCGCTTTTTTCTGCCAAAAGCACCCATTGTAATGAATATTTCTAAATTTGTGATATTTTTACAGATCTCGGATGTACACAAAGAGGGGGCGACGCTCAAGTGGAAAAGACCAAAGGACGATGGCGGCGCCCCAATCGAATATTATCAAGTGGACAAGTTGGACACGGAAACTGGCTGCTGGGTGCCTTGTGCACGCTCTGAAGAGCCCAGTAAGTTGACTGATTTGAGTTTCTTAACAGAGTTTCTTAACGAACTCTCTACTTCGACCTCGAAGATATCTTTCGCTAATTGTGAAGTCTGCCCAGACGCGTGAGGGCATCGTAAATGCTTTATATTTGCTCCATTATTGGTATTTTTACGTAGGGCTGCCGTCAGTTAAGCTGCAGCATAGCTCTATGCTGCAGCTTTATTATAGTTATAGCACGAATAGGTCGGCTCTACCGGAGAAAAACTGCGCTCTCACAAAACGCCAGCGTGAAATAGCAGCATAATATTTCGTTTGGTGTCTTTTTACTGAGTACGAGGTATTCCATCTTAGCCTTCAGGGTATGACAACACATCTGCATTTTTGTTCTTGATCAAAGATAGATGTAAATATATGTGGGCCACAGCATACACATGCTATGTTATGGTGGACTGTGAGTCTGTTTGTTACCTTTATTCTATAAATTAAAAAAGACATAGGAACATTCCAAATTACGACAGTTATTTATTTTGCAAGTCGCCTCTTTCATAATTCATATCTTCATATGTAATAATTCATCTCGTCTCAAAAAATAAAAGTTTGTGATGTTTACAGATTCATCTCTGACTTCATTGCGCACAGAGTTAAAGTTTCGTTTTACTTATTTGACAGGGTGTGAGGTAACCGGTCTGACTCCGGGTAAGGAGTACAAGTTCCGCGTGTCGGCGGTTAACTCCGAAGGCGAGTCGGAACCACTTGTCTCGGAGACCAGTATTGTCGCTAAAAATCCATTCGACGAACCTGGTAAGACATGTTTTTTATACTAAAATAATGTTTTTTTTAAATATGACTTTATAGAGCCAAAATTAAAAAGGGCATCAAAGATGTTCGAAAATGTAAATAAAATAAAAATCGTAATATAAGTTTTGAAGACCGGATCAAAGTATTTTTACAGAGATAATTTTTCCTTTACTGAGCATATAAAAACTAATTTAACATTTGATAGGGGTTGATAGAAAGATAATAGCTTAAAACTTTTAAATATGTTATTAGTGTTCAAAGAACGTCCATCGTAAATATGCTACATTAGTTTCCTTTTTTGCCAGTCTGTAAACACTATAAACTAAACTTGAGATTTTTCCTTAGTATATTCAGGATTTCCTTATAACCGCCAAGCTTGGTGCCAACAGTTGGATTAAGGTTTCCAGTACCAGACGCATTAGAAACTGCTCCTTGTCTGGATAACCCCTAACAAAACTGAATCTTTTTATAGATTATTTGTATTAAGTATAATGCTAGGCCAATTTTAAATCTCATCATTGTCTACAGGCGCACCAGGTACTCCATCAGTTACCGACTGGGACAAAGATCACGTGGACCTCAAATGGACCCCACCCAAGGAAGATGGTGGTGCACCTATCGAAGGTTACATCGTGGAGAAGAAGGACAAGTTCGGAAATTGGGAGAAGGCTGTAGAAGTTCCGGCTGATAAGACAACCGCCACCGTGCCTGACCTTGTTGAGGGTCAGACATATGAATTCAGGTTTGGTTTTTTTATATTGATTTTTGTATTTTCCTTGTAACTATTGTTCGTCATCGCCAAAAAAACACTCGTTTTTGATGATTAATATCAATTTTACAAAATTGAAATGTATAGTTTTAAATTTGAAGCGACAGTAGCCTAATGGCAGGGTGCGTACCGCGACCTCGGAAAGGTCGTGGGTTCGAATCCGCCATTCGACTACTGGCGTCAACCACTCGTAACACGAGTAATTTAAGCTTACCACGAGTGGTTAAGAGGAATATTAGTAATGTTTCTGTTATTGTCCTATATATGCCCCATTCCTGGGGAATATATAGACAATAACAGAAACATTACTGGGAGGGACGATATGTTTTAACTACTTTTAAATATTTCAGGGTGAGAGCTGTCAACAAGGCCGGACCAGGCGAACCCAGTGACAGCACGCATCCAATTGTCGCCAAGCCGAGGAACTTGGCGCCGAAGATTGACAGGACCAACCTCATAGACATTAAGATTAAAGTCGGACAGAAATTCGGATTCGATGTCAAGGTAATAGATACAATATATGTTTTATTACACTGCAGTCTTTAAATAATAGACTTTTTTGAATTATTTTGGATGAGTCTTCATAGACATATCATTTGTACAATATTTACAACCATATAATTCTATAGCTTGCGGTTTAGTGCCAAAAAGCTATTCAGCCATAGCTGTATTTATTGTTTGGGCGAGAAAATGAAAAATATTTACAATAATGCGAGTTATACAAAAATAATTTAATATATTGTATTTTATTTTCAAAAAAAGTTCTGCTGGGTTTCTTACTAGTTCTTCCCGGGACAGAGGTATTCTTCCGAATAATTCGTAGATTAAACAAATGAATGACTCGAATAAGTATTATTTATAATCTATATTGAATTAAAAAAATTCTGTTTCTGTAATAAATTCGTCTATATAACTTTTTTTTTTATTTTCTATTTGATTTATCAAAACATTTGCAACAGGTTTCTGGTGAACCGATGCCAGAAACGAAATGGTTCCTCGCCAAGAGGGAGGTAAAGTCCGGGGGGGAGATGAAGGTCCAACATTCGGACTACAACACGAAGCTGAACTGCAAGTCCGCTACCAGAGCCGACAGCGGACGGTACACAATCACCGCTGAAAATTCCAATGGCAAGGATGTAGCTGAAGTCGAAGTTATCGTGCTCAGCGTGCCAAGTCCTCCTGGAGGACCACTTAAGGTTTGTATAAATTATTTCAAATGTTTTAATGGCTATTAATTTTTACAAGTTCGAAGCATAAGAACAAGCTGCAGCAATATTATGATTGTAGCACGAATGGGTCGGCTCGACCGGGGTACGACCACGCACTCAAAAAATACCAGCGTTAAATAGCAGCATAATCTTCGTATGGTGAGTGTAGAGAACCAGAGAGCCTTTTTTCCCGGAATCGAGGCATTCCATCTTACTCCTCAGGGGTGACAACGCATCTGCATTTTGATTACTAATTGAGGATAAATGTAGATGACTGGGCTATAGTATCCACTTACCATCAGGTGGACTGTGTGCTCGTTTGTCATCCTGTACTATTAAAAAAAGTTGAAAATTTCTGCATAGTAATGTGTTTTTACGTTATATCAGCTGGCTATATTTTAATGCCCGTAGTTTTAACTTAGGGTTGATTTATACCTATCCGATACAGCCCTGATGATATATGAACAGAGCTATGTTCGAACAAGCATTCCATGTCGTTATATAGACAATCATACTTTATTATTAATGTTATAATAATATCAACACACTATATATTTTCGAATTTACATCGATGTGTCAAAACGGATTTTATTCTGTAAGTGATTCAGTTGTAACTTTTGGCGTCTTTAAAATAATTGTGATGTAAATAATTATTGAATATGTATCATTATATTTACTTGTAGGTATCAGATGTGCACGCCAACGGTGCTAAGCTTTCATGGAACCCACCGGCTGATGATGGAGGTCAACCGATCGAGAAGTACGTTGTCGAGCGTATGGATGAGGCTACTGGTCGCTGGGTACAAGCTGGTGAAACACTCGGCCCAGAAACAAATCTCGCTGTGGACGGTCTGCAGCCTGGACACAAGTACAAGTTCCGTGTACGAGCAGTTAACAGGTGCGTTAAGTAGTCCGAAAGGCTTGTAAGAATTGATTAATTTTTATAGGACATCACAAAATTGATTATGTTTGCAATTGTCATTTAAAAACGTTTTTTCAAATTAATAATGGTTTTAAAACTTTAAATCTTTTGTGATTTATAGGCAAGGTAAATCGGAGCCTCTCACAACTCCACATGCGACAGAAGCAAAGAATCCATTCGATGTCGCCGGCAAACCTGGTACACCGAAGATCAAGGACTTCGACAAAGACTTTGTGGAGCTCGAATGGACACGTCCGGAGGCAGATGGTGGAGCACCTATTACGGGCTATGTTATTGAGAAGAAGGACCGCTTCTCACCGGACTGGGAGGAGTGTGCTCAGGTACGGTTTAATATAGTGATTTTGAGATTGAAACAAGAAATCTAAAGCTTATTAATCTAGTTGTTTTATATTCCTTCACTATCGGAAATTATATTTTCTTTGAACAGCAACACAATAACACAAGTCATTTGAGCGTTCTAAAATTTTCAGCTTATGTATGGAAATATTTAATTTGTAATATGTAACAAATGTAGTTTTTATTCATTGATTCATGTTTAATCTTTTAATCAATTTAAATAATATTTAAAAAAAATAAAACTCGTGCGCAATAGAAAATAGGTCTGTTCAACTAACATCTCATTTCGCGCAGCGCTTTAACTTCAAGCGCACTTGAAGATAATGCAGGTGAAAATATCAATTTTGTCTTATCAAGAATCCGTTTTAGTAATCATTTTTGTTATTAAATTTTTACTGTGATCTCATTTTATAGCATTTCCTTAAAAATTATTAAAAACCAATCTCAAAATTTATTATGACAACAATGAAAAATGGAATTTAAAGACTGATTTGAATTCCTTTCAAAGACATGATTTGTCAATAAACACAACCCTATTCTTATCTTGAATGCATACCATTTGTTATTCAATCGGTTCTACTGTGTTTATAGTAATATATTAGGAGTAAATTATAAAAACTTGCATGAACCTGAGAAATTTACAGTAACTATTTTGTTTTCAGATCGATGGTGACGTTACTACTGGCAAAGTCCCAGACCTTATTGAGGGCAACACTTACGAGTTCCGTGTACGTGCGGTTAATAAAGCCGGAAAAGGCGAACCGAGCGACGGAACTGCTCCTCATCTGGCTAGGCCTAAAAACTTGCCGCCTAAGATTGACAGGAATTTCCTGTTCGACATCAAAATCAAGGTTGGCCAAAACTTCGATCTCGAAGTGCCTGTTGCTGGGGAACCGACACCAACCAAGGAATGGTTACACGGTGACAACGTTGTACTCAACACAGACAGAATCAAGATTGTCAACGACGCTCACGCTACTAAGTTCCGTGTGATCGACGCGAAGAGAGCAGATTCTGGAACTTACACACTTAAGGCAAAGAACATTAATGGAACAGATTCGGCAACTGTCAAAGTATTGGTTATGGATGTACCATTGCCGCCAGAAGGACCACTGCGAGTGGACGATATTACGAAGTCCGGCTGCTCATTGCGCTGGCGACCACCTAAAGATGATGGTGGCTGCGAGATAACACACTACGTTGTTGAAAAAATGGACCAAGATAGTTTACGCTGGGTTCCGGCTGGAGAAGTACAAGGTTGTAACATGCGTATCGACCATCTCATCGAAGGTCATGATTACAACTTCCGTGTTCGTGCTGTTAATAAACAAGGAGAGTCGCAGCCGCTCGTTGGACAAGAGCCAATTACGGCGAAGGACCCATATGGCACACCAGACAAACCTGGAACTCCGGTCGTCAAAGACTGGGATAAGGATCACATGGACTTAGAATGGGTACCACCGAAGAAGGATGGTGGCGCTCCTATCACAGGATACATTATTGAAGCAAAGAAAAAGTATGGACCGTGGGAGGTTGCTGCTACCGTACCAGGAAATCAAACAACAGCTACGGTTCCTGGTTTACAAGAAGGAGAGGAGTATGAGTTTAGGGTCATTGCTGTTAATAAAGCAGGAAACGGTGAACCAAGTGATGCGTCAACTCCACAAGTGGCCAAAGCCAGGTTCTGCGCACCGCACTTCGACAAAATGTTGCTGGCCGACAAGACAGTCAAGGCTGGACAACGTATACAGTATGAAATTCCGATTGAAGCATCGCCTAAACCGACAGTTGAATGGCAGATCAACGGAAAAGTTGTACAACCATCCGATAGGATCGACATTCAAATTCTCCACAACAGGGTCATATTAGACATTCCATTCTCCGTTCGTTCTGACGGAGGAGTTTACAAACTGACCCTGAAGAATGACCTTGGAGTCTGTTCAGCGTCTGCTCAAGTCACCGTATTAGATAAACCATCAAGGCCAGAAAAGCCTCTTGTGGTGTCTGATATCACAAAAGATTCATGCTCTCTATCATGGAAAGTACCACTTGACGATGGTGGCTCACCAATATTGCATTATGTTATTGAAAAAATGGACTTATCGCGTGGGACATGGTCGGATGCCGGCATGAGTACGTTCCTGTCCCACCAAGTCACTAGGCTCATTCATATGAAGGAGTATTTGTTTAGAGTTAGCGCTGTAAACGCCATTGGTCAATCCGAACCTCTAGAATTAGACCGAGCTATAATTGCCAAGAATGAATTCGATGAACCTTCTGCTCCTGGTAAACCTGTAGCTACCGACTGGAGCAAGAGCCACGTTGATTTGGAATGGGAGGCACCGAAATCCGATGGTGGAGCACCTATTACCGGATACATCGTTCAAAAGAAAGAAAAGGGCAGTCCGTACTGGGTAAATGCCGTGCATGTACCACCCAAGCAGACCAAAGCTACTGTTCCGGATTTGATGGAGGGTCAAGACTATGAATTTAGAGTTATTGCAGTTAATCAAGCCGGACAATCGGAACCTAGCGAGCCTTCAGATATTATTACGGCTAAAGACAGATTTGTCGCACCAAAGATCATTACACCACTTAAGGAGGTTCGTATTAAGGCTGGTCTTATATTCCACTTGGATGTTAATTTCATTGGAGAGCCAATTCCTGAAGTTAAATGGACCTGCGATGGCAGGCCTGTAGCCAGTAACGAAAGAACGACAGTAACCTCAGTAGGACATCATACGATCATTCATACTGTGAACTGCAAGCGCTCTGACGCTGGTAAATATAATTTGTCATTGAAGAACGATTCCGGATCTGATGAAGGCAGCTTTGAATTAATAGTACTGGACGTACCAGGGGCACCTCAGCCTCCGTTCGAATACGAAGAAATAACTGCCCAATCTGTTACGTTATCGTGGAAACCGCCTAAAGATAATGGAGGCAGTGAACTGACAGCATACGTTATTGAAAAACGTGACCTTACTCATGGCGGTGGTTGGGTACCAGCTGTAACTTACATCAACCCGAAATACACGCATGCCACTGTACCACGTCTTTCGGAAGGTACCAAGTATGAGTTTAGAGTGTTTGCAGAGAATTTACAAGGACGATCCGAACCTCTTGTTACTGACAAAGCAGTAGTTGCTAAGAATCAATACACAGTACCTGGAAAGCCTGGAAAACCGGAGCTTGTATCTGCAGATAAGGATCATATTAAGGTTAAATGGTCGTCTCCAATTTCGAACGGTGGTTCGAATATTCTGGGATACGATGTTGAGAGGAGAGATAAGGCTACTGGCCGGTGGATCAAACTGAATAAAGAGCCTGTAAGGTTTAATGAATATGAGGATGACAGGGTACAGGAAGGACATCAATACGAATACAGAGTGTCCGCAGTGAACGCAGCTGGACCTGGTCAACCTTCTGATCCATCAAACGTTATTATTGCTAAGCCAATGAAAGAGAAACCTAAATTATCACTGGATCACCTTATCGGCCGTAAGATCAAGGTCCGAGCCGGTGAACCGATAAATATTAACATTCCAATTGCCGGTGCCCCAACACCGAAAATTATTTGGACCAAGGGCGCTATCTCACTTGTGCCTTCACACAGATTGTCTACTGAAACTAGTCCTGATGAAACCAGACTTAGCATTGAGAAATCTACGAGAGACGATGCAGGCAAATACACAGTCACAGCATCTAATGAATATGGAAAAGACTCCGCTGATATCGAAGTCATTGTTGTGGACAAACCCGGCATGCCTAAGGGACCATTGTCATGCACGCCTGTTACACACGAAACTATGAGCTTAACTTGGTTACCACCCATGGATGATGGCGGTAGCGAGATCACCGGTTATGTTGTTGAGGTTGCTGAGTTTGGAGTGAACGACTGGCGTACTGTTGCTGGTTTCTGCCCTAAATGTTCATTCACTGTTAAAAACTTGACTGAAGGCAAGAAATACGTGTTTAGAGTACGTGCTGAAAACCTGTACGGAGTTTCCGAACCACTTGAAAGCAGGCCAATAATAGCAAAATTGCCGTTCGATCCACCAGATGCGCCAGATACGCCTAAGATTACTGGCTACAGTGCTAATAGCTGCTCTCTTGAATGGCAACCACCAGCAAACACTGGTGGTAAACCCATTACTGGTTACAACATTGAAAAGAGGGAACGCGGTGGTGAATGGATAAAGGTTAACAACTATCCTACTCCTAATACTTGTTACACAGTTCAAGATTTACGAGAGGGCAACCGTTACGAGTTCCGCGTTATCGCTGTTAACGAAGCTGGACCAGGTAAACCTAGCAAACCTACAGAGCCTATTGTAGCTCAGACACAAAGACACAAGCCTAGCGCCCCTGAAGCGCCTAAACCGGACAGAATTACTAAGGACTCTGTTACACTTTCGTGGAGACCACCAAAGAGTGATGGTGGCGCTAAGATCAAGGGCTACATTATCCAACAGAAGGCTAAGGGAGACAAAGACTGGAAAGACGTTAACGATGTGCCGATTCCAAACCTTGTTCACACAGTTCCAAAGCTCAAGGAAGGTGAGGAGTATCAATTTAGAGTCATTGCCGTCAATGAAGTCGGTAATTCAGAACCAAGCAAACCAACGTCTGATATTACTATCGCGGAACAACCTAACAAACCTTGCATGGATCTTGGCGGTGTACGTGACATTACGGTACGTGCGGGTGAAGATTTCTCTATTCACGTACCTTACACTGGCTTCCCGCAACCGACTGCTTCATGGTTCGCTGACGATAACTTAATTGATGTTGACGGTGACTCCAGAATATTCCAAAAGATCACACCAGACTCTGCTTCCCTCGTTGTTAAGAATGCGAAGAGATCTGATGGTGGCCAGTATAGGTTGCAACTTCGCAACCCATCTGGATACGATACAGCAACCATCAACGTACGCGTGCTCGATAGACCGGGTAAACCAGAAAACCTTCGGGCTGATGAATTCGAGGGCGAAGCACTTACATTATACTGGAACCCACCGAAAGACAACGGAGGCGGTGAAATCACTAATTACGTTGTAGAGAAACGCGAAGCGCGCTCACCTACATGGACTAAAGTATCCGGATATGTCACGACGCCGTTCTTACGCGTGAAGAACTTAACTGTCGGAAGGGACTACGAATTCAGGGTTATGGCTGAAAATCAATACGGCCAATCTGATCCAGCGCAAACGACTGAGCCGATCAAGGCCAGACATCCGTTTGACCCTCCTGGCCCACCCGGCGTACCACGCTCGGTGGAGACAACGGAGTCTTCTATCACGATCACATGGACCAAGCCCCGCAACGACGGTGGCTCTCCGATTACTGGATATGTACTCGAGAAGAGACTTATCACAGAAGACAAATGGACTAAGGCGGCACACGCACACATTCCAGACACAACTTACAAAGTCACCGGTTTAATTGAGAACCACGAATACGAATTCCGTGTGGCGGCTGTCAACGCGGCTGGGCAAGGCCCGTATTCGCAGAGTTCGGACGCCATTCGTGCCTGCGCACCGCCTAACTGCCCACGTATCACCAGCGACCTTAGTCTGCGGGACATCACTGTCATCGCTGGCGAAGAGATCAAGATCACTGTACCGTTTACTGGCAATCCAAGGCCAAAGGTAAGATTATTTTTTTACTAATTCGATACCCACAAAATACTTCTAAATATGTCTACTCCGAAAAATACCTTTAAAATATCAATGACTTTAATTTTTGATTAAATCTAGATAACCAACCTTATAGACTAAAGTAAAAGAAGTAAGACTGCTTTTCTGTCTAGAAGTCCCTCTGTCAAATAACAGTGCTATCACTTCTGTGTTCCGGTCTGCAGAGTATTGCCTGTTATTACAGGCTGTGACGCACGCCTTCTTAGTCATTTGGCTGCAATTGTCTATGATCTAAAGCTGGCTTGCTTAGGACTGTAAATTGAACTGTAAGTTTCACACTTCAGTTTTATAAAAATAGGCCTTTTTAAATTATACCTTGACATGGCCTCTTCACGAATACGCCAACATTCATGCATCGATTGAAAGGTTTCTTGTGATCACCTTTGAGTAAAGTACTGGTGAACATAGAGCCGATACCTTCACACTGGTAATGATGCTCCCCACTACCAGTATGTATTATATTGAAGTGGCATATTTGGATGGATTTTTTCCCGGCAGTCGATCACCAAAGCCGTCCATCTCTGACCAGGTTTGCACTGCGTGCATTGATATGTGTTGTTAGTGACATTTCTTTCCTTCAATAAATTTAAATCAATATATATCAAATACTTATTTACAGGTATCATGGATCGTGAACAACGACGAAGTGTTCCCGGACAACCGCATACGTTTCGTGACGTCGGACCGTGACACGGTGTTCCACAACTCGTGCGCTAAACGTTCCGACACGGGCTCTTACACTGTACAGCTGGTGAACAGCGAAGGTTCTGATAGTGGCACTTGCAGGGTGAGTGAACGCAGTTTATTTCAAGTATAGGAAATTTAAATACGAATATTAACCGTCGATAATTTATTTACATAGTCAATATACATTTTATGTCGTTAGTTGGTGTTTATTTAATTCATATTGCTACCATTTAACTTGATACAAAATGCTGTAAATTCAATAGAGTGAAACTCAGTGTGACCGTCTCGTAGGTCTAGTGGTCATGAACGTGACTACTGGTCATGAGGTCCTGGATTTGAATCCCGGGTCAAATACAAATCAGTTATTAGGTTTCATTGAGCGTGAGGGAATAGAGAGTGCACCTGTGTTTGCGCACAATAATCCAATCCTGCGCAGATAACTTGTATACGTTGAGGATAGCCACTGTGACCGTAATTTGGTCTAGACTTTTTAGAGTTATACTCGTGTGGTACTTGCGTAATCACACCATTTCGTCCCGTGCGTGATATAAAGAGGCGACTATAGGGATTCCACGAAAGATCTCGCTTACGTCAAACATAGAATATGTATTTAAATTAAATCAGACGGTCAAACATATTAAATTAACAATTTTTTTACAACTATCGAGCAAGACAAAAGAGTTTTGTTTCTATAAAGCAAGAATTCGTTTCATCTAGAAAACCTGAGCAAAAGAACTGTGGTAAATTTAAACATGTAGAAGAAATAAAGTATACGTTAAAAGTACTAACTTAGTGTAAAGCTACTCTTTTTTCTTTTGAAGTCTCTTACAGTATTTCGATAAAATACTAATTTAGACAAATTGTAGACTGTAGGCAACTGATTTACCAAATCTTTGACATATTTTGTTAGTAAAACATCGTGGTAAATCTCTTTATTACGCAGGTACTTGTGGTTGACAAGCCATCACCGCCGGTCGGCCCGCTGGACTGCTCAGACATCACGCCAGACACGTGCACGTTGTCATGGAAACCGCCGCTAGACGACGGCGGTTCACCTATCACCAACTACGTCGTCGAGAAGATGGACAACACTGGCGTGAGTATTGCATTTCAAATCTATACATTTTTAAAACATAAGAACTTTTTATGCAAACTAGCTGGCCTGGCAGAAGTTGTTTTGCCGTTTCCGGTTAGTTTTACTTTGAATTCACTCCGGAATTTTTCTAAACAAAAATACGTTGCAAATATGAGTCACTTTAATGCTTTAGTGGCGATATAAAAGTATCCGGGCCCCATATCTTCTATAAGAGGCGACAGGGAGAAACAAACCGCCAAGCAAAACAACTATAATAAACAACGTCCCTATGCGGCAATTTATTTTGAAAATCTATGTTCAGTGGTGGACTTTTGATATAATAATAGTATTATTATATTATTAATTTTTGAAGTAAGTACCCGGATGACCGAGCTTTGCTCGGTTTTTTTAAGTTACATTTAGATACAAATTACATGAAATATTTTTGATCTTATTGACATTATAGAAAAAACTGAACTGGTTATTTAAATAAAAATCATGAGTGCAATTAGTTTAATTAAAATTTTCGTATTTTTATAAAATACTAAAGAAAGTGCTGGAAATAATAGATTTTCTCACAAAGGAAGGAAACTTGAAAAAAAATGAAAAAAAGTCGGACCTAAGACGGGACGCGAACCAAGGCATTACGATTTCGCGACCGCTCGCTATCCACTTGAACTATTACGATCATTAACACAGTGTCAAAATTTGCCTTCTTATATTGTAGCAGTTTTTCATTGCATGAAAACACGGACAAAGAAACATTTTCTAAAAATAAATCCTAGCTAGATCGATTTATTGCCCTCTAAACTCCCTGGACACTAAATTTTATGAAAATCGTTGGAGCCGTTTCCGAGATTCGATTATATAAAAATAATATATATATATATATACAAGAATCGCTCGTTTAAAGGTATAGGATAATAAGTAATAAATAATTTTTATTTCATTTCTAATTACACATGTGTACATACAAAAAATATGATTGCAGTTAAATAAATTTACAATAAATCTAATAAAAATAACATGCTATAATAAAATTAAAACTATGTGTAGCTTAATAATGTAGAATCTATAAAAGAAAATTTGAAAAGTCAAGTTTATAATATTAGTTACCGGCTTGAACTAGGTTGAGTACCTGTGTTTCAGACTGATGATGATGATGAGTCATTTTAGTCCGTACATATATGATCGAACTAACGATATAACCACAAAAAACCAACTATATATAAAAAAAATAATTAATAATCTAAAATGCCTAACTAAATTCTAACACTCCTGTGATGGAAACAACGTTACCAATGCGAGAATATCGGCTTCGTATTCACTTACCCCATCTGGCTATGAGTGTGGGCAACGCTTTTAAGAAATGCATCATTCTGTCTCGACCTAGTTCTAGCTTAAAGATATATTCGAACAAATTTGTCTTTCTATAAATAGCAGAATATTGTCTAATATAATGTCCTCCAGACCGAATTTCGGCCACGGTAGCCAGCCTCAACGGAGACTAGCCATCAGCGCAGGACAGGATTATAGTACCCAAGTGTATGCGCAAGCACAGGCGCACTCTCTATTCCCTTACTCTCATAATCCGATGGGACGGTAAACCGACACGACCGGAGAGAGATCAGGGGCAGGACCAACGGCTTTACGTGCTTTCCGAGATTCTGACACGGGGTGAAAAACTCAATAATTAATTTTTTGGCCCGACCCGGGATTCGAACCAAGGACCTCATGATCAGCAGTCGCACTGCTACAATATGTATACTACACCATGATATTATATTTTTATGTACAGGTTTGGTCGAAAATTTCATCATTCGTCCGCAACTGCCACTACAACGTCATGGGATTGGAACCTAACAAGAAGTATACATTCCGCGTTCGCGCCGAAAACCAATATGGCGTTTCGGAACCACTTACTATGGACGACTCTATAACTGCCAAGGTTAGTAAATAATAATAAGGTTGCTAAATATATTAACTACACTCAGTATAAATAGTTTTAATGCATTTTTATTTGTCGTTTTACTATTGTTTATATCTGACTGTTAGACTTTATTTCAATTTACTTTATCTAAGCTTTCCTGTTAAAACGTTTTTATTTCGTCCGATCTGTAGCCAGTGGGATTTTCCTCTAATATTTAAATATGTTTCCCTTAGTTCTCATTCACGGTGCCCGACCCTCCTGGAATGCCGCGCGTTCTGGACTGGGACGGCTCTACCGCCAGCATCACGTGGGACAGACCGCGTTCAGACGGAGGCGCCAGGATCCAAGGATACAAGATGGAATTCCGAGACGTGCAAGACAATGTTTGGTCAAGCGCAGATTACCTCGTCAAAGATTGCAACTACCAGGTATTGTTCGTGTGAAAATAATTGCAAATTTTTATCATCCTTGTTGTTTAAATATTTTATTCTATCATATCTATTTAATACAATAAATTAAACAAAAAAAAATTGTTGGTGAATATGGTTGCGACGCTTGCCCTCAGGCATACAACTTGGAGCCGGGGCACGAGTACGAATTCCGCGTGCGCGCGAAGAACGCGGCCGGGTTCAGCAAGCACTCGGCCAGCTCGGCGCCGTTCCGCGTGCGCGCGCGCGCCGGCCCGCCCGCGCCGCCGCAGAGCCCGCGCGTGCTGCGCGTCGGCCGCAACTACGTGGACCTGGCCTGGCAGGCGCCCGCCAGCGACGGAGGTGCGCATACTGCTTATTTTATTTTATTGTGCTCATATCAACGGTACACCACCACCACCTCCTCCTCCTCCACCACCACACCATCCCACACCGCCACCACCTCCTCCTCCTTCTCCTCTTACTCCTCCGCGACTACTACCACCGCATCGACCACCACCACGTATCGACCACCACCACATCGACCACCACCACAGCCACCACCATCATCATCATCATTATCCACTGCTAAACATAGGCCTCCCCCAAGGAATGCCACAAGGCACGGTCCCGAGCCACCTATACACACATCGACTTCCTGCATGTCTGCATGACCCATTCGTGCTACAACTATACTACTAATATAACTGCAGCATGGCTCTACCACATGAATAATTTATTAAATTTGGGCTTGTAATATGCAGGTTCTCGTATAACTGGCTACATAATCGAGCGTCGCGAGATGACCAGTTCAATATGGATCAAGTGCAACGACTACAACGTGCAGGACACAAGCTTCACGGCGCTCAACTTGCACGAGAAATGCGACTACGAGTTCCGCATCATCGCTGTCAACTCTGCAGGTAATTGTTCTGTGATAAAATCATTTTGCTAGTACTAGACTGTCAGATTTCAAATTAATTATCAGGTTTGTTTACTACGTTTATGTATTCGTTACTACAACGCAGGGCATACATGTATTTTACAGAATTTAAGATTAGATTGTAATTTAAGCAGTACTATCAATCCAATTAAAGAGGCCATAATCTCACGCAAATCAGATGTCGTTATTTGGGACATAAGGCTGACTTACACTTCGACAAGTTTTTTTTACCTTTATTTATATAAAATACACGCATTTAAAATAATAATAAACATCGCCAAACTGTGCAACAGTTTGTTGGCGACAGACACGAAGACAAGAAGGCGAAGTACAGTAGCCAGTTAACTTGCGAATCTGGCGAGTTAATGTGATACCTCGAAAATTTGGTGGCTTTTCTATTTAACATATTTTTTTTAAGTTTTATAGATTACAAACCAAAACTTGGTATATGATTTATGACTGTATGGCCTTGGATTGCGTAAGAGGAAAACGTGATATCATGTAATTTTATCGATAGAAAAAAATTACAAACTAGGCTCTAATTATTTACATTTCTCGATGACACCACAATATTCTTACGAATAATTTCATGTAATTATTTTTAAGGCATAGTAAATAATCATGTCTAAGTTCTCATAAACCAGTTTTTAATCCATAACGAAGTTTTGTTAAAATAAATAAAAGTGTTGTTTGGTGCTTACTTAGTTTTTTCCGAGCGCTTGCTCTATGGCTATCTCATAATTTGCGTACTATGAAGTCATTGCATCACTTTCATTTTGGCACTCTCTCAGGCGTCCGTTAGCTTCACCGTCAAAGGAATAAGCCACGCTCCCAAAACTTCGATTCATTTTCAAGGTATCCTCTTAAGTAAAAAAATTTCGTTTGAACAGTTATTAGTGAGTTAGGTAGCAAATTAACAATGAAGTTGAACGGGAAAGCCGGCCGGTCTATTTTTTGGCGAGTCAAGTTCGAAGCCCCCCCGCGCGTCTCCTGCCACCCGCAAATAAACTCGCCGCTCGTGACAACGAGCGGGTTTAGTTCAGTGTATAAGTTGACTGAACGCAACGTGTTTGCATTCAACCCTCATAATATAAAATTGTACATTTTTAACTAAACTTGCCACGAAGTTATTTTAACGCTACTGCCCACTTGATCGTTTACTGTCAACTGCCTTGTTACTGAATTCGCTACTGTACTTGTTGAAATGTAAATCGGCCCTAAGGTGATCTTATATGCTATACATGACCACACAGTCATAAAGTTGCAAATTAAAGGTTTTTTGGTTTCTATTGTATGTATATATACAAAACAACATCAGTGCTGTATTCTTTGAATATTTTACATTTTTTTAATTCTTTTCACCTCGATTCTAAGTGACACCACCCTAGTGGCAGAAAAATTCGTTGAAGTTTATTGACCGATAACGAGAAGCACGGCCAAATTTTAAAAATAATTTTCGAATCACTGTGACAACACACGCGCCTAACACTGGTGTACATTTTCAGGCAAGTCGGAACCTTCGAGCTGCACGACGCCGGTCCGCACGGGCGAGGAGGCGGGCGGTGTGAAGCCGGAGTGGCTGAAACCGCTGCCGGCGCATATGACTGCTCCGCTGGGCCGCCCATTCACGCTGCAGTGCCAGGCCAGCGGCACGCCCGTGCCCACCGGCCGCTGGCTGAAGAACGGCCGCGAGGTCGTTCTTGGTGCCAGGTGTGTTTCTATAACTTGCGTTGTGTATTTGTATGTACTACCCATGAAGGTTAGACAACAGGAGAGCGATCACCGTAGAAAATTGTGTCCAGAAATATGGACACCATCAGTGAGACACCGCGATCGCAAAGTTCTGTCAATAAAAGCCATTTCCAGTCTATTTTTCCGATCAGATGCTAAAACACTTGCACATCCACGCACAATAAAATATTTCTCCATTTTTTAATGTTTCTTATTGTTAAAAATTACAAAATTACGGAGCATGAATATTTTCACAATAAAAATGAAATGAAAATTTGTACATTATTCAACTAACTCTACTTGTACTCATAAACAGCTAACTTCGCAGTCACTACTCACCGACGTCAGCGCCGCTATACATTCTACAATTTTCAAGGACAGGCGGGCTATGCTTTAGTACGTAGTGATCGTTCTCCGGTTCTCTGACCTTCATGGTACTACCCGTGCAATTAGAGAATGAGATTGAATATGTCGTCGCCGTATTTACCTCTCGCTCGCACGCTGTCGCTATCTATACTCACACCTGCCGGTAAAGCAAGCAATCAGCAGTCACAGTTCCTCTATCTTATAGCTCCACAGAACAAAACTAAACCACCTCCAAAGCTTACCCTTTCAGATATGGCACGTTGTGCGTATCGTTCTCCCGTTCTACGACATACTCTTTCTCGACCATCAGCACCATATAGACACATACGAGACTCATCAGAAAAGAGTACTTGCCCCCATTGTGCCACAGTCCAGTCCATAGAATACTATAATTACATACATAATAAAACGGGGGAGTGTGCGGAGCCCGTGTAGTCACTAAAATGTCACTAATACGTCAATTCACACGTATTCAAATTTCGCATGCAAATTATTTAGAAAATGCCAAATTGCAAGCTATTTACAAATAGATATGTATTAAAATCCGTCTGTCAACACAGCGAATCGCGTTTGTAGTAGTGATAATACGACGTTATTGCTTGTATGTGTGCTCTCCGGCAACGCCTAATCTCGTACAAAATAACGTTGACAGCCATTCTATTGTGTATTATAGTATTCTATGATCCAGTCTAACGGTGTTGACGAGCAAAATTTAACCTTGCTTTTCATTATTAACGTGATTTGAAGGACATTTAGTTAAATGTTGTGCAAAAATAACAGACCTAAATAATTTTTATCAATACAGGTTCATAGCCGAATCCCGGGAAGGCACGCTGAAGTTGAACATTCTAGAGGCCTCAGACGGAGATGAGGGTGACTACACATGCGAGGCCATCAACAGCCTTGGCTCCATCTACTGCATCGGACATCTTAAGATTGGAAGTGAGTTCTGATTTCTTGTCCCAGTTTTTATCGTTTTTAATTATAGTATTTCAGAAAGGCAATATTTCTTGAATTTGGGAAAAGAGAATTTAATTTTTGTAAATTTATTAAACTTGGTAAAATTTTATATTTAAAAAGATGTTCGTTAGTTTCTTTTTTGTGATATTCCGAATAACATTTATAGAAGTTTTGTTTATAAATTACAAAAGTGACTGCCTTTATAAGTCTTATTAAAAAGTCTTTTCTTATTTCTGAAAGGGTCCTCTTTTCTCCATAGCGCTGCGTATGCAAGTCTACTTGCGTTATTTTTATACACCAGCGCGCACGTGGTAAATCACCACTTAAAATTACAAATTAACAATTTAATTTGTGCTGACGAAGATCAAACCAGGGTTGCCCACGTACTTCGTAATTTACGGCATGCGCTAAACACCTGAGCTAGCAAGGGTCACCATTATATAATTTTTAATTACACAAATCTACTTATTTTTGAATAAAAAGCTTCATCATTCGCTATTAAACCATAAGTTAATTTTAACTTTCTACCTACGATTCATTTAAAAGAATATCCATTCGTCCAGGTCCACCTCGCATCACGCGAATGCCGGGAGACCTGCACCTACCAGAACACGACAACACCAAAATCAAGATCCTGTACTCTGGAGACCAGCCCGTGGACGTTACGTTGTCACGAGACGGACACACGCTTAGCGAGAGCCCGCATCTCAAATACACGGTCTTCGACGACTATATTCTCATATTTATCAAGGATATCACTAAGGATGATATGGGTAAGTTCAGTTTGTTTTGTATGGCTATCTTTATTATTGTATAATGCACAATTCCTTAGCATTATAAAGTTACTATAGTCCGTTCGCGTTAAGAAAATAGTGAGTCATCGTTGTCTGCCGGCCTGGCCACACCCCCAAGCCAATTAAAATGCAAGAAATTAGAAAGTTGAGTTCACAGTGACCAGTTGAAGTCAGGTCTTCGAACAAAACAGTTGTGTATTTTGCGTGTTACTCGTTCAACATTAAATTTTGAAAATGAATACCTCACCTATTCGAAAGAATAAAAGTGGATCAATAATCCATAGCGAAGAGAGACGCGTAATTTACAATGTTTATAAGTACTTTAAACTGTGTGATTTAAATGCGACAGTGAAAAGCACAGTAATAAAAACAGAAAATGCATGTGGTGTGTCCGAAAATTACTGTTTATAAAATTATTAAAAAAAAAAGGATACTAACACATTAAAAATCACCCGTGAAAAAAAGAGCTCGACTATCGACGGTCGATAAATTAGATAAACTAGACAAATGTGCAATAAGGAGAAAAGTTCACTCAATATATTTAAATAACGACTACCCGACATTGGACAAAATTATGACACTTTGCGAAGCTGACGAAGATATTCCTGTTTTCAAACGTACCACACTTCATAAAATAATGCACGAGCTTGGTTTCTATTTCAATAAACAGGAACATTGACAGTCGAAAGAGAAGATATTGTTTTATGGAGGCGTAAATATTAGAGGCAAATAAAAGAATACGGAGCCGCTAATAAAACCATTTACTATCTTGACGAAACGTGGGTAAACGCCGGACACGTAAAGACAAAAGCATGGTTGGATACAACGGTAAAAAATAAAAGACAAGCCTTTCTAGATGGCTTATCAGCCGGTCCAAAAGCTCCGACAGGAAAAGGTAAAAGGTTAATTGTATTGCACATTGGCAGCGACAAAGGATTCGTGGAAGATGGTCTACTAGTATTTGAATCTAAGTCTACAAAAGACTATCATGAAGAGATGGATGGTGAAAGATTCCTTAATTGGTTCATTAATATAGTGTCTAAGCTAGAACCAGGAAGTGTGGTTGTCATGGATAACGCTCCCTATCATTCGGTAAGAGTCGAAAAAATACCAACAACCAGCTGGAACAAGCAGCAAATAATAGATTTGCTGCAAAGCAAAGGCAAATCCATGGACATGACTTATTGTAAAAAAGGAATTATTAATGAAAGTTGCCGAAATCGCCCCAAAATATAATAAATATTTAATAGATGAGACTGCCAAAAGTAATGGCATTACAATTCTTCGCCTACCGCCTTACCATTGCAAACTTAATCCAATTGAATTGGTTTGGGCCCAAATAAAAAATTATGTTGGTGCCAATAACTCCACGTTCAAAATGAGTGACATAAAAAACGCTACGCTACTAGACGCTAATCATTGGAAGAAGTGCTGCGACCACGTGATACGCGAAGAAAATACCATGTGGAATTTGGATGACATCATGGCACTTGCAGAACAAAATTCTTTCATAATTAATGTAACTGGAGAATCTAGCGATACTGATTAGTGATTTAAGTAATTTTAAGAAAATTTGTTTCCATTAAACTTAATTAAATGTTTGAAAAAAAAAAGAATTTTTACTCCACTGTAAATACACCTTTATCCTGTAGTTGCACTGATTACTCCTATTTTCTTAATGCGAACGGACTATACACTACTTTTCATGAATTTTTTTAATTAGAATGTCATTATACACGCTAGAAATGAAGAAATAATGGTTTTTTTTGTAAGTACCTTAATGTGATGTAAAATAACTTAATTAATAAAGGTTTCAAAGAAAAATTCAAAAGGAAATATCAAAACCGGTTTACTAAAGTGTCTAATAACAGTGGCTAGTTTTTATAGAATAAGGTGACAAACGTACACAGTTTACCTGATGGTAAGTGGATGCTGTGACACATAGACATCTACATCTATCATCGATTAATATTTGAACAAATGCTTTGTCACTCCCTGAGGACGAAGATAGAATTCCTCGTATCCAGTAAAAAGGTTCTCCGGGTTTCTACACTCATCATATGAAACACAGCAGCTTTAAGCTGCTATTTTACGCTGGTATTCTGTGAGAGCGTGCACAGAAGAGCATATGTAACACGTATACATATAAAGTGCCTTTGTTATAGAGCTTATTAAAGGTAAACTTAATATAGACAACGTAACTGACTCACTTCGTTTCGTCCCTGAGATTGACGTTTTACATTACAGGCACATATAAACTGAAAATCAAGAACAACTCCGGTGAAGCGTCAGATACGTTCTCGATCACCGTAACGGGCTTGCCAGGGCCACCACAAGGTCCACTGGAAGTCAGTGACATATCGCGTCACACATGCACTTTGGCATGGAAACCGCCCGCATACGATGGTGGCCTACCCATCACTCACTACGTGGTCGAACGTATCGATATATCCGGCACTACGTGGATCACAATCGCTTCGTCTGTCCGTGACACGAAGTTCACAGTTCTCGGCCTCACAGAGGGTCAGGAGTACAACTTCAGGGTCCACGCCGCCAATGATAATGGAATTGGACCTGGGCTGGAGGGTGTTAATCCTGTTAAGGTAATGATCTTGCGATTTTATTAAGCTATTGCGTAGCTTCTATCGCGGGCCTTGAGCGCGGGGACCGAATCCAGAAATTCCGTAACGAAAAAAACCTCACGCTCCCCACTCCGACGGGCACGGAGGTGTGGCATTGAAAGCCGTGCATCGTCTAACGTCGTTTCAGTCAAACTTCGGCCTCGGCAGACTTCGGCACGGTGTTTGTGTGCGTGCGACTAGACGTATGCGTGTACACTAGCTGCTAACTCAATTATAAAAATTCCTGAATAACCTACATGTATTGTAAGATATTAAAAATAACAATATTAACTTCTCATTTATTCAATAAGAGAAAAAAAATTGTTTTCTTATCGGTCACCACGCTCAAAAAGTGTAACTTGATTTAATATCAAAGACTTAACTGCATAAATAAAATAAATAAATAATTATAATTGCATAAGTTGATAAAAAATGCATGCAATAGCTTTACCGCGGCAGTCACCGAGTGCCACACGTATTTTTTTTATTTTTTCAACAAGTATCAAATCACTTTTTGTATTAAGATGGTTAAAGTTTAAGAAAATCTTCGTATGGCGGCGAAATCGAATAAAATATGTTTTGTAAAAAAGTAAAACACACATTCCACCTGATGTAAGTGTATGCTGTGGCCCATAGACATCTATATTTATCCTCGATTAAGAATCAAAATGCAGATGCGTTGTCACCCCTGAGGACTAAGATGGAATGCCTCGTTTCCAGTAAAAAAAGGGTCTCCGGATTTCTACACTCACCATACGAAACACAGCAGTGTTAAGCCGCTATTTTGCGCTGGCATTCTGTGCGAGCGTGGTCCTTCCCCGGTCGAGCCGACCCAGTCGTGCTACAGCCATAATATAGCTGCAGCGTGGCTCTACCATGTATAATTATTATCTATACATATAAATAAAATTGAAGTTTCTGTCTGTAACATTGAAGAAACTGTCTTATATTAAACTGAGGGGGTCATTTGCATACCATTAAGATACGAGTTACCATTTTTTTTTTAATTTTTGTCTATCTGCCTGTCTGCACGTTCAGGCTTAACCTATTGTAATAAAACTTCACGACCAGAGAGCAGAGCCAAAAGAAAGCAATACCAAAAGTGATCTAGGCTCTCTAAATTTTATCCCAAATTCTTTTAAATAAATGGCATTTGATTGTGTATTTTTTATTTTGTACAAGCCATGAAAATTATTTAATATAATTTTGTTAATAGGCGAAGGCACCGTTCGATCCGCCTTCTGCTCCTGGTATTCCGAAGATCCTTGAGGTTGGAGGTCACTTCGTCCATCTGGAATGGGACAAGCCTGAAAGCGACGGCGGAGCTAGAATACAAGGTAATTTATTATAGTAATGAAGTCTTAAATAATCTTTAATTGTAAGTTAAAGCTGACTTTTTAAATTAAGCTGATTTTTATTTGGATGCTAGCCATCTGCTATTACTACTAAGAATGTAGAAGAAGAGAGAAATGAAGCTCTTTTCTGATTGCGTTGGGGTCAAGTATATACCGTTCTCTAATATTTTAGGCGCAGAAAAGCAGTGTACAGTAGGTTAAAATGATTTAAAAAGAAAATTGCATGTTGTGGGGGATTCTATACACAATATCTAGCTATTTATGTTTGAAGTTCGCTGCATGTTTGAATTGATATCGAGTGAACCAAGTTACATATATGTGTTAGATAAATGAAATTAATTGCAGCTTATAGTCAAACTCCATTACTAAACATAGGCATTTTTCATCAACTGAAGAGGTAATTGTTATAGTTGCCACGCTGTGGGAAGCGTGTTGGCAACTGCAGTTTTTTTTATTATATTTGAATTGTTGTCAGGAACATTCTGTTGGACATTTCCTGATTAATTTTCCTTTATCACTTACTATACTTCTTATATAGGGTGGTAGATTATTAAAATTCATCTCATACGAACCAGTCACTATACAGCGTGATGCTGACGACATCGCCTCGTATTATATATTCTCCTATATTTGATATACACAATATATCTCGTACTGGTACAATGACGAAAGTTTTTGAGAACCCAGTTTGATTTTCCTACTCCGATTTTTTTAAAGTGCCCGTTGTTCTGTTTAGGACGGAGGTTTTATCCCTAAGCAGTCGTAAATTAAACAAAAGTGTGACTTTTAAGAAGTATTATTTTAAATGTATATTGAATAAAAAGTTAACATCAGAAACAGAAGATAAAAAGTTTCTGTGTCTGATGTTATGTTACATATGGTGGTATGTCCCCTCCCCCACTCGTCAGGTTACTGGGTGGAGAAGCGCGAGGTGGGCTCTGCGGCCTGGCAGCGCGTGAACGCGGCGCTGTGCGCGGCCACGCAGCTCAACTGCGCCAACCTGATCGAGGGCCGGCGCTACGAGTTCCAGGTCACGGCGGTCAACGAGGCCGGGCCCTCGCCGCCCAGCCGCGCCAGCCAGCAGGTCGTCGTCCAAGATCCCAAAGGTCAGTGCAACTACGCTCAAACAAAAACATTGCGTCTAATGGATGTCACGTACTAATTACAGGGTGCGCACCGCAAACTCATAAGGACGCGTGAACCACGCCTAACATTAGCATTTTATGCTTACCAGGAATACCAGAGCAGTGTTAATGGCATTGCTAGTATTTTTTAATAAAAATTACAGCCTTCAAAAGCTCACTTGCGTAAGCTATAATTGACCAACGTTCCTTTCATAGACGACATAATACAAAAAAGATCCACCCCACATTTTGAAAATAGATTATGTATGCTTAAATTATTCTTAGAGTCGATACTTTCGTTTAGTAAAAACGGTTGTAACAGGTTAAAAAAGTCAATTAAAAGCAAAACTCCAATACAAACAAATCGAAGCAAGCAATCAACATTGTTTACCAAACCACGCTTCAAAGCACCATATGTTGAAAGTAACCTTTTATGGGTTCAATTCTTTTTGCATAACTACATCCGTTATATAAATCTGTATTTACTCAATATACAATTCAATTAAATATATATAATAATAAATTAATATTTGCTTTAATTTCGACATAGAAAGAAAAAGAGTACTGTACCCTTAGCCCAAGTTTTTGACACGTAACGCTATCGATTGAGTGTATGAAAATATGAATAACACCCCAGGCCCCCAGGCGGGCAAAAGTGAACTATTTTTTGTCATACAAAATCAATCGTGACAATACGAATACGATACGATAGAAAACTTATTCTTAGAGGGCTGTATTCTCTTACGCCGTTACGAAAAAAAATTAAAGCTCTGAGTAAAGTAATAATTTTTTTTCTAATGCAGCGGCAACGCCACCTGAGATCGTGAAACCACTCAAAAACGCCAACTGCATACAGAACCACAACGCCAAGTTCCAGTGCACCATCACTGGATCACCGAAACCAACGATCACGTGGTACAAGGGTGAGTTTTTTTGCAAAAATTTCTGTTCAAATTTTGTTTTGTTTTTCTTACATTTACGGATTAATAAAATTTAAATAAACTTTAAAAATAAGCTAACAGGTATTAAAAATACAATGAGGTTTTTTTCTCGGAAAATAAATACAAAATCATGATATTCTATAATCTATAATGTTGGGTTATTACTACTATACGTGTACTACGTAAAACGTGATAGAAGTTTATTCCAGATTTATAATCTGCGTACTTTTTGGCGTTTCGCACATAAAACATTGTGACGTCAAATTGAAGGGAAGAACAATATTGAAGCGGCACTAAGCAATATGAGCGGCATGTTTCATAAACCCCTTGTTATTGCAGATTACTCTCCAACATACATGGCGCTCGCATTTATAAATACCCAAAATTCGTCTACCGAGGAATACGTTTTTTCAAAAAAACTAGTGTCCATTTTACTAATTTAAACGGCAACTTTTACATTTTGTTTCCAACAGGCGCCCGCGATATAACGAACGGGCCACGGCACCGTATCTGGAGCGAGGGTGACAATCACTTCCTGACCGTGATGGACGTGTTCGGCGAAGACGCCGACGAGTATGTGTGCCGCGCCGTCAACAGCGCTGGCGTTAAGAGCACTCGCGCTGAGCTGCTTATCATGAGTGAGTTCTATTTACATTCCAATAAGATTCAAAATCGAATGACATACATTGGCAGATACATTGTGATTTATAATCCTATTATGATAAATTGTTGAAGTATTATCAGTGTTTAATTGTCTGCAGATGAAAATTTTATTATAGACCACGGGTATTGACTCTTTTTTTATCTCTTGATCTTTATTCTATCTCTTTCTAGCTGCACCGAAACTAAACGTACCGCCTCGCTTCCGCGACACGGCATATTTCGACAAGGGCGAAAACGTTGTCATCAAGATTCCGTTCACTGGTCATCCGGTGCCCAAGATCACGTGGGTGCGAGAGGGAGAGACGATCGAGTCCGGACTGCACTATCACGTTGAGAGGAAAGGTGAGTTAGTTGCTGCTATAACGATTCGCTACAAAACAGATTTCCAGCGTCATATAAATTGAAGGATGCCTAGATATTGAGGCCTTAGATTGCCTCATAAGGGAGATTTTTACCATTGTTGCCACACTTCCCAGGCGGCTTGGCTGTTGCAGTTTTTTTTTATTTTCTAGTTGTTATTAAAAAGACGCTGTTGCTCTTCTAGCTTGTTTTTCTCTATCGTTTCATGGGAGTCGTACTAGGAAATGTTATTATTTTAGTATGTGTACATTATTTTGTACTTTTCATCTGCCAGCAATTGTTTAATGATTTACACAAATATGTGTTGCTTTTTTATATAGGATAAGGGTGACAAACGAGCACACAGTCCACCTGGTGGTGATTTATTGCTGTGGTCCATAGACATTTACATCTATCTTAGATTATGAATCAAAATGCAGATGCGCTGTCATCCGTGAGGACTAAGATGGAATGCCTCGTTTCCAGTAAAAAGGGTTTCGGTCCTCTACACTCACCATACGAAACACAGCAGCGTTAAGCTGCTATTTTACGCTTTTTATGTGAGAGCGTGGTACATCTCCGGTCGAGTCGACTCATTCGTGCTACAACTATATTTCTAATATAGCTGCAGCACGGCTCTATAACGCGTTGCTTGTCCTTTGTGGTTCATATGTATTGGTTTTCTTTGTGGCCTCATCTCTTCCTTGACGAGGTTGTTTAATATTTTTAAATGTCGTGTTCTTAATTTTTAAACATTAAAATAACTTTCAGAGCGTCACGCAATCTTAACAATTCGTGATGCCAGCAAGATGGACTCCGGTCCGTACAGAATTACGGCTGAGAACGAACTTGGGCAGGATTCTGCTGTTATCAACATTGAAATTAGCGGTAAGTTAATTATTATTTATATAAATATACTTAACGATTTTAGTAAACGATATATGAAATAGATAGTTTAACATTATTAAGAAACAACTTTGTTTAATATATTTTTCTAAGCAAACTGGTTTAAATATTAATAGCATACTACCGATCTAAGGTCTAATTAAGCACTATAATATATAACTACAAAACATAAAAAGAAAAAGATATTGAAATTAATAAATTGTGCGTATTGTGAACTGTGAACCTGTCATACAAAAATAATAATTAAAGCACTGAACCATGGAGGTAAGAGAACAGGAGAACGATCGCTACGTACTAAAGTATAGACCGCCTGTCCTGGGAAAGTTGTGCTGCAAAAAATTCCCCTCAACATTTACTTACGTGCTGCTATTTTCGTCAATAAAACACAGACACTATTTCATTTTCTTACTTAATCATTCGTTACATAGACATCATCAAATATAACAGCCATTCGCTTTTGCGTGCCGGTGAGGTTGGTTGCGTAATCGTTGAAGTTTTGTGATTGTGATTTAGGATTTTCTTTCAAAAAAACTGTAAGTAATGTTATTTATCTTTACTACGTAATGTTTTTGAATGATTTAAGTTACAACAACAGTAACTTTTTATGTTTCAATTGATAAAAAAGTAGAAATAAAAAACCTCTACGCGAACAATTCGTAACGGTCAAGATTTCTAATAAGATTCTATTAAGATAATAATAGTATATTTCTTATAGAATACTATAGTAAATACTTTTACTAGTAATTGCTAAATGTTATATCTATATGATTTTATAAGAAAAATAAAGAAAGACTATATAAAATATATACACAAAAAGATTTTGAAAATGAGTTTAGTAAGCGCGCGCAAACTGTCTATTGTCGAATTTTTAGCAAATGTTTGCAAGTGAAAAAGTAGAATTATTATAATTATTACATGCATAATTTCGGTTCATTTAGGAAGAATATGTTGTATTGGTTGTAAGGACATAAAAATAAAATAAAAACTTACGATATTTCATTCATAATATAAAATTTATCGTCAGTAAGTACACTTTATCAAGATCCGTTAGAAACAAAGAGCTGTACAAAATAACATAAACATTTATATGTTATGGTTATTGTTTCTACTTATCGAAAATCTTATCGGCTTTAAATAACTGTAACTAAAACCTCTTTAAACATAAATGAAAGGTCGTGAGAAACATAAATATTTAAAACAAGTGCCGCCAGCTGAGGTGACAAGCTGTGCCTCGGTACAAAGCTGTTTTTTGTTATGGCGGGCGCAGTGAGTGATAGGTTAGTTAGAAAATTTTCATGCTCCGTATTTTGTAATTTTTGACAAAAAGGAACATTAAAAAATACAGAAATATTTTATTGTGCGTGGATGTGCAAGTGGTTTAGCATCTGATCGGAAAAATAGACTGAAAATGACTTTTATTGAGCGAACTTAGCAATCGCAGCGCCTCACTTATGGTGTCCATATTTCTGGGACACTATTTTCTACGGCGATCGTTCTCCTGATCTCTAACCTCCATGCACTGTACAGTGAACTTATTATTATCACCAACTTCACTACAGTCCAGAACTTAGCATTTTTCATGTATGTTTCAAGCTTTTTATGTTGTATTATAATCCGGTCTCTAATCATATAATGAGTTTTTTATGCTTAATATTTGAATTGGAGAATTAGTAAAAGACCAGTTCATACTAACGAGTACCGTTCAACTCGTTTATATTTGACATGATGGATGTCGCCAGACCGTCCGGACCCGCCGCGGTTCCCAGTGGTGGACAACATCGGCGTGGACTCGCTGGCCGTGAGCTGGCGCGCGCCGATGTGGGACGGCGGCTCCGATATCACCAACTACCTGGTGGAGAAGCGCGAGCACCCCATGACCAGCTGGATCCGTGTAGGAAACACCAGGTCGGTCACAACTTATCTTGCAAATTTATTAATATCAATAACATCATCGTTTAATTATTATCATTATTATTTATTTATTGATAAACGAAAACTAAATAAAATAAAATTGTAATTTCATTAATTCATTATAGCCTAAAAAATCTAATGCTGAAAATAGGTCTCCCACATAGATTGTTTTATACAAAGAGATCTGGTCTAAGTGCGCAGTTTTTTTATGAAAATGCTGCCGGCAATCACCTGTTTCATTTTTCTCTATCTCCTCTTACAACACCCACGGTATTACCTGGGGTAGTGGATTTACTTACACTGTCACTACCATAGAATACTATAATACACAATAGAATGGCTGTCAACCTTATTTTGTACGAGGATAGGCGTCGCCGGGAGCACTCATACAAGCAATTACGTTGTAGTATCAGTTATCACTACTACGAACCCGATTCGCTATGTTGACAGACTGATTTGACAAAAATATTTTTTTTATTTTTGTTTCTAATATTCACAAAATATAAATAGTTTCAACTTACTGGTTGTAGAATATGCCTCCTTTGTTTAAATTATATTTCCCGCTGTTCTTTCGACACGTTATTATTGCACAACTTGCCATTTTTAAATAATTTGCATGCAGCGACGCTTGACACGAAAGTTGGAAACGATTAATTGTGTTGACAATTATAGGTGTGAGTTGACATGTTAGTGACATATTAGTTGCTACCGTGTAGCAACAAAGACCCCATATTACACAGCAACTAATATGTCACTTCGCGCTTCGCCCACTCACCCGTTCTTTATGTATGTATTATAGTATTCTATGGTCACTACAGATCACATAATACGTCACACTACTGTATAAATCCCGACTATGAGGAAAAACCTGCACGATATTAGCCAACCTGCACGTATTTTCGAGTGGTAAAATTACCCTATCTCCTGGAAACAGCGTCAGATGTTCAAGACTTCTGTGGGCCTATTCGTTAACTTTGTTGACATCAAAATTATAGTAACTTTATAGTACATTGCGATTTATCTTTATGAGCCATAGAAACTCTTAAAAAAAAGCTATAGACCATGCAGCTGGTACTGCGAAAACCTAAACGCCTGCCATAATAATAAGGGCGTTAACTTTTTCAGTGTAATATTGGATAAATTTCGTTAAGAGAAGTTAATATGTTCCTAAAATGTTAATGTTAATCTTTATTTCTGTACCATTAGTTATATTTTGTTATTAATTAGATTAAAAATAAAGAAACCAAACCAAGGATGGTATAAAAGTAGAAACAATAAAAAAGAGATAAAATGTGCAAGAAATAAAAAAGCAAACCTCTGTGGTTTGCATTGTTTTGTGTATAAATATAATACTATATAGAAACTGATAAACTATGGAGTGTAGAAGTAAGGAGTACCAACTCCCATAGTAGAATAGTTAGTAAAAGTGGCCATCTGTAAGCAGTAAATAACAGTTCAAAAACTCTCCACAACAGCGCTGGAGTAGCTACTGGGATGAAATGAACTTAGCATTTGTCGACGGTTTAAGTGTGCTGCTAAACTGCTCAGTAGCTCTAAAATCTAAAATAATTTTATTTAGTAAATATAACCTCGAAAAAGTCGTCTATCCCGCTAATATTTTTCGGTGCGTTCTTTAAAGTATACTCCGTAGCTATAGTGGTGCCACCCTTATTTAACGGATTTCTATGGACACACTCCATATGATAAACTTTTATCAAATACTATCTACACAATTAAATGACATTGTGTAACAAAAACTTCACCTCAGTTTCAAGTAGCGGCACCTGGTGAGTTGATTAGCCCTCATTGCGGCGAGTCCTCCCTGCTGTAGGAGAGCCCACGGTCATCACCGTCATTATTACTGCTCAACACAACTCCATAGCTGAACATAGGTTTCTTCATTGGCTGCTCGCATTGCAGTAAAAGTATAGGCTGTAAGGCCAAAATCTTGATCCTCAGAGATACCAAGGCATTATGTGATCAATGGACCGCAATACCCACTTACCGTCTCATGGATTAAAAGTCCATGTGTCTTTTCTATGTTAAAAAATGTCAACACAGCACAGGTGACTTACGACTAAGTCACTTACATTTATCGAATTCCTGCCTCGCTTTCTAGTATACATTTATATTAGATCACATCATTGTCCGTAGGCTACTGTGGTCAGGAAATTTGCAAGCTTATTTGTCACCATAATGTTATAAAAACCATAAAATTTCCTGCAGGTTTACAACAATGGCGGTTACGGGCTTGGTCCCAGGCAAGCAGTACGAGTTCCGCGTATACGCAGAGAACATCTACGGACGCTCGGAGCCAAGCGAGCCTACCACGCTGGTGCAAACCAAGTCCATTATTAAGAAGGAGTTCAAGAAGAAGGAGTACCCAGGTACGTTACTGAAGAATGTATTGTCCACATCCTTCTCAGGGACCACGCTCGACAAAGGTCATTTTCCAAGAAGAACCTTGATTAGATTATTAAGTAGAAATAAAACTGTTTCCTAGATGCCAGATATAAGTACCAGGTAACCACCAGTACCAAGTACTGGCGTAAAAACAGTATGTAAAAATGACTTCTGATCGCTGGCCCATTCTCTTCCCTGAGAATGTAATGGAACAGGGTTGAAATTGTCATGCTACTCCATGTAGATTGAAAAATGTGAGTTAATATTTATTTTTCTTAATATAAGCCAGTGCTTCACTATAATCCCACCGGGGGTAAGTGGTGATGCAGCCGCACATAGTAACTCACGCTTAGGGCAATAAAACTCTATTCACTCTTGCCTTGGAATCATCCATATTGTAATCGGATGGAAAATAGATGCTGGCAAGTTATTCAACTTCTTTGCTGTATGTGTTATGAACGACGAAACAAACCGTTTAGTTCGTAATATCGACATCGAAGGAATGGAGACCCGCCAAATGTTTGGTTGTCCGATGATCGAAAGGAAAGAATAGAATTAAGTCATGTAATTATTGCGCATTCCGAAACGAAAAATCCTATAGAATACTGAGGGCTGGCTGTCTGCTCTGTGCCTGTGCTCAGGGCCAAGATTGGTTCCAACCAAATCAAAGTCACTAACTATAAAGCTCTTAGTACTGCGTAATCTGCATCCTTCCTGCATTTTTACGTGTGTGTGGTGGTGGTGTGGTGAAGCCACGCTGCAGCTGTATTATGCTTGTATCAAGAATGGGTCGGCTTGACCAGGGTAGGGGACCACGCTCTCACAGAATACCAGCGTACAATGGCAGTCTAATGCCTACTGTGATTAATATGGTTAGTGTTGAAAACCGGAGACCCTTTTTACTGGAAACGAGGTATTCTATCTTAGTCCTCAAGCGTGACAATGTATTTGCATTTTGATTCTTAATCGAGGGTAAATGTTGTAGATATGTTGTATTATGTTGTCTATTGGCCACAGTATACACTTACCATCAGCTGAACTATTTGCTCGTTTTTCAACCTTATTATATGAAAAAAAAAACCTGTTGAGCTTATAAATGGGCACAAGCCCAGCAGTGATATATGGGTTTGTGAAACACAGCAATGTATGCGTGTCGTCGCCGATAATTAATCAATTTTTTTCCAGTGGACGAAACTGGCAAGCGAATCCGCACCAACGCCGATCACGGACCAATAAAGGATTACGACAGCTACGTATTCGACGTGTACAGCAAGTACGTGCCGCAGCCTGTCGACATAAACACGTGCTCTGTTTACGACAAGTACGACATACTCGAAGAGATTGGTGAGTACCTACACTGTTGCTATGCATGGTATCGTTACGTAGAATGATTGAGAGCGAGAGATACTGGCCTCTCGCTCGCGCTCACTTCGTCTAGTGAAGTTATATTTAGTTCGGTATTCGATAAAACCCATATGGTTTAGATAGGATGTAGTATTTGATGACTACAAAAGATTTTTTTCACATCCTTTTAGAATAAAATAACTTTTAAAAAAATTACAAAATATTATTCGCTTTAAAATGTCAACTAAGATACTTTACATTTTACTGCACATTTCTTAGTTTACAACTTTATATAGTTATGTTTTAAGAAAATTCACATTATAACCTTTTACTCTGGGATGCTTTCATTTAATACTGTGTTTATATAATACTACTAGGCTTTTGTAGACCTATTACGTTAAAAAATATCGTTATTTAAATTAAGAACGTATCGACCCAATTTATATGAATTGCGGATATTTCTAATTCGAACATTACAACCTCTTATATCATAATATCATTAAGTAAGAACTAACATTTATAATAATATTTTTAGTTATCGAAATAGATCTATGACTTGCACCAATTGTTCTACAAATTACTTTGCAAAAATGCAAAGTAATTTGTTAGCTTTGTTAGTATAAATTATTATATTAGTTACAAATGCAAACGATTTCTTATTTCGCACACAGCCGGTTGGCTGTATGTAATATTTTGAGTCAGTAAAACCAGCATGACAGTAAAAGTAGAACTAAACAAACTCACGAAGTGGCTTGAGAGAAATTTATGATTTGAAAGTTTTGATTTAACACTCGACTAACAAAACTGTAGTATGATTTTGAACCGTATAGTTTTGTACAAAGTGGTGAATTTCGCAGGTGACTTCGTGAGAGCTTCTTCTAAACGGAAACGTCCTGGAGGTCTGTGTGTGAATAGATCGATGTAGTGCATCTTTCTCTGTCTGCATCTCTCTGTCTCACACGCACACTACTTTATAAATAATTATTATAAATTACTACTATTATATTAAGTATTTACATTACAAAGGTGTATTTAGACGAGACGTGTAATATTGAAGATAGAAAAATAACTAAAATTTATGTTTTATATTAAAAATTATTATTATATAAGTTGTTCAATCTGGCATAATAATTGGGAAAACATCGTCTAAATTATACCTTGAAATTATTTATTATTATTATTATTTTTTAGCATGGTACTATGCAATTTTATTTACAATTTCATTAATATACATATATAATGACAGTTTTAATAAATTAGTTGTTATTACAGTATTATATTAAAATATTATATTTTCTTATGGATTCAGTTACATATGCACGATTTTGCTTTTTTTAATCACGTTTTATAAGATAAACATAATAATAACTTTGACTGCAATTTAAAAATTAAAAGTAGAGTAAATGATATTATTAAAATAAATAATTATGTTAAATACTATTTTTAAATTCAGCGTTAACAATAAAAGTTGATTTTCTAAAATAATGTAGAGAAAAGCACGTCACGTAGCTAATTTATAATTAATGCGTAGAAATTGAACACTTACCACTCTAAGCACAGTGAAGTTGAGCGCAAACATGAGGTTCCTTTAACTGTTGTAGGCACAGGTGCGTTCGGCGTGGTACATCGCTGCCGCGAGAGAAGCACCGGCAACTACTTCGCGGCTAAGTTCATACCCGTATCTGGGGCTATGGAGAAGGAACTGATTAAGAAAGAGATTGATATCATGAACCAATTGCATCACAGGAAACTGATTAATCTGCACGATGCATTCGAGGATGATGACGAGATGGTGCTTATATTCGAATTGTGAGTATCACTTTGTAATTTTGCCTTCATATTGATTTATTTTCGAAAATTAATTTCTGTTTATTTTTTATTATTTTTTTTTTGATTATAAAAGAATCGATTATAAGACTAGATTGGATTATAATTGTGACGTCTTGTGTTTGTTATAATTGAGAATTATTATATTTAAAGAAATAATATATTAATTAAAAACAGAAACAATCATTTCAGAAGGTAATACAATTAAAAAGTTATTATATTTTTAAATATTATTTATGACGGTAATTATTACGGGGTAATATTACAAGACAAAGTTTTTAATTTGTCAAAAATTAAAAACTTTTTAAAGTTTTCTTAGTTTTAGGAAGTGCATCAACTAGATTATTATAGCATTAGCTAGATAGTAGGACAGGCGTTTCCTTGCTCAAAAGCAACGTTTCCATTATTCGTATAAGAACGAGACTCCGATTTTAAAACTTCTCTGTGATTCAGTCACAGATTTTTCCAAGCTGCTTGTCTTTGAGGGTTGCACTTTCTTTCTTGTTCCTGTTGTCATACAGTAGTGCATTTACTGTTGTGCAATTTCACTGTTATGGTCGTAAGAGTATAAAGAACCAGTATACATGACTGATTTGATGTAAGGCATTCCATCTTATTTTCTTGGTAACAATGTACGTGTCACCGAGAGAAGAAAGAGCCTTTTGTGTGATATCTATAAGCCACATCATCCACTTACTATCAGGTGGACTGTGTGCTCGACCTGTAGCTGTGTTAACGTGGTAGAGCCACGCTGCAGCTAGCTTATAGTTGTAGCATGAATGGGTCAACTTGAACCGGGGCGGGACCACGCTCTCACAGAGTACCAGTGTATAACAGTAGCGTAATGCTGCTGTGTTTCGTATGGTGAGTTTAGAGAACCGGAGACCCTTTTTACTGGAATCGAGGCATTCCATCTTAGTCCTCAGGGGTAACAACGCGTTTGCATTTTGATTCCTAATTGAGGGCAAATTGGATTGTCTTTGGGCCACAGCATCCACTTACTATCAAGTGGACTGTGTGCTCGTTTGTCAACCAATGCTATAAAAAAAGTTGCAGATTTCAGTCGGTTTCATTTGCAGTCATGAAGCATCAGGTATTCTGACAGCATGTTTGTCATTTTAACGTTATAATAAAGATGTGACCATTGATCCAACCCCATATATATATAAAAAAAAAAAAAAAAAAAAAATAAATATTTTGTTATTGTTCTAACGAGAGTATTGCTATATCGCAGCCTCTCCGGTGGAGAACTGTTCGAGCGCATCACGGAGCCGGGCTACAGCATGAGCGAGGCCGAGGCTGCGCACTACATGCGCCAGATCTGCGAGGGAGTGAAACACATGCACGAGCAGAACATCATACATCTAGACCTCAAGCCCGAGAACGTCATGTGCCAGACACGCACCGGCACCGACGTCAAGGTTAGTCCGGTCACTCGGTAACTCATTCGCTCACTTGGTAATGTTATTCAGGTTAAATTGTTTGTTCTTATAAGCTTGAATTTGATTACGACAATAACTTTCGCCTATTCGCGCACCGGCACTTACGTCAAAAACAGCTCGCGCGTAGTCACTCAAACATTTATATAATCTCTTATGTTTGAACTGCTACCCTTTTAAATACATAACAGCTTTGAAACGGTAAAATTGCAAGGCTTTTCTCCACAGTTAATAATCATCACTACCTTCGAATTAGTGATCGAAGGAATAAAGTTTTTCACACATTTGAAAGTGAGTATATGTTTCACGTATATAGCAATACTGTCATCTACCGGAATGTGATGGGATCATCCTATCATTGCGTGACGAGAATTGTGTTTAATTTTCTTACGCCGCAAACATATTGCGTATTTTGGATACAAAGCGCATTTGTCGACCGCCTGACCTATACTGGAAATCTGGCTACTACTGGAATGGTATTCAGTACGAATCAGAGCCAACGATAATATTATTTGTTTAAAAAATAAACTTTTCATAAAAAAATCAAAGCTGATTTCAAACAACTAAAAAAGATAAAATAGTTTCAAATTTCAAATCGGTGCTCAGACATATAGAGACTTTACCAAATTAAAAGCCCCGACTTCAGATTCAGTTACTTTATTTTGGAGTTTATGAGAACAAATAAGCGACTGTAATGCAAAATGCTAATCTTAACGTACAGAGTAGTTATGATTTGCATTTATTTACGTGTTACGTTTTCACAGATCATCGACTTTGGCCTGGCTACAAAGTTGGATCCCAACGAAGTGGTCAAGATATCCACTGGTACAGCCGAGTTCGCCGCACCCGAAATAGTTGAGCGCGAACCTGTCGGCTTCTACACAGACATGTGGGCTGTGGGCGTGCTCGCATACGTGCTGTAAGTAAAACCTCTTTATCATCCCACGGCTGGGAATGGACATTTTACTATAGTAAAGTTGAATTAGATTAGGGGTAAAACTTAGTCGTAGTAATATGCATAATATGTAATTATGCCAGCCAAAGAGTATTTATTCGGTATATGAAGTTATAGATAGTGTGATTGGTATCAGGCAACCTATTTTTTTTTATAAAAGTCCATTAAATTACAATTTTAATACTACGTACTTTCTGTAGTGTTTTCAGTAACACCAATTTTATTCTTCAATATTTAATTTACCAGTTGTTGTCATCACAGACACATCATAACCCCTTCATCCTGCAACATGCCTCCCCAGATGCCACAAAGCACGGGCCTGAGCCACCTGCATCCATCGACTTCCTGCACACTTACAAGCTCGTCACTCCATCTAGTGGGGGGTCGCCCTACACTTCGCCTACCGGTACGAGGCTGCCACTCGAGAACCTTTTTTCCCCAACGGTTGTCGGTTGTTCGAGCTATATGGCCGGCCCATTGCCACTTCAGCTTACTAATTCAATAGCAAAAGCAACGTTGGACTATGTCGGTCACTCTGGTTCTATTGCGTATATCCTCATTTCTAAATTTATCACGAAGAGAAACTCCGAGCATAGCCCTCTCCATAGCTCGCTGAGCGACTTTGAGCGTCGTCATACGGCCAGCAGTGAAGGACCACGTCTCGGTTCCGTAGGTCATCACTGGCAACACGCACTGGTTGTACAACTTAGTTTTCAGGTTTTGAAGTATACCTGACGAGAAGATGCGTCGTAATTTCCCAAACGCTGCCCAGCCGAGTTGAATCCGTCGATTGACCTCTCGGTCGAAGTTGGACTTACCTAGCCGGACTATTTGTCCCAGATAAACGTACTCGTCAACAACGTCGAGCTTAGTGCTCCCAACCATTACGGGCATAGGTGTGACATGGACATTAAACATGATCTTTGTTTTGTCCATGTTCATCTTAAGACCTATCCGTTGGGAGGCACTATTGAGGTCATTGAGCATAGTGCTTAAGTCCTCCAGCGATTCTGTTCCACCCAGTTAGGTGTTAGGATAAATAAATAGGGATAAATGAAAAACGACCATTATATGTCGTGCTTCAGTGTAATTTTACTAAATTTTATCGTTAATCTTAATAGTAGCTCACCACCATTATTACGTAACTACATAAATTGAACTTATTATTTTTACCAGTGTCTTAAACGATCGTTTTTTAGTATTTTACAATAATATACAAGTGATAAGGTTATTTGACTATAAAAACTATGACGTCATTATACTACATTCTCATACAATTTCAAAGAAATATTTGTTTTGACAATTTGTAATAAGTATTTCAACTGACTAAACTAATTACTAGTGTCACATACCCAATCATCGAGAAGCTGTTATCACGTATGCAATTTTTCAGATTGTCCGGATTGTCACCATTTGCGGGCAACAATGATATCGAGACGCTCAAGAATGTGAAGGCTTGCGACTGGGAGTTCGATGAGGAGGCCTTCCAACACGTTTCAGACGACGCCAAAGACTTTATTCGCAGGCTGCTTGTTAAGAACAAGGAGTAAGTTTGGAGTAACTTTTACGTAATAATCTAATGATACTTTCCGTATTAATGTGTAATGAGCATTTACAAGAATGTAGAGAATATAAATAGTTTAAAGTGCGAACATACACTTTGAATGTTCTTGTTAAAGTGTAATTAGAAGTACAAATGTGTATGTATATATATATATATATATATATATATATATATATATATATATATATGTGTGTGTGTGTGTGTGTGTGTATGTGTATATACAACATGTAACATAATTAAGGCACCTTGAGAAAGTACTTTGTTCAGAATCGTCTACTGAATCATTTTTATTATAGGTAATTTTTTATCCCAAAAATAATTAAAACTACGTAAATTACGGTCACACTAAATCTGTACAATCAGTAAAATAAAAACTGAAATGGACCGTATATTAAGGCAATAAGACTATCAAGAGTGCAGTTTTATTTGTATTATTACTAATTCTGTCATTCAATAAAAATAAAGAAAAATGAACTTTATTTCAAGCACGTTAAAGAACTTTGCGTTCGTGGATTTGTACGGTGACCACAACATTCTTCCGGAATTAGTATAACTAATTTGATAAATAATCATTGCATAAAAATGTTTAACTAAAAATTCAGTGTATGTATTATGATTATAACTAGTGATGCAACAGAACTCTGTTTCTGTTTCCGCAACTGCGGAAGTTCTGTATGGTTTTTAACATCCGTTTCTGCTTTTGTTTCCCCAAGTTTTATAACGGAAGTTTGAACGGAACTCAGCGACGCATCCACATAAATAGATTCATTGTATTTTTAGTTAATTAGTGATTTAAGTCGTGTGTGTAATTTAATTGCAATCATGAAGCCAAAAACAAGTTTTTACCCCGTGTGGACTCGACTTACTCGGGAAAAGGCTACACACAACTACCGCTTTAAAGAGCCATCTTAAACGCCAAAAAGTTTGCTGAGTTTTAGAAGTCAGTTGAAACTGTAAAACTTTTATCGCAAACTAAAAAACAAATGATCAGTCAAGGAATTGCATATCTATTTATTTATAAAATGTATTCCTATGTTATAGTTAAAACCAAATTTTAGTTAAAACGTGTTTTCTCCAGTTAAAAATAGTTTTTAATAAATGCCTTTGTTATAACTTAGATTTGCAAATTAATTAGGTAGTAGTTTTGTTTGCGTGAAGTTTATATTATTTATTTTTTACTTGAAGTATAAATTAATTATTTTTATTGATTAAAACTACTTTTACGGATTTTATCGCGTTTATTTATGTTATTTTTAATACCCGACATTTCGGGTGCTTTCCAGCACCCATGGTCACGGTAAAAAATAATTATTTTTTAAGAAACTTTAATGAGTATTTTGGATTCAAAGTTTATTTACGTCGTACTTTCGTGCTAGGGCTTTACTAAATTAACTACTCGCTAAACCTAAATGTGGCTCTTTAAAGGGTTTGCCCAAATTTCAGTGCCTATTTAGCTTTGGTGTATAGGTGTCCCCAGTGAGCAATAATTGCTATAGCAATAATTATTATTTTTCGGAGCTGGACTTATATATGAAGAACACTGGAACAGATTGTTAGGAGTAAAAGTGGCTGAACTACTTTTCATAAAATATAACTTACCGCTACTTAATTTTGAATGTTAACTAAAAGTTTTATTTGTAATTTTTTAATAAGTATTATTTCCGTTTCCGCATCCGTTTCTGTTTCCGTTTCTGCAAAAAAATATTTTTAACCTCTGTTTCCGTTTCTGCTTCCGATACGACACTTCCGTTGCATCACTAATTATAACATAATATAGGCCGGCTGGAAGAAATTTCTTTATGGAATAAGCAGTGCCTTTGTACATAATTATGTTTTTACCATTTTCCTATCAAAGTATGTGTGTACATAAACTGTTAAATAAAATAAAATAAAAAAATACACGTGTTTTTCTAATTGATTGTAACTTGTTGGTGCGCAGGAAGCGCATGACTGCGCACGAGTGCCTGGCGCACGCGTGGCTGGGCGGCGGCTCAGCCTCGCGCACCGCGCCCCTCCCCGCTCACCGCTACGAGCTCATGCGGGACCGCCTGCGCGCCAGATACCAGGTAACCCAATATGCACCTTATTACACACTCGTTAACGTTTATATTTCTTCGTTGTCACTTTTAGATTAAACATTTACACAATTGAAATGTTATTATTGTGTACGGAGTGAAACTTCTTTGCAACATATCATTCTTATTTTATTGTATATTTTACATAAATAGGTTAAATAATAGATAAATATATTAATAAATGATATTACATGATTATACATGCAGCCATGGCGGTGAAATGTTACAAGAAAATGTGACTTTTCTTTAATACCATGCTAAATAATATGCAAATTTTCTTGGGTTTGGAATGTTTTTCTAATCGGTTAACGATTTATAAGTGAAATGAGTTTTTAAATGTAGTATATAAATAAATAATCATAATAATATATATCTACAATTATTAATTTCTATGTAATGTAGTAAATGTATAAATTTGTCTAAATAAATATTATATAATGTAGAATATTATTCTAGTTGTAATTTTTCTAAACCGGATACGGTAGTATGTATGTCAACAATTCTATAGTTTCAACATCTGTAATTACAATATACTAAGAAATAAACAATATTCTATTCTATTTCGAGTACATGAAGAAGTTTCACTTCTAAAAACTCAAAAAATATTTTTACACGACACTAATATTTACGCCACGTTATATATTATACACAATAATAGGTAATACAATACCATAGATATTGTGTCTTGTGCTGGTATAGTAATTTCACAAGTCCCAGAAAACGTACTAATTCTGATTATTAAAAACTACTTACTGACGATTTTGTTGAAAATGGACTTAATGGAAAAGTTTTACAGGTTTTAAAGATTACATAATGGTAAAAAATACATGATTGATATTGCTCCCTGGGCATTAAGTAAAAACTATTATACATTAACCTTATCCGCTATAATTTACGGGTTATATTTAAAAACTCATTCAATTTATCCAAAGTCCCAAAAATATTGAAATTCTATTAATCAAAAAATTTATTAGTTTTTATTAAACTAATTGAATAAACAGAGTATTAGCTGTAATTTATGGGTTATATTTAAAAATTTATTCTATTTATCCAAAGTCACAAAAATATGGAATATTTTATTAATCAAAAATTTGAATGTTTTTATTAAACAAAAATTGTATAAAAAGAGTTGTAAATTAAGTTAAAGAAATCTATTCACTTGGAATGTACACAAAAAAAACTTAACCGTCAATATAAAAGAAGAATTTTTATCATAATAATATCAGCCCATTTCTTTAAAATGTAAAAAAATATCTTCTAAAGGACATATTTTCCACAGAACTGGTCGTCATTCGTACTGCCCATCGGCAGGCTAAGCGAGTACAGCTCACTGCGCAAGTTGCTCATCGAGAAGTGGAAGATCTACGATGGACAGTTCGGTAAGATCCAATATTTACATATTATAAACTTTTTTTGATTGTTTCTCTTCTCAACTTCTAAATTCAACATTTGACTGTTTAATTTTGTAATAAATACTTAGTTCTTGTCAATGTATTTAGAGACCTTTTTTTAACCAAATTTTGTTTAATTACAACTTTTACACATTACAAAGTATACCTAATGTCGTAGGCATTATGGTTTAATATATATGCAAAAGAAAAACAAACTTAATTTGTTATCTTCTGTCTCTGTCTAGACCGTCGCCAAGCTGCACCACGCTTCGTAATCAAACCTCAGTCCGCGTTCTGCTACGAGGGCCAGTCAGTGAAGCTGTACTGCCGCATTGTGGCCTGCGCTACTCCTACAGTGACGTGGTCGAGGAACAACAGGGAGTTACGACAATCCGTCAAGTTTATGAAGAGGTGAGTTTATAAACAAATAATACTTAAACCCTAGTCTGCCTTAATTGGTTAATTAACACCAGCATTAATAATTAACTACATTTTTTTTAAGTAATTAAACAGTGGCATAAAAAGTGGCCTGTTTTCCATTTCAAGTTCGATTTTAAATTTATATTATTATTTTTAGTATTTAAAATATATAAATAAGATTATTTGTCTATAAAAACTATTACGTTATTACATTGTATTCTCATACAATTTCTATAGAAATGCTTGATTTAAAAAGTTTAAATAGAATTTCCGCTAACTAGAACGTCAAATACCTAGTTGTGGTATATCAAACGGTGGTTCTACTTGCGTAAGATGTCCCGTCATTTCTTTCTATATTGTCTAGTTAACTACTGGATGAGATTGGGGCAGTATGTGACTTTACTATATACCACCGGCTACATGGCGTAGAGTTTTAAACAGTCAGTTATGCCTGGTAGATCTACGATAAAGCTATATTATGGTTATAGCAAGAATGGGTCGGCTCGACCGCAGAAGGACCAAACTCTTACAGAAAAACATCGTAAAATAGCAGCTTAATACTGCTGTGTTTCGTATGGCGAGTGTAGAGAACCGGAGACCCTTTTTTTACTGGAAACGAGGCATTCCTTCTTAGTCCTCAGGGATGACAACGCATCTGCGTTTTGATTCTTAATCGAGGATAAGTGTAGATGTCTATGGGCCACAGAATCCACTTACCATCAGGTAGACTGTGTGCTCGTTTGACACCCTTAATCCATAAAAAAGGAAATGGTCTATTGCAGAACATCTGTCTCCCATTGTAGACTCTGTCTTCATTATTTCTCCAAGCAACACGCTTATTAGTGACTGCGTATTTTATACTTTGCTTGTTTAAACTCCATGTAAAATTAGCTGTGTTGTTGCTACGGAAGAGGTTCTCTTTATTTTTATATTTCGTCTTATGGGAAAACGCAATTATGGGAAATCCCAGAAAGAACTCTACTTTCAATAGATAGCGGTATAATTATATATACCTAGTACCTAACTGTCCGTAAAGTTGCTAGAGGTCTGTATTCGTACTGTGCGCCAATCCGTCTGTCTAGCGTGGTACTAAGGCAAATCCTGTCAGCGGAAGTAGCCTATGCCCAATGTGGACTTCTGTGATGTGGTCTGATGATGATGATAGACAGTTACATAATCAAGAGTCAAATCAAAATATTTTTAATTTAAATTGGCCTTTGCTTTAATTTCTGAAAGTCTAACTAAATTACGCCATCGCTTCAATAATTCTCTTTTGCGGGAGATCTTGAGAGAAGAAACGGCGGGGAAATGATAAGTAACAAGTAATATTCTATTTCCTTTTATAAAATGTAATAATACAATTTCAATTTATAAAATGCATATACACAAATCAAGTAAATCTAAGAATGTGCAAATGTTTCTTAATGATAAATTATATATTTAACTTACTGTGCCCCGCGACTTCGCCCGCGTGTAATTTATTACGATTGGATTTTATGTTGTTTATTTTTTTTACGCAGAACCATAGTTCTTTTTCAAAAATAAACGTAGCCTAAGTTACTGCATATAATATCAGCTTTCTGCCAGTGAAAGTCCCGTCAATATCGGTCCCGACATTTCGGAGATTCGCCGGAACAAATAGACACACAGACAAAACTTTTAAAAATTGTTGTCGTTTTAAGTACCGTATATACTTAAAAAAAGGAAAAAGCTGTTATTTTGCCGTTACAAACAGATACTTCAATTTAATTTAATAAGCAGTATTACATTTGGCATGTTAGAACTATTACTTATTCTGTGTTTTTGCCATGAGTAAAAGGTATAAAACTGGTTTATAGTGATTTCTATATTATTTCACAAAATCGAATCTTCAATTTCGAATCCCTTTCTTTACTGAATAAAGTTAAAATTTCTTTGGAGTTATTGACAGAATTTTACGGAAATAGTGATAGTTAACTTAGTGGTAGTTTAACGTACGTTAGGACAAACTTAAGCAGATAATATAGTTTGGCTTTTATTGTAATTATTGTAGATCTTTAACAATCTTGAAATAATTTTACTTAGTATTTGAGGACGAAAAATTCTAACATGATGAAATACAGTAATCACCATCATTATAGCCTATAGAAAGTCTATGATTAAACATATTATCCATAGGATTATCCTATAGATTGCTTTAGAAATAATTCGGAAATTAACCATAGTAACTTGAAAAAGCTGAGTAATAAATGTAACCTATAGAAGCATATACAATTTGACTTTTGTTTGTGCAGGTACACTGGCAACGATTACTACTTCATCATCAACCGCACGAAGTTGGAGGACCGCGGTGAATATATCATTCGCGCGGAGAACCACTACGGCTTCCGCGAGGAAGTCGTCTTCCTCAACGTGCAACGTGAGTAACCGGCTTTATATCATCTCCATTTGTTTATTATATGTTTAAACATTGTGCCGTATGTCCTCTTAGTTCTCAAGGGTGATAACACATCTGTAGCTGTTTTTGTTTGAAGTTGATGCAAGTGTCTATCTGCTATCGTAGCCTTTTACCATGTGGTTGATTTTTAGTTAATTTTTTATTTTGACAAAAAATACTGATCACCTATTAAAAATATTTTGTTCAATCCAAGACATTTTACGTATAAGATAAAATTGACTCATATAATAATATAAGGTCCCGGGTTCGTTTCCCACCAAGAACAAGTGTTTGTATGACTACAAATAATTGTTCCAGCTCTGTAGGTTTATTTTTGTGCAATTCAGGCTCGTTAAAAGCCGAGAAAGTCCTAATATGGCTTCCTTATACAAAAATATTAGAACAATGAAGGTTCTGGTAAACTATACACGATTAAATTTAAAATATTAAAATTATATTTAATAAAATATATAAAAGTGTGTCATCACTCAACCAACACTTATGAAGGTAAAAAAAAAAAAAAAAAAAAAAACCCTAAAAAAAAAAAAAAAAAAAAAAAAAAAAAAAATAAAAAAAAAAAAAAAAATATAAAATAAAAAAAAAAAAAAAAAAAAAACATGCGCAGGAATTTCATGACTTACACGATTTAGGAAGTGAGATATCCCTCCCCTCACAATATGACAGACCAGGCGCTCGCCGAGTTCCGCCGGTTCCGTTCCCTTTATTGTCAAATTTTTATAGACTCGAACTAAAAGATTAGCTGTGTGTTTCGTATGATACGTACAGCAAGAGTGGATAATTTACCAGTGTCTGTCATTCCGTATGGAATTTTAAGGCAAGAGTTAAGCGCCCATTACATTATCCAATTTGCAGAGCGCTAGATTTAGTGCTGCAGCGAACTATAAAAAGAGCTCACTCATTACACTAGACTAACTAGCGAAGCTAGTTAGTTTAATTTCCTTTCATTTCTGTAGTGATCGTCGTCCAAACCGCATCTTTCAAAAAGCGCCAAACGAATATGGTACTTTAAAACCACCAGAAAGTTGGCGTTGCTTTAGCAATGGTGTCAAGTTTAATGATAATTAATTTAAAAAAAAAAACGGAAAAAATGTTGGGTGAAAGAATATTTATTGCTGAGACAAAAACTGTCAAATATTACGTTAGTACTCTTATTAGTTTGTAGTCAAATATGAACAATGTGAATCCTTTGTAAAGTTCGAGAAGCACTTTGTTTCCATCATTTCTTATATCTTTGTTTTTATAATCCTTATGTTTTTTATCCCAAAGAAATGGCATGTTTTGTATAATTCATTTAAGAGCACTTCCTTTTCCTTCGTCGATGGTTGCGTCACGTAACTTTGATCATATACCAAAAATACGTCCTATTCGAGCGCACGCCGACTACTGACTGACCTAGCAAAGCTAGTGTTTAGCACGCTAGAACGCTTTACACCGTGCTATTTAGTGCGCTAGCTAGTGTACGATATGAGCTAGCGCGGCAGAGTCCATGCAATCGCACTAGATTGGATCACTAGCTGTCTAACTGCCTTTACACAATACAAATTTAGTACGCTAGTTCACCTAGCGCTCTGCAAATTGGATAATGTAATGGGCGCTTTGATATGCTTCTGTTACGCTAAGACAGTCTGATTATACCATTTCGGGCTACATCACCACCTTTCACCGCGTGAAATTGTAGTATTACTACGATAATACTAACGACCTGCCCTGGCTTCGCACCGGTGATTTTAACAATACCTACCGGGTCCAACTATAGGTAATAACCATCCAAACGAGCCCATATTACCCCATAAATATTCCATCAAGATCGGTTAAACTGTTTAGGAGGAGAAGAATTACAAACACGTACATCGGAATTTTATATAAAAGGATGTATAGGTTCTCGGTACCTCATTCATTGTGTCACAATATTCAAATTATAATATAGTTTAACCGTAATTTTGTCTGTTCATGTACAAATCCATATCTTAAACTTAAAATAGGTTCGTGGTATCATTTTGTGTAACTGAGAATATCCGCTTGCTCAGCGTGAATTATTAAGTGTCCGCCTGATCTCCGTAGACAACAATTGAGCGATAAATTAACTTGCAGAAATATTTATAGCCGTTGCGGCCAATAAATGTCACATCAAACGACACCTCTTGCAAACTTATACGTGTACTTGTTAGCACCTAATAGTAACGTATGTTATGTAATACTAAATTAGCTATCTATTTTTCTATATACTTATTTATAATCGCATATTTGTGAGTAGAAAGGTAATGATAGCCCAATATATTCAGTATTTTTTGTATAGTAAAAATATTAATCTGAATAACGACAGGTACTAACACACAACTTTATTTTTAAAATGCAAGAGAAATAACTAGAGATGCCGCAAATACTCGCTATTATTCGGTATTCGGCATTACTCGGCAATTTTTTGTTACTCGTCGAATAGCGAGTAATAGTGTTCATTATTCTAATTCGACGAATAGTTATATAAATAAAATAACTTATATTAAATGGTCAGAAAAACAATAGACATACTCAAAATAATTACTTGTATTTATCTTTTAAAGAAAACACACTTAGTATTAGTATATAATTATAAAAAAAAAAAAAATAAAATATAAGTGTTAATATATAACATCATTAAAAATATAAAAGTTAGCAAAAATTAGTCATGTTGAAGTTAATAAGGCTTTTTAATTAATATTCAAAGTCTAAAAGAGGTAGATTGTGGTCACGTCTGGGATCGAGTCGGTTGCATTTTTTTCGTAAATCAAACTCCGGAAGAGCCTCAGGAAATAGTCTTCTGAATAAACAGAGATTGCGGTGTGACTTAGTATATTTTAGCAAGCTTACATAAAATTGGGAATCGATTCTCATTGGTACTCAAAGATCACCATACATTTATGGGTTTATACTTCTGTCAGCCTTTGCTAACCTGTAGTTAACAACTTCATCAGCAATGGCATTATTGGGTTGCTCTTTATTAGGCTGCTTTGTTCTCGTAGATTTAGATTCATCGAAATGTGAAAAACGAAACCACCCCTTTCATTGTCTAAGCGAGATCGTTTGGATGCCATTTCTTACACAAAATGAGGTTATTCCCCGTAAAATATGTTAAGTACAACAAAAGGGTTGCCATGATAATAGTAATAATCTTAGACTTTTTTAGATTACAGTAACATTTAAATGATAGGTAAGTTCTAGAGACTACTAAAAGAGTAATATTACTATTTGATAACAAATAAATTATTTTGTATAATCCTTTTTTTTTATGTCGATAATAATAGCTAGTATTCGACTATTCGCCATGAAGAATGGCGAGTAATCGATATTCGACTATTCGTCATTAAAACTATTCGCGGCATCTCTGGTAATAACGTCCTTTTTAATGGTTGGTATATTTTGACGTTCGTAATACTTACGACTTAGTTTTTATTTATATTAGGTATTCGTAATACTTAGTTAAAAAAAAAACAATTTCAATTATGCCTTCAATTAAAATTAGTCTTTCAATCCTACTAGTGAGATAACGAAAAAACTCTGGTGACTGACAAATGTTAGTACAGTACACCTGCAGCCAACTTCAAATAAAGCTACAAAAGCGTGAGGTTTAAAATTGTATGGCTCATATTCTGTTATTATACTGGCTCTCAATACTCTTCACACTGTAATACAGCAGTATAAAATATGTGCTAGCGTACTCGTAGTTTTGTCGGTGTTATTGTGGAAAAGTCCTCGGAAGCTCAAACCGTATTTTTGAATTATTGATTTCAGCGAATTATCTTTGTTCTGAATAAACTATGTCGCGGACATCAAATTAAAATAGTTACACTTATTTATTCTAACACCCTTCAAATAAATTATAAGGATACTATTAGTAAATTATATTGTAGTAAAAGTAATTAAGGTCAAGTTTTGTTACTAAGTGTCGTAGAAAATTAATTATAGGTTACCATGGAATTGGGGTATAAATGCAGGTAACAGATATAACGTGCGTTTAAATAATAATATTATAATATAGGTACGCTGTGACCACAGCAATGTGTGACTTTAATTCAGATACTGTGAAGTGGTTTCTTTTTAGTTTACTTACTGGTTATTCTTTAAAATAGAACGCAATTCACTATATTCTCATCCCATTTTTCGACACTGTTTGCAAATAAAAATATATTTCGTGTACACGTTTTCTGTTCAACAACAAAAATTGTTATTTGAATGTTGTTGCTTTTAAAACTTAATGTCCGAGTTTAAATGAATAACAAAATTAATAATAATAATAACAATCATTCGTGAAAGCTGTTAAATCTCTAGGCGCTGTTATGTTTTCTGATCACGTGGTGAAAGTACTGAGAGCATCTTACCTCGAAATCGCCAGTACTCACAGTACAAAAATGGCGGCGATTTATGACTTTATATTATAATTATATTTGCCTAGGATACTGCGGCAGTATACTGACAGTTCGTAACGGAACGAACTTTCTGAACAGTGCTCGCAGTGTATATCGGAACGCAACTAATTATTATTCACAATGAATTGCTGTCACTTTTGACAGCTTTCGTTTTACGTCACCTTTTACGACACCCACGGGATGAAATAGGGTGGTGATTATTGAATTTATAAGTTCATTCAATTGTAAATGATGGATTTTAAATATTATTGTTTCCTTTCCCAATAGCGGTACCACGCGTCCAACGCCAACCACAGGCTGAAGCGCCACGTCGCCGTGAAGCGCTGCCGTACACGTTCTGGCAGGAGTCGAGCGAGACCGCGCCTGCGTTCACGTTCCAGCTGCGGCCGCGTGTCATGCAGGCCCGGGACACCTGCAAACTGCTCTGCTGTCTCAGCGGAAAGCCCACACCTACTGTCAAGTGGTTAGTATACTTATAAAAAAAACAGTTTTAGCTATGTCGTATCGTCATATAATTATATGTATTGTGTGCATTTTGGTATAGGTATGTATAAAATACGAGTCGTGTTAGCTTATATAAATTTTACAGAACGAGTGCAAACCGAGATATTCCTGCGGGGAATAATATTATTATTGCAATTTTAATTACTTATTTATCACGTGCTCGGCGGTGAAGGAAAACGACGTGAGAAAACCTGCATTTCTAAAGATATTACATTTTGAAGACATGTGAAGTACGCCAACACGCACTGAAGCAACGCGAGGGGTTAATTGCTTCATAACCCTGACAAAATAAGAACCAACTTTTAATGTAAATGAGCTATAGTAGTTAGTTAAGTAATTAATTAGTTATTATACTTTAAAAATTAGTAATATAATGTTCAAATTTTACGCAAAAATAAAATGGAAAAAAGTAACTCTACAGTTTCTTGACGGTTTTCTTTTGGAGATATTAGTTATAGTGTTACTAGTTGATGTTTGAATTTCGTTATTTGAGTTTTAGACGACAGCCATCGCATACACATACAATTTGGGCCTTCTTTGAAGTCAAGAAAATTTTATTTTTATACTGCTAATTGTTAAAATTATGTTTAGAAGTCTTTCGAAAAATTTGTAGGAACTTAAGTACTGCGATGGTGTAGCCTGTTTATTGCTAATGTAGTTTTAGACAACATGAACAATTTAATTGAAATTTAATCTTAAGCAATCGGGTAGTTCATACTTCTTATTTTGGAAAATGTCCACTAAGTTCTGTAAGGAGATCATTTCTTCCTGCCCTTATCCCATGTTATTTTGGGTCGACATAGCATGTTTTTCTCTTCGGCTCTGCTCATAAAGAATATTTTCTCCCAGGTATAAGGATAAGAGAGAGCTCTCTAAATACGACTACACGATGAGCCACTCGGATGGTGTGGTGACCATGGAGATAATCGACTGCAGACCTGAGGACAGTGGCAAATACACGTGTGTCGCCACCAACGTGCACGGCACTGACGAGACCTCGTGTGTCGTCATCGTTGAAGGTCAGTTCGCGAATATGCACTCTATTCAATAAGTTATTAGGTTCACTTTTGTACTACGCTGTAAGAAACTAATATGTTAAATTACTTTGCAATATTGGGGCTAAAACTTGATAGTTTCAGATCTTTAGTTTGTAAGTTACATTAACAATAACAGTTATAATTAAGTTTTACTATAAGGCTGTATAACTACAATTTGTGAGGCATTTTTTTCTTATACCTTAGGCACCATGTAGTGGTGGTGTAAGAAGGCGCTACCCCACATCATCCTGTGGGTGTCGTAAGCGGCGACAGAGGGAAATAAATCAGAGAAGGGCAGCAGCTTCTTCCTAATATCAACTATGACAAATATTCCCCCTTTTAGGCAACCTATGTTCAGCAGTGAACTTTAATAGGCTGTTACCGTGACAAGTGATCTGTAACTGTGTTGGCTGCAAGTGTTAATGAGTTGTCGTAGCCATTTACTAAACTAGACTACTAGATTGCCTCATAGGAGAATACTTTTTTTATAGAATAAGCCCACAGTAGACATGTGTCGATCATGCATGATTCGTTCGTTTGAGCTGGTACACTTAAAAGTATTGATGGTTCATTCATTTGTTTTTGAATGTACCAGTACAACCAATCATAAACAAATGACGGTACCTTTTTAACCCGCGATTCGTTTGGATTGTGAATGAGCCGCAAACCGACCGAATCCCGAATGATCTGAATAAACAGGCGAATCGAATTAACAATGCAGACTGCAGAGCATAGAGTAGAGTAATATATACACAGAACATTTACTACACACATTACACATTACTCCTAGCGGAGAATATATACAGAAACTGCAGAGTATCAGGAGTATTTATTATTTTAGGTTTTTTTTTCTATATGTTGTTACCTAAATTAAAAATCATTTTACATTTAAATCTATGAGTTAAAAATATCGTTTTGTAGAGTTTACTAAAAATAACACTTCAAAAGATTTTATGATAAATGACTTATTTAATGATAATTTTCAACCATCTTATATAAGTATAAGTTAGGTAAAAGTTTAATTTCATAGCAAATAAATGTTTCAATCCCTATTTTCAGACATGTAAAGTAAGATGAAATTGTGTATGTTCAGACTCACAGAGTGTTAGGAGTGAAATTTAACATTAAGCATATTTATTAAATATTTAAAATATATGATAACTTGAGGTTTTTGTGTTTATGTCATCTAGCGTCGATTGTCCTTACCACCTTGAAAGTTAATAAGTTTAATTCGATAAAATGACTTTATTACCTACATCATGTAGTAGATGGCGCTATTACAAATCTTAAATTTTCGGTTCCCAATAGATCTCACAGACTCACAGAGTACTGGAGCCTGAAATGATCCATTTGAATGATCGATCCGAATGTACCAGTACGCGTGACGAAATGTACTAGAATGATTCGGTCGCTAGAAATGAGTGATTTACACATGTCTAGCCCACAGCCCACCTGATGGTAATTGGATGCTGTGCCCATAGACATCTACATTTATCCTCGATTAAGAATCAAAACGCAATGCGTTGGCACCCCTGTGGACTGAGATGGATGATTCGTTTCCAGTAAAACGGGTCTCCGGAACTCTACACTCATCGTACGAAACACATCAGTATTATATAAGCTGCTATTTATACTGGTATTCTGTGATAATGGATATTTTCCATAGTTGCCGCACCTGTTAGAAGGATTGGCAAACGCAGTTTTTTTTTAAATTTCGTGGCTGTTATTAGAAAGACACTACATACCCATCTATTATCTGTGGTTTATTTCCCCTATATTGCCTGTTACGACACCTTCGAAACGATATGGGGCAGTGAATATTCTTACACAGTCTCTACACGGTCAAATAGTATTGAAAAGTAAAATTTTCACCACAAGTATTGGCAGTTATTTATTATTATCGAACAGCTATAAAAAGATGGTATTAAAATCTATTTCCACCAATAATTCCTTGTTTTTATATTACATTTGCAGGCGAGGTGATAAGTCCCGAGCAGGCTCAACTTGCCCATAACTTCTTACATTCGGGCGACCGCCGATACATCGAGAAACCACTTAAACCTGCGCCACCACCTATCATTACCAAAACAAAGGTAAATATTATTACCATTGACAAGTATTGCCTCCAAATTATGCAATTGCATACATTGGACTTTACTAAATACGATTAAAGTCAATTTTGGTCCTCGAAGCCGGATATAAACAATGAAGAAAAGTACCACGAATATTTTATGTTATAATATTGGTAGTCGAGTAAGAAAAAACACTAAATAAATTGTATAGAATAGTGTGGCATTTATACCATAAATTTCGTAAGAGTTAATTAAAAAAGTGCCTAAAAAGCTCTTGGCCCCGACAGATTGTGGTAGCCATTGCTGCTAGTATTTACTAGATGTAAAATATTCATACCAGTTTGATGAGGAATACATAATTTATTATTATTGATTTTATTTTTGCTATAATGATTTCTTAAGTTCACGCAAAAAATACTACACATGGGATTACAAATAATTTTACGTAATTCATCGCGTTTCTTTTTAATCTTCTTAATTCCCAACGTTCCGGGCATTTTACAGCATTCATAGTCACGGTGTGGAGCGCAAACTGAGGGTTTTGACTTCCTTATGTCATAGTTAACGCGAGGGCTTCTTTCAACTTTTAAATATCTACTTCATTTTTTTTTTGTTCGAAATATATAATTTTATTTAAATCTGCAGGTGACAATAGACCCGCCGAGCAGGAGTCAACAGCCTAGACCAAAGTACTCGCCACAGAGCTCCTTAGAGCCTGGTAAGAAGAAATACGGCGCCAAGCTGGACTCTGATTCTGCGTCGTCTAGGTCACGAAGTGCTACCAAGGAATTAGTTTGTGAGTAATGATTTACCTACCTTTAGATAGAGGTTTTTAATGCCTTTGGTCAACGTATGATTCATCAGTGTAAATGATAGGTCTTCCTTTCTCTCTATATTTTTTTTATCTTTCTCAGATATTCAATTTTTGAAATCGAATTTATGACTGCTCAATTTAAAATTTTCTATTGGTTTCTGTTTGTTTCATTTAAAACCTATTTTTTTTAATATTCGCCTGAGACGCTGCACAGCTGCTAAGATCTTTGGAAATGTAAGTCACCTGTAACTTCCTTTGCAACTTGCCTATGGTAAGCAATTCTTTTTCAGTGACGTGAAAATTGTGGATAATTATTTTATAACAGCCTGGTTAAAGCTGCCAATGTCTGGTGTTGATTTTTGTTTGATTCTTTTATATTTGCTGGAAGTTCGGAAGACAGTAAGATATTCCTAATTTTTTGTATCGTCTCACTGTAGACTCGGAACATTTTATTGCCACTGCGGTCCGTTTCATACATTGTTTTAAATTATCAACTGTGTTATTATCAGCCTCCTTCTTCATAAAACAATATACGTCATAAATTATTTATCTATGTAAAACCATTTCGTAATCAAAAACTTTTGTGCGCGATGGTATTTTGAGTACGAACGTATAAAACGTACGTTACACGAACTCAGCGCGGAAAGGAAAGGTCGACTGATGAACAAATAGTGCATCGGCAAGCATGCGTCTGGTCTATTTGGTGGTATGAGGTTTGGCGCGTGATTTACCCGTCCCGCGCCGAACCCCATACCACCAAATAGACCGATAAATGCGCAGCTTGACCATCAGCATTCTTTTTACATGACGTGACCTATACTTTGAGGTAGACATGGGTTGTACTTGCAAAATCGAGTACCAGGGCTGTCATGTACGTCCACCTTCAGATACCAGCGCCAAAAACCAGGCTTCGAGAAACTTTCAAGTATTTTCTTTTTGCATCGAAAATTGATCCGTAAGATCATATAAATAAGGAGTACAATCGCATATGCTAAAATAGTAAACTTTCAAGCCTTGTTGGAAGAAAAAATACTCGCATAGAACATAGATCCGTAACTTAATATAAATAAGAAGCAGAATCGCGTTTAAAAAATACTTTCAATTCTTTAAAGTAATTATACCTTGATAGAAAGTTGATCCGTAACGGAATATAAATAAGGAGTACAATCGCGTCTAGTGTTGATAGAGCGAGAATATTCAAATACTTTGAAGTTTTGCGAGTATTTTGGGTTGGAATTTGGTCGGCGTACTTGCAAGTAAATACCTGGTATAAAAACGTGCTCGCATAAATACCTATCTTTCCTACTTTGAGAGCAGTTTAAAAAATCTTCAAAATATTTTGTGCATTGACAATCGCACAAATATTACGAAAATCTCTTTTAAAAGCGAGTTACTGAGATAACGCGTTACTCATGTAGTGACTTAACGAGTTACTTATGTAGCGGGTTACTGATGTAGGAAGTTACTGATGTAGCGAGTTACTGAGGTAACGCGTTACTGATGTAGCGACTTATTGACGTAGCGAGTTACTGATGTAGCAAGTTACTGATGTGGCGAGTTACTAATATAGCGAGTTATTGGTGTATTAAAAAAGAATGTTTAAATATGTTTACGTGTGTGACAGTGCCGGCGTCGGACTCTACGATGTGCGCGCCGTCGTTTGCGCGCGCGCTGCCCGATGCGCTGACGGCGCGCGACGCTGCGCCGCTGCTGCTGTCGTGCAGCGTGCGCGGCGACCCCGACCCGCGCGTCGAGTGGTACAAGGACGGACAGCCGTTGCACTCCTCTGAGGTGAGCTACCTACCCTACCTTACCCTACTTCAAAACTGAACGTTCGTAATTCTACTGATAACTCTTGTTACCCTGCTTTTTGTTCAAACGATAACGTTTACGATCTACATCGTAATACACATATTATGTATTTTCTCAATGATTCAGTTTGGAGGAAACAGTTATAATTAGGTGTCTTTATTTATTTAACCTTGTACAATTTTATATATCATTATTTATTTCCGTTTTGTCTTGAAATAAGGCATTCCATCTTAGTCCTCAGGGGTGACAACGCAATCTACATTCTTAATCAATGACAGATATAGACGTCTATAGAACACAGTATCCACTTACCATCACATGGACTGTCAATTTATTACCCTTATTCTTTAAAAAAATCTAAATTTTCCCCTAAACAGTTATATGAAAAATATCCTTCCATCTAAGGGTGAAAAAGGGGGGATGTTTTTAATAGATCTGTTTAGACTATGGACTACATTGTATTTGTCAAAAGGGCCAAAAAACATTAACTTAATAAATAATTTGTATAGATATATTTTTTTAATTTCTTGAAGTCGTCTTTTATTTTTATTTTAAAAAGCAAATTTGCAGCCTGCAATCGTACCCCAATTACGCACAGGCCTCCTCGCCGACTGAGACGGATATAGAGCGCCACGCTGCCATTGTACTTTAGATGCTCTCAAATTATTTCATTTCTGAAACATGCAGGTTTACTAACGATTTTTTCCAACACAGCTGAACACGCGGTAGATCAGTACTTAATTACAATTATTAACAATTCAATTTGTGCCAGACCTGTGACACGTTTGAATACTGATTCAACTAACGCACTCAACAAGAACCACAGGGTTTTTGTTACTTGTAGTGTAATGTATATAGCACAGCTCTCTGATAAAGCGCTGGTAATGATGAAATAAATGCGTCTAATATATTGAACGCAAATATAACACTTTTTAAAATTACTACAAAATTGTTTCCCCACAGGTTGTGAATCTCAAGTACAAGAACGGCGTCGCATCTCTGGCTATCAACGAAGTGTTCCCTGAAGACGAAGGCGTGTACTCGCTGAAGGCCATCAACAGCCAGGGTGAAGTCGAAACCAAATGCAAAGTCACAGTAAAAGGTTTGTAAAACGATCATAGACCAAATATTGTTATTTATTACTGATTAATTGAGTCAAGCGTTACTTTGCAAGGGTTCACTACATTTAATACGCCATTATCATCATGATCACCGTCATCGCCAGTTTTTTTTTAAATTAGTTTGAATTTTTATCAGGAAGATTTACTTATTTTAATTTAATTTACGTATTTTAATTTTTGACCTACCCAGAATGTACTTACAATATCTTAAACTTTTGCAATGGTATGCTTGAGTTTGGATTTCATTTGATTATTATTTTTAATCTCAAGTAAATGGTACCCAGCCATTTTCTTTATTGAAATAAGAATATTTTTAAATAACCTCACGAGTTTTCTTAGGTAGGAATCAATGTCCATTTGGAATAATTTGTGGTCGAATAACAGGGGTGACCCATAACATATTCACAAACTTCAGACGTATGCAGACTATAATGGCTGTAGTATTAATGTGTCGGCTTAACGGAGGAAGGACCACCCTCACAGAATTTCAGCGTAAAATGCTGTCTGTGATTGTGTTATTATTTTTTAAAGAATATTAACAATGCTATAAACATTACTAACATTCCCCTTAACCACTCGCGGTAAGCTTAAATTGCCTGTGTCAATTGAAATAAAAAAAATATTATAATCATGGATTGTTTATTTCAGCCGCAGATGCTGCAGCATCAGCTGGATCAGGCAAGTCTGGGGACAAACCTCCAAGGATTGTAGACCACGCGGTGTCGCAGGTCGTCAATGATGGAGACTCTGTTACACTATCCTGCAGGTAATTATCTATATAGAAACAGAAACGGAAACTTTTTATTCAATATAGATTATAAATAATACTTATTAAAAGTCACTTTTTTAATTTACCATTTTTAAATATTTTGGTACACCCCCCTCCACTTAATTTTCTTATATATCAGTTCTTTACTCAAAGGTTGTCTGGACGGAATAATTTTTTTAAATATTAAAGCTGTGATACCAATCGTTACCGTCGTACAACTCTCTTAAATTTCCATATTTAGTGTACTCTAGAGACTTAATGGTTGATTAATGATTGATTTAAATTTTATCAGGATCGTGGGCGCGGAGAGATTTGATGTAGTGTGGCTCCACAACTACAAGGAGATCAAACCGTCGAAGGACTTCCAGTACTCCAGTGAGGCGAATATTCATAAGCTTCACATCGCCGAAATATTCCCCGAGGACGCTGGTGAGTAATTCATTACACTTTATAGCACACCTGTTTATATAAACTTATGCCGTCTTGTCTAGGCTCGGGTTTAAATTAGAGTCTGTTTCAATAAAGTAGACCCGTGAAGAATTTGCTAACTAAACTTCACAACTGTAAAGTATGTATTTCGACAGCAAATGTTAAATTTCGCGAAGTCTGTGGCGCCGCAACTTAGGGACTTCTTTTGTGATAAAGACTCATCTTTAAACCTCGCACTGTAAGACTGTAGTTTTGATTACTTTTTGAATTGAAATTTCTTTGAGGAATTTTGTATATTTTTATCTGAAAACAGTCTAATGTTCTGCGAAATTACCTTTTCTTATTTTTTTTTTTGAAGTGAAAACTTCTTTAGTGGCGTTGTACACTTTTTTGTAATGTGTAAAAAAATGTTAACTCGCGTCAGGACACGTGACCTGATCGAAAATTCGTAAGACGGTTGGAGAGTAGATAGTACGCCGCGTTTTCTGAGAGATAAACTTTTTCATGTAATATAAATTGTCATGTTTGTGTACGATAGCGCAATAAATAAATATTGTATTCTACCACATAAATGGTAGTACTTTTATACTGACAACTAAAGCAATTCGTGCAAAATTATTCTCAAACCATTCCAAAATATCAAAAATGCACAACGTTAATATTCAAGTTTTCACTTCTACCGGCACTCCCGGAGTGCAACCCGTCGTTTTTTTTTATTTTATATTAACGTTAAGATTTTCAAAAGTAGTGGCGCTTACGTAATCACTGAATTTAAAAAAAAAAATTGAGTTTTCCGAGTTAGTTTGTAATCTATCACAAATTTATTAGAATAAGATCTTTTGGCTTATTCACATACGGGATCATTTATGAAAATATATGTCCTTAAAAATAAAAAATAAAATGATCATCGATAACAATCTAATGATGTTTTTTTTTTGTTATATATTTCCCCAATTCTTTTTTAACAGGCGTATACACATGCGAGGCGTTCAACGATGCGGGCGAGTCGTTCTCTTCGTGTACACTGGTTGTCTCAGTGGCTGGAGAGACTCCGTCCGCGCCGCAGTACACTGTCTTCCCGGTATCAACAACTGTCAGCGCCTCCGAGTCCGCCGTGTTCACAGCTGAACTGGATAAGGTGATTGGCAACTTCCTTCTGATTTCTTACCCCCAATTATGCATTCGGCTTCCCATTAAATAGTTAATTGATAAATTGACTGCCTCGTTGGTCTAGTGGTTGTAGTAGTGCGATTACTGATCATGAGGTCCTGGGTTCGAATCCCGGGTCGGGCCAAAAAAATCAATTATTGTGTTTTTCTGTCAAGAAATTCTCAGCAGCTGCCCGGAGTCAGGGAAGTTGGCGGTGTCTCACCCCCGTGCCTCGGAAAGCACGTAAAGCTAGTAACGTGGCTTTGGTCTTACGCCTGATCTCACTCCGGTCGTGTCGGTTTACCGTCCCATCGGATTATGAGAGTGGGAATAGAGAGTGCACTTGTGCTTGCGCATACACTTGGGCACTATAGTCATATCCTGCGCCGATGGCTAGTCTCCGTTAATGCAGGCCGCCGTGGCCGAAATTCGGTCTGGAGGACATTATTATTAAATAGTTAATTATAATAAAATTAGTGAATTTTAAACTTGCATTTTGTTTATAAAAAAAATTATTTGTGCGATTTTTTGGTTAATTTCTTGGTTTAATTCTTAAATTAATACGCTGATGATTTTCTAATCATAAAATTTTAAAAGTGATTTTAATTTCGTCTTTATTTTAAGGTTAGGTCTTATAATGACTAAATAGCACATTTGATAACAATATTGTTTTTCTCACAGCCATCACTCCAGCTCCAGTGGCTAAAGGACGGCAAGCCGATCGACGAGAGCTCATCTAGATATAACTTCACAATGGAAGGCAATACTTACCGCTTTGAAATTTCCAAGTGCAATTCAGAAGACAGTGGGCAATACCAGGCGCGTGCTGTGGGACAAAAAGGAGACTCTTTAGCTGCGTTCTACTTGAACGTGGTTGACAATTAAATCTATGCTACCAATATCCCGAACAAAACAAGGACTGACGATAATATATTGTAATAATAATATGGTACTCAAGTAAGCCCCTTGCAGTACCCTAAGACTTTACATATACCTAGAACTAAATGAATCTCTGATCGATAACGGAATATGATTTTTTATACAATTCGGAGTCTATTTAGTGTAAAGGAGTTTTTATATATATTATTTATTAATTTATTAAGTAAATGATAAGTGTTACACCCTATCGAATGCCTATGAGAAGTCGCTTCGAAGATCGAATCCTCGCTCTCTAGTCACTGTTGATGTTTAAATGTTATTTTATTTATTGTCTGCATTATCCGTTGTTATTTTATTATTTATTAATCTATCTTTCGTCTTTTAACAGAATTTAATCGCTGCTTCTCAATTATTCTTTGAAAATTCGAGCTTGAACCTAATAAATATTGCCTTAGATTTAGGTCCGGTCAATTATCTGTGACGACCGTCATTTAGATATTCTGTATGCCACCACAGAGTATCTTCTTGTACGGTCGTTTGTTAACCGACCACAATCCGTAATATTATTTTTATATAACTGTATTATTTAATTGTACATAATTTATATCATGTGACAGCGTAATTTTAAATAAATATGTATACCTGAAAAATATCAATGTTGTTTCATTTTATTTCATCATCACCCCCTCGAAGTCTACCGCTTGAGAAAATGTGTCATAATAGTCAATTGTGAGAAATCAACAGGTTAGAATTAAAATTATCCGGTGATGTTTGCGCCAATAGCTCAGTGCCTGCTACACTTTACACTGCTTTACCGGGAAGTTTTGAATTTTACCCTCGAATCTTTTAATGTTCTATTTATCATTTAATCTTTTTCTGTTCGAGAACGAAAAATTGATCTCTGTCACGATCATCCTGTCTAGAGTCGAAAATGAGTTGACCTAGATGTATCACACTATCGCAGAATACTAGCCGGGAAATGTATAGACAACTGTAGATCCTTTTTACTGGTAATTCTTTATACGATGATAGATGTAGATGACTGTAGGCTTTCGTATGTACTTACCTTTGTCAATCGATAATAATTATGATGAAGGTTGATAATCTTCGAGAAAGATATTCACAAATTTACTATAAATTTCTCTCGGTAATTTATTGTTTGAATACGAATCGAACAGTAAACAAAGACAACTAGAACCACTTCTTTATCCGAGGACATAATTCACGAAGGTGGTGAGGCAGGCAGACACTCCTATATTTATCTTCCTCATCACTATTACAGCCCCAACTGCTGAACATAGGTCTCTCCAAAACAATGGCACCAAAACACGAAACGGTTTCATGCATGGCATACAAGGTCGTCGCTTCAAATAGTTAGGAGTGGTCATATGTTCCGCTTACATTAACTTATACTATCCATTAACAATTAAAACCCGTGCGTCATCCCGTGGGTGACGTACGAGGCGACAGGTAGAAACTGAAACGGCATTAGCTAGCAGAATCTTCCAGATTGTTATCAGCTCGAAATAACAAAAATCCGCGGTTGCAGACCCACGTACCAAGTGTAGCAACTATGCTGAATATCTCTTCTATGGGACTATTTGTTAGGAGGTACCATTCCTGTATTAGGGTCTGAAAGGTATACTAATATCTTCCAAACCGATTTTCGGTCACGGCGGCCTGCTTCAACGGAGACTAGCCATCGGCGCAGGACAGGATTATAGTGTCCAAGTGTATGCGCAAGCACAGGTGCACTCTCTATTCCCTCACTCTCATAATCCGATGGGACGGTAAACCGACATAACTGGTGAAAGATGAGGCGCAAGACCAGTGGTAAAGCCATCCTGATCGCTGCGTACTTTCCGAGGCACGGGGGTGAGACACCGCCATCTTCATGACTCCGGGCAGCTAGTGAGAATTTCTTGACGGAAAAACTCAATATTTGATTTTTTTGGCCGACCGGATTTGAACCCAGGATCTTATGATCAGCAGTTGCACTACTACAACCAATAGAACAACGAGGCAGTCAAGGAAAGGCATAGGGAGCTAATGTAATCACAATGTTGAGCATTCAAGCGAAAACGTATTTGCAGCCTCCTTTGTTTATAGTTGGCTGCAGGTGTTTATAGACTGCTGTAGCCACTGAGCAGGTAGACTATAAGAACGTTTGTCACCTTAATTTATAAAAAAAATATCTTCATGAAGAGGCCAGGGTTCCGCAGAGGATTTTTGATAGGATGTAAGTTTTTGAAATCATGAATGACATTAATGATACATTCTTCATATATGTATGTTTGTTTGCTATGTTGTAATTGCGGTTATGTATATCACGTTACATTACATAGTTAATATGTGATTGTAATCGAAAAATATGTATGCAAACTAACATTAACATGTCTTATCACACGGCAGCTTTACCATAGAACTCTGCTTTCACAAGAGGGTGGGTGTAAGTTCTACCCTCAATTTATTTTTATCTTTATTTCTTCTCCTTTATTTTTGCTTTTAAAAATGTAAGGCCACACAGGGATTTCTTCTGTATTTCGGAAGCGTAGAACAAACATCCAAACGGTAAAGAATTGTAGGGCATACACACACCTGTTTCGTGCGAGATACATGCCCGCGTCTCCATCGCGGGCAACGCTTTGGTACCTGTATTAGACGAACTTGGATGGGACAGCATCGATCTATCGTAGCGGGGTATTACATAATTGGACTTATATGTGTTACTTACTGTAATAAACATCGAGATTTGGTGGTTAGCTACACGCGTTAGAGCCCATGGACTAGATGTTGCCAGGTGTTCCGAATTGCGCGGGACGTCCCGATTTTCAAGTGTCTGGTGACACGTCCCGATTCACTCTTGATCGAGACGCCAAATGTCCCAATTTTTCACTAACCTTAGTCTGTACTTTAATCCATAATTTTGACAACAAAAATGATTTCATCTATTAGCTGCTACTACATTAAAAAAATTTACTACGATATCTTTTCACCAGTCGAAAAAAACACACATAAAAGTTGTGAACAGAATTGTATTAAAATGAGTGATTTAAAAAATTCACAGACTGCAGGGAAAACAAATCGTTCAAAAATGTTTTGTTTTGCCTTAAACGGAAAAACATAGACGAAGGAAATGCAGTTTTTCCTATGTTTGGATGAAAACATTTAAACCGAATAATAATTACAAAGCATAAAAAGGCTACAAAAACCTGTATTTTGTAGCCATTGTAGCTGTCCCGATGTGGAAACCAAATTCCCGATTATTTTTACCCTCCGCCTCGAAATTTGACTTGCTAGATCTGGCAACACTACCATGGACTCAAACTAACTTAGTTTCGTGAAATAAAAAGGTACTCTGTGATTCCTTCCACACGCCCCACACCCACACTGGTACAGATTTGTTTGCAGTAGCTGTTCTAGCACGTACTATGTAGTGCATATTAAGTACATACTTCAATGTATTACATACACAAATTGCACATGGATAAACATCCAAACTCAGTACAAAACTTAGTAAATCTTACAATTACTTGTTCCGTGCGCGATTCGATCCCGCGGCCCCGTGAAGCTGAAGCTAAACGAGTAGCCACTGCGCAACCGAATCGTAAATATCGTAAATAACGAAACAATAAATTCTTTCTGATTGGGTTTAAAGATTTGGAAGTTTTATCGAGCAGAGATCAACTTGAAACACGCGCGGAATGCGCCTCCCTACCCGTCGCCGGGCTCGCCGCTCACGCCCTCATCGCCCCAGTATGGATAAGTAGATATCGCTAATCCTGACTGTCTATACTCCTTGACGTTATTAGAGCCATGTCTCAAATTTAATTCTGCGCGTAGTATGATGTTATAGCACATAAGAACTAGAGACAGAACGAAATATGGGTAATCCTTCCGTTTCCCTAGTAGTTTTACGTGGTAGTTGTCGATATAGTTATGCTATGTAGATGTCTATAAGCCACAACAACACATAGGTGTACTGCGTGCTCGTCTGTGCCTTATCCTATAAAAACAGTTAAACCCTAAAAAGGCGTACTCAAGAGTTAAGATCTTACCGCGGGGTGACAAAGCGGTTATGAGGTTATGACGGACTGCCTACAGCGTAAAATGCAACTGTATTGAATATTTTAGTTCTTTTTGAGGTTAGGGGAACGCTTTCAAACACTACCACAGTCCTGACACCCGTAGTCCTAGTCTACAACAGGTTTCTTTTTAGTGAGGGATCGTAGATGTAGTAGACAAGCGTCCTTCCAAATTGAAGAAGGGGTTTGCAAAAGGTGCTGATAAGCATGTGAAATATTCTTATGTGATCGGTTTTTGGAATCATTGGGTGCGTTTGGCAGAAAAAAGCGCTAGCAAGCGTTTACAAGCGCTGAAATAGTTTTCGGCCAGGAAACGATTGCTACTTCAGTAGCGCTGACACAATCCGCCATTTTGCTTATTTAATTTGTTTGTTTTGAAGTAGAGTTTATAAGTTGTTTTGTGCAATATTAGTTTTAAGTAATATATTGGCATGAATAAACATATACATGTTATTAAAAATTCATGATTGGTAAGTTTTTAATATGAATACTTTACAGACATATATTTAAATTAGGTTAGGTTCCCCGGTTAAAACTAACTTCGTGTCCTAGAGGAAAATAGCTACTTACGATTTGATAGCGCTTACCGCTTATGATCGCCATTTTGCTTACAAGCGCTTGCTAGCGCTTTTTTCTGCCAAACGCACCCATTATTGGTCGTTACAATGCTGCAATCAGATTTATGGGTCGGATCTCTGTATGTCAACGATCCGAAAGATCGAATCAAAAGAAATGGAAACAACAATTTCAATATTTTAATTTTTATGAATAACATACCAATTAAACTAACATAGAAATTAAATTAACATAGAAAGTTTCAATGGTTAATGAATGTTATTTTTTTTTTGTTTATGTGTACTGCTTAAAATATTATAATCTATTATGATATGAAAAATATTTAATTATGACATGAAAAGTATTAAAAATGTAGAATGATTGTCAAATGATATGTAGATTTTATTCGATTTTAGTTTTATTTAAGTCAATTGCATGTAAACGTAATTCTTCATTTTGTGTAATTAATTTTCCAATACAATGTACTATTGTTATATGGAATAAATGAGTATGACTATGACTATGAATAAAACTTCAAAGTATCATACTTGCTAATCGTGCTAATCTTCAATGTCAGGAATAAAAAAAAAATTAAAAGACTATTAGACTATCTAAACTTCGAAGTGTTAATTATCTGTATACCTACCCGCAATTGTCGGGTCCACTGATAACCAGCGCTGTTGTTTTGGCAACAGCATAAGCTGAATGAGGAATTCATTTTAAATGTAATTTGTAAATAAATATACTTCTGATAAAATATGTTATAAAATATAGTTGTTATTTTAAATTATTTAATTACTGATTTAACTTTGTGCCTAATTTTGTATGTAGCGTATTTGCAATAAATATTTCTCCTTCTTCAACTTTTGTACGTAACATGATAGGCACCAACGATAGTGTAATTCGCAACTTCCGTCGTAGATTTGGTTACATTACATCTTTGTACCAATTCTGCAAAATATTCCGCACCAACGGATCAAAGCAATGCCGAGGAGAAAAATGATTATAAGTGTTTACATTTTATAATATAAACAAAGTTCAAGTTCTGACCATGACTACATGAGTAACCATGACCGCCCGCCCTGATAAACACAGTTTCTTGACAGTTTATGATTAATTCGATCATCGCGATGAGATTTCTGACGTTCGTGCATCGATTTCTTAGAAAATCGAATAGTTTGGAATTAACCCGAAAAAACGTTGGTTCGTATGTTCACGATCCAATCTTTGAAAAGATCAGATCGGATTGGCCCATCCCTGGTTGGTGCCCGAAACACCTTACGACTCATTACATGGAATAAAGGAGGCATGGATATGCTGCTCCTATGGCTAATACTTCGCAGGTTGGTCATAATTATTTTTCCTTATTTTTGAAAACGTTACCTCCACACTAGGATTTTCTCTTGTATCGTAGGGGCAGTTTACACACAAAAATTTCACAAGGATAAACTTCCAGACCCGGAAAAATTATTTGCTGGTTCACAAATACCCATTCCGTGTGGAATTAAAACCCACGGCCTTTAGCGCTGCAACTAATTGCTAAGTCACTGCGCCATGGAGCTGTAATTGGTATCGGCTTGAGTGTTTTATTCAAGCAGCTTAGCTGTTAGTAAGAGGATGTAGTAAGAGTACTTGACTCTTACTACATCTAAGACAAAGAATTACTGAAGAGCACGATTAAAAATGCAAATTTAAGTTAATGATTACAGCTTCTTTTTTATATAGAAGAGGGCGTAAACGAACACGCGGCTCACCTGATGGTAAGTGTTGAAGGCCGCCCATGAGCTACTATAACACCAAGAAATTGAGTCTCGTCCAGACCGCGCCAACGAGCGGTCACGTCCGCCGGTCGTTGACTCCCGCCCGGGCGGGAGAAGTACAGCGCGTCACTTCGCAGTGGGTGCGCGCGCTGTGGGGCCAACTCGGCTTGCGTCGAGCCTTGAGGACGCCCCTACCCCGCCCGGGATGAAGATTACCCAACGCTGCGCATCATCTACACGCTGGGAAGCGAACTCCGAAGGCCCGGCGCGCCCAAGTGCGCGCGCCTGTTGGTGAATTCGGCTCCGCGTCGAGGTACTCTCCGCGGGACTTTGAGGTTGCTGACCCTTCGGCAGATTCCCTTCCCAGAGGCGCGAGATACGCCAGCTTCTGCCTTGGAACACCAGGCCATCAGCTAGAGCCAGGAAGGAGCACTGGAGGCCCGGAGCAGCTGAAACGCCCTCCTGTCGGCAAGATTGGCCCTGCGTCGATTCCCATCCTCAGGACTCCGCGGGGCTTCGAGACGGCCGACCCTCCGGTAGCACCGACCTGGTGGCGCGCAATACGCCAACCAAGAAAGCCAACGATGCCGTACGGCTCCCAAGACCGGCTCATTGTCATGAGCCGTGAGGATCACCCGGGTAATGGGGGACTCCCCGAGGCCCGAAACCTGCATGGGATGAATAAAAGTAGTCCCATAGCAGACGACAATCAACAACCAAGAAATTATAGGTCCGTTACCGGCCCTGTTAAAAATTTGTAAGCTCGTTTCTTGAACGACCCTTAGTCGTATCGGTCGATACCACTGAGGAACGTTCGGATAGAAAACTCGTAGTAAAAAGCACAGGTGGACAGCCAAATATCCAGATGTAAAGTGAGGTGCGTTGATGGAATTTGGCGGCTGAAATTAATTCCATTTTCATTATATAGTCTATAAATACTTAAATATAAATACATAAACACCGCCACAGGACAAAATTAGTTCGCGGACACAATCGAAATTAAATTAGGCTTATGAAAAACGGACAGTTTTTCCGCTGCAGAAATTCGCTCGTAAGCAGTTGTGTGAATGTATAATATGTTGTCACCTGTGTGCGAAGATTAAATTATGTAAGGCATTTTATTGCCTGTACTTATCCTGGTTCTCTTGTTTTTCAAACTGGGACATGATAGTGAGAACATTAATACTAATCATCATTATCATTGCAGCCTTTCAAAAGCATTGAATTCAGCCAGATTGAGCTTATCAATTTTATTATTATTATCGTACCTAATACATCGGTTGATGTTTCATTTCACAGCTTAGTCATCTGAAATGATTTTACAATTAAGCTAGGATCATGTGTTTTTCTAAAATATAAATTTTTTCAGTGGCAACAAAAAGAAAAAAAAGTCCACTACTAAATATAGGCCTCCCCCATGTATTTACTCATATTTGATTTTGCCATAGTTGTCAAGCTTGGCAGATGGTTTGGCAATCGTAGTTTTTTTAATTATTTTGAGTTGCCATCAGGAAGATGCTGCTGACCATCTCCTGTCTCATTTTCCTCCGTCGCCTCTTACGACTCCCACGGGATGCTATGGGGTTGTGGATTACCTTATGCCGCTACTACTACACTACATTACTACTACACGACGAAAACGTATTTTGTAAGTAATCGCTTAATATTAGAAATATTTTGATATAAAAATATCTGGTAGGAATATAACATAATGGGTAACTGACGTCGAGTAGTATAAATTCGCGGTTTTCATAATGTGATCTCAGAGTGTACGTGATGATTCTTGAGCCTTATTCATCAGCCTGCAATGTCCACTGTTCAACTAGGGCCTCCCCGGTCACAGGATTTTATTAATACGGTCGCTTGACGGGCGAATTGACGAGCGCAGTTTTTGTCTATTTTCTGTGATGTTGGTGCTGTTAGCCTATGCGGTTCTTACAGCTTCATCTGACTCAGGGCTGATTAAAAAGGTGATGAGGATGATGATGATGATGGTTTATGATTTGGTTACAATCAATCCTGATGACGCCTCTGTGGTTGTTCCTGAGCTATCTAACCACTGTTCGAGTGGGGGAATGCGGATCCCCGCCCCTGACTGCTCAGCTCGTGTGGGTCGATGTACTGAGCGGTGAGAACCGCCCGGGTACACGGGAGTACGTTGTGTACGCGATGTGTGCTGGAACACGTCGTGCCCGCCTACGGGTGCGAGGCGCCCTATCCGTTATCCTATTTATGCTTGTATCATTTGGTGTAGGTGTTTGATGTGCCTTCGACGTTTGAGTCGATGCGATCGAGCGAGACAATCGCAATATCAGACGTGTAAGAGAGATGATTATACCGTCATCTATCGGAAGCTATAAGATTTTTCTGACATTTATCACTCACAAGTCACGAAACTAAATGGTGTGATCACATGGCCTTAACAACAGTTACCGGTGATCAATCGTAAGATACTGTGCAACCAAGTTTCCAACACCATAAGTTTTACATTAAATTTTACCGACGGTATAACTGCGGCTTCCCGCGGCGGGAGAACCGTCCGTATAGCATAAGCCTTATATAAGCGTTCCGAACGTGACTTAGCACTAACTCGCTCCTTATTCAAAACACAGATCTTATTTTAAAATATGAAATCCTGAGAAACGAGTTGGTGTTATTTTTTTTCATTACTTTTTTCAAATTCAGATCGTAAGAGCGATGAGTGGAGTGACGTAGCGCGTCGGATTATATTCTTTATTATGTTAATGGAGTTTTATTTTTCTTTGTATCACTTTAGTTTCTGAACTATTCAAATTTAAAACTAGTTATGTGAGATTTCATGTTTTGTCAGTACACATAAAGCTATTTTTGTCGATTTTCGAGGTTAACTTTTACTTAATTTACTTTTTACATTGTCGTTCTAAGTCGTGTAAATTGTAGAATGCTTTTGAAAAAAAGTATGCTTATTCTTTAAATTAAAATAAAAGTACAAAAGAAAATTTGACTGTTTCAACCTTACTTAGCGCCTAATTAGTAATAGTAATTGGGAAAATACATAAAACTATAAAAAAATCAATACACTACAATACGCTACGCTATTATCAATACGCTACAATAAGCTACGCTATTATCAATACACTACAATACGCTACGCTATCAATACACTACTACACTCTGCGCTACAGCAGCAATATTGCCGCACCGCAGCGCATAAGTTCAGCCAATTTATAAGAGAACAAACTAATTTTGGATCAATTCAAAGAAGCAAGATGTGATCACTTCATACAAAGAAGAAGGAACAGTTCTCTGAAATTTGTACAAATTTGATCGCAAACAACTAAGTAGTTCTAATATTTTAATCTTAATAGAGTTTAACAGTTATCGGGATAGAGATTTTTTTTAAATAGGGCTCTATCAAGTGATGCCTATTACTAAATGAGCTGCTGACTGACGACTAATTAAAATCACACTAGTAGAATCGATATATAATAGTTATATATCAAATATACAACATGTAACAAAAATCCTGTGGTTCCCGTTAAGTGCGTTAACAGAATCAGTATTCAAGCGTAAAGAAATATTAAAAAAAAAAACACTTTAAAATAATTTTAATAAAAAAAATAATTTGCAAATTGTATGTGATTTTATTATCTCTGCATTGGCCGAGGAATAAGGGGATTGCCAAAGACCCCGCATTACCGATACTCGTGTGAGGTAGAGGAAATAAAATCACATATAATTTTCAAAAAAAAAAATAATTTTAAAAAAATACGGTCAAGTTTTCTAAAAAATAATTCCTTATGCTTGAATTCTGATTCTAATAACACAGTTAACGGGAACCACAGGGTTACTGTTGCCTCACCTGTTGCCTTAGGTTATTTATAATTAGTTTCTTAGGTTGATAGTAGGCTTAGTCTGTTGTATAATATAACTAATTATTACAACCACAGTCGGAGGATGTCACTACAGAAAGAAGTAATAAAGTGGTACGAGGATATCATGAGTCTTTGGGAAGATATCCCTTGTATGTAAGGGTAGCATGCAGTGTCAGTGCCCAGGCACGAGAACAAAGTCAATTTATTCATTTGAATATTGGTATCTTGAACGAAATTGGTATGTATGAACCTAGGATTTAGTATAAAAGTAACTAAGGAGACCTGATTTTTTTATAAAATAAGTGTGACAAACGCGCACACAGTCCACCTGATTGTAAGTGGTTGCTGTGGCCCATAGACATGTACATTTATCCTCGATTAAGAATCTAATCCCCTGAGAACTAGGATTGAATGTCCCGTTTCCAGTAAAAAAGTGTCTCCGGATCTCTACACTCACCATACGAAATAAAGAGCTGACCCATTCGTACTACAACCATAATATAGCTGCAGCGTAGCTCTAAAATAATGATGGTAAGCGAATACTATGGTTTCAAGTCCATAGACCCCACGTCATAGATTTTATTTATGAAATAAGAGCACAAACGAGCAGACAGTTCAGCTGATGGAAAGTGGATGCTGTGGCATATAGCAGACATGTACATCTATTCTCGTTTCACAATCAAAATGCGGATGCGTTGGGGTGACCCTAAGGACCTATGACATGAAATGCCTCGTTTCCAGTAAGAAGGGTCTCTGGTTCTTAGCACTCAGCATACAAAATATGCTGAGTGGTAAGAACCAGAAGTTAATGCTGCTGTTATTCTGCGAGAGCGTGGTACTTCCCCGGTTGAGTCGACCCATTCTTGCTAGAATCAAAACGCAGATGTGTTGTCCTTCTTAAGGACTAAGATGGGATGCCCCGTTATAAGAAAAAGTGCGAAGCACGTACAGCACACATTAAAGTGAAAGGCCAATATAAATAATTGTTGTATTTGTTATTATTCAAATTAAAACAGATAGACCAAGTGCACGCTAAGCACAGTTAGTTTCTCATCCATTTGAGATCTTATAAAGAAACGTATACCTTTTTTGCTATGATAAAGTACTAAAAATACTTAATAAGAAAACCTTTGCGATGGACAGACAACGAAGTGATTCTATAGGGGTTACGTTTAGCTATTTTCAAATGACTTCCGTGTATGATTGCATTCAATTTATCCTAAACTTTATATTAAACTTTATTACGAGATAATATTTAAATAGACCCATTCAGAAAGCGCAGTAACACAATCTAACACACCAATTAAAGATTCGTTATGACGCTGGACTACTATAAAACTCGTGTATAACAACCAATTCATATACGAAATCATAATAGTAAAATTAATGCCCAATAAAACAGTAGCGTGGACGCACCGGGGTCTGACCATTAACCCGTGTTCAAAATGCTATTAAAAACGTGAAATTAAAAAAAGAAAAAACCGAAGACAAAAACGGAACGCGCACGGCAAACGAAACAAAAAGTATCATATCTCCATTTCATATTTCAATATTTATCACGGGATCGTTCTTTTTCGAACAAAATTCGAAAAGGGTATGCTTTGGACTTTTTACTCGTTGTCCGTTCGGTTTCTCTTATTATAAATGAGCGAGGCCGGTCGGATACATTTTTTAAAAATCATTCCGTTTTTGAACTTCTTACGCGATTCTTGGCGTTGTAGCGATGGGTTGACGTTGGAACAATGTGGATATGTCCATTATAATTATTATTTGTATGTTTATAGAAAATTATATATAATATTATATGATTTCTATTAAACACCGTATTAATACAGATTATACACTTAACTTACAATAAATATTTTGAATTTCTGGCCCTGAATGTTTGTAAGTTCTTGTATAATTTATGTTAGTATAACGCCTGGATGATACAACAGATTTTTTGGTACTTATTGGAGTTTACTCCTTAAAAATAATTCCATATCTAGTGCATGGTATGAAAAATAGATGGGTAGTAAAATCAAGCGTTAATAAGAAATAAAGCCATCACATAGCGCGTATATAAAACGTCTGCATGATACAGTGGGGCTCATTTGAACAGTGGTGTTCATTTCTCCATATGAATCATTTCATATAATTTCAGCGCACGGTACAACAAATAGATGCGTAGTAAAATCAAGCGTTAACAGGAAGTAAAGGCATCACACAGCGCTTAAGTAAAACGTCTGAATGGTACAGTGGGGCTCATTTGAACAGTGGTGTTCATTTCTCCATAAGAATCATTTCATATAATATTGCGTACGGTATGAAAAATAGATGGGTAGTAAGATCAAGCGCTAACAAGAAGTAAAGCCATCTCACAGCGTGAAATGAATGAAGAAAGAATGTCAATATAAGTAAATATAATATAGATTCATTTACTTCTCGTACATAATTTAAAACAATCATTTTTCAGGAGTTAGCTCCAGTCACGTATCGCGGCTGACAAAGAATTTACAGATAATATTTAAAGAAACGGCTTGATGATTATCAAGCATGTATTATGTGCAAAATCGCATATTTTAATGCAACACAATTGAATAATATATGTAATAATTTAAAAAAATACTCGGGAGTGTCCTCTTTAAAATAATTACAATTTAATGATGTTCCTCGCGCATATTTATATCTCTTTCTTTAATACTGTTGTCTCCGTCTCGCATACAGACGCTGTCGTTTTAATATATCTTTTCTTGAATGCATTAATCTAAAACGATCTATTACGGTTCATTATTTTATTCTAAAGGTTTTTATGTCTGTAACCAAATACCGCAATAGCTTAAAGAGTAATATTAACATCGTATTCAAAACTTTATTCAAAATACGCTATTCATACTTATCTTACCAGCTTTTGTAATCCTCGGTTGGATCCTTGGAAGTACACAAACTCCCTGTAGAAGAGACACTTGTTCAGAAGTGACCTTTTAGGGCTGAAAAAAAAAGAAGATTAATCCGTCCGTTCTATTACAAACTATTAAATTCCACTGTTGAATATAGACTTCACCCATAGAATGCCACAGTTGCCACGCTTGGCACGCAGGTTGGCAACGGCAGTTTTTTTTATTTTAAGTTGTTATTACGATGTCACTGATGCCATCTCCTGATTTGTTTCCCTCTGTCGTCTCTTACGACACCCACGGGATGATATGGGGTGTTGGACATTCTGACACCACCACTATACGGTTCCATCAACTGGAGATGAATGTATACAATTAAATTGAAATATCACTAGCCAGAGAATATAAAACAGTTGTGGTGCATCCATAACATAGCTTCAGTGTTACTCTACCACATATTATATTATGCTAGCTGTGCCCGCGACTTCGTTCCCATGAAATAATTTTCTTTAATTGTTTTAAAATGTACCTATTAAGTAATTTTATAAATTACTGTTTCAACTCAAATATTAAATGTAAGATTTGTTTATTATTTATGTGGTAGAGCCATGCTGCAGCCATGTTAGAAGCGTAGTTGTAGCACGAATGGGTCTGCTCGACCGGGGAAGGACCACGCTCTCACAGAATACCAGCGTAAAATAGCAGCTCAACGCTCCTGCGTTTCGTATGGTGAGTGTAGATAATCGGTGAGACTTTTTTTGTAAGTAGATTTTTTCTTAAGAAAAATATAATGACTCTAATACCGAGGCCTTTAAATAAATTATTAAAAAAAAACTTAGTAATGCTGCTATGCAGATATGTATGCATTAAGAAAATACATGGTAAAAAATACAATGAGAAAATGCAAAAAGGGGTTAACTATTATTATTATTAGGTACTCCAGTTTATAAAACTAGAGTTTCTTGTTTTGCAAACTCCAATGATCTTTAACAACAAGCGATATTTTTTTTGAGTTAATAAAAAATGGACTGATTTACTATCTTGCTCTACACTCCCAACCCACCTTGCCGACGTGTTCTGTATGGCCAAATGCTCCAAGTAATGCATGACATCTTGGAGAGGACATAAAACCAGTTGATGTGGGTTGTTCGAATTCAAATTTAATGGTACCACGCTGGGGTTGGGAAAGCGGGTTCACGCATAAAGCTAAGATCGATGACAAATGAGCACACAGTCTACAAAAATCTACATCTATCTTTGAATAAAAATCAAAATGCAGGTGCGTTTTCGCTCCTGAGGACTAAGATTAGTGGCCTGTTACTAGTAAACATGATCTCCGGTTACACTCAACACCCATCCATCTATTACGACCTATAAAAGTCCACTGCAGAACATCGGCCTCCGCTATAGATTGCCTTATAGGGGGATTTTGCCATAGTTGCCACACATGGCAGGGGTTGACGACCGCAGATTATTATTTATTTGTATTCATCTGTTATGAGGAAGATGCTGCTGTCCATCTCTTGGTACAGTTTCCTTCCGTCGCCTGTTACGACACCCTGGGAACGGTACGGGATAGTGGGTATTCTTACACCGCCACTACAAGATTAACCATCACACATACCATCTTTTGAAGTGGATATCATTTATTAACGTTGCTTTAAAATATCCTTTCAATTATTAATGTGCCAATTTTCTTGACAGTCGTCTCTTTTTATTGCACACATCAGACGCTTTTAATGACAATGTTCTCCAGATCGAATTTCGGTCATGGTTGCCCACCTCAACGAAGACTAGCCTGCGCAGGATAGGAGTGTCCGACTGTAAGCGCGAGCACAGCTGCACTCTCTATTTTCTCACTCTCATAGACTGATGGGACGGTGATCCGACACGACCGGAGAGAGGTCGGGCGCAGGACCAACGGCTTTACGTGCTTTCCAAAATACGGAGGTTAAACACCGCTAACATCCTGACTCCGGGCGGCTACTAAGAATTTCTTGATAGAGAAACAATATAATTAATTTTGGTCCGAGCCGGGATTCGAACCCGGGATCTCATCTTCAACAATCGCATTTACGACCACTAGAAGGGCTCGTTTATTTGCGCGATTGGTTTGAGATGATTTAAAACGCGTGTGTCTTCAGTAACATTCTGCGGTCGTGTGCGTTTCAGTGTTGCCACATTGAATTACCGTGGGTCTCTAGACTGCCGTCAAAAAGTCCCTAGTTATACATGAATTTATTACCAAAAAAGTCCCCAAATGTCGCAAAATTTATATTAAAAAAAACGCGAAACAAAGATAAAATCGAACAATATATTCATCAATCATTAATATTCTTATATAATTATATATATATACATACAAATCACAATTATATATATATATATATATATATATATATATATATATATATGTATATATATGTATATATATATATAAAAAAATATATAATTTGAAACGAGTTACGAAATTTATATATATATATGCAATATCAGCATATAATGTATAATAAGTTGTATAGGTGATGGAAAGTAGTTGTGCTTTTCTTTACGCAAAAGATCTTCAACGGATATAGTATAGTATTCCTTACGCCTAAAGTAGTCAGGTGGTAACAAAAATTGAAGTAAGTGCAAATGTCGCTAAAAGTCGCGAGAATAATTTTTGTCGCTAAACATTAAATTAAACTCCCCAACTTAACAAAAAACTCGTTAGATTTAGCGACAAAGTCGCTAACGTGGCAACACTGGTGCGTTTCTAAATACAATACACCTAACCTAATTTACAAATCATGCAGTCGAGTATTATAAACTTTATTCTTATGTTCAATAAGTCTTGAATTGCTTAATCTAAATAAATTTTTAAGTTTGTTCGCATTATAACAATTTAAATCCAGACGTAGATAAGCGTAGGATGGATTTAATTGTAAATTACAATTCTACTTAAGTTTCTTTTTAAGTCATTATCAACTTTATGTGTACTACGTATGAGTCATATTACTACTACTGAATATAAGCTAGTTAGGATCTCACTTTCATAGTACATATTATTTCATTTTATGTAGGTATTATAAGATAAGAAAAAAATAGTTTGGTCAATGGCAAAGTTTTAAGACGATGAGAGTTTAGAACCTGCGAGATATATTACAATATCATATAATTTGAGGGAATTTTGCGTAGTTGCCATGAGCAGCATGGCAACCTTTTTTTAGGGGATTACCAGAAGGTCTGGGGGGGGGGCCACAAATATGCTCTATACGAGATACGTTTTTATACTAAAGATGCCGCGAATACTCGTTATTATTCGGTATTCGGTATTACTCGAAATTTTTGTTATTCGATACCGAATATTTGCTAGTACTATTCGATGTTTGGCGAATAGTTTTCTTAAATAAACTTCTAATAAAGGCTTTAAAATATAAGAAAAATATTCTTAGATAATATGTTGAGTTCCAGCGAATTCGAACATTTTGAATTAGTTTATGTTTAGGCAGTTCGAGTTCAAATTGAATTTGAAACCATCAAGTTTTGTTTACCTATCCCGAGTGATTGAAATGTGTCACAATATAGCGGTCACTCGTCAGAACTTCTGTTATTTAGGGACTGTTTGTTATTGCATTATTTATCACCAGCTGGAGAGTATGTATGGAGCAACGCACTGAAGGAAGTAAAAACAAATCCATGCCGCCCAACCTAAACACAAGCGAAATCGATTGGGCAGGAAATCCCCTACAGTATTAAACGCTGAGTATTAGCTGAGTAGTAAGTAGCAAAACAAGATTTTCCCCGTAAAATAGGTACAAGAAAAGGGTTGCCAGCATTAAAAATATAAAATCGGTATAATGTGCGACTGATTTCTTCAACTTCAATGTTTTCTTTTCTCATAACCTTATAAAATTTTGAGATAACAAATAAATAAATAATTATTATTTGATAACAAATAAATTGTTTTTTATATTCCTTTTTTTATGTCGAATGATGATGGCAAATTGTATGTTCAGTTGACCAGTTGATCAGTTAGTTTGTGTAACGATAACTAGGATTGATAAGTGGTGGAGAGTTTATTAGTAACTAACGTAATGGTTTAAAACCTGATATGACTCATCGGTTCTACCATTATATTAAAAAAATCTCTTACCCCTGTCACCCCGACATATCTCTCTTGATTCTTTTGTATTTTTTACGTGGTAGAGCCACGCTATAGCTATATTATAGTTCGTGGGAACGTCTAAGGGCCTCTAAATAATTAATTAAATTAAATTAATTAAATGCAGGATTTGAAACACAGATTTTGTAAGGATCTGCATTCGAAATAAAACCAGTAATGACATGCGGGGGTGACCAGAAAAATCTGGTCTAAGCGGGAGGTGTGGACCACGACGGCGGTGGGGCTGTTAATTACTTCCTACGATAGCACAGGCCCCCAGGTAGAGGCTAATTCAAGTTACGTGGATAAATTCGAAGGACCAGCGGGTAATTACATGTTCAAGACCAAATAAGCTCACCACCTGGTCCTGTGATATTCGGATGCGGGGCGGCGCGGCGTACCTTACGGCGGCGTTACTTCAACAGCTGCGATGCGGTGATTTTCAGCACGATTGGCTGATTAATAATAGTTCTTGCGGTATCACACAGTTTTTTTAGCACGAATGGTTTTTCTTCGACCAGGGCAGGACCACGCTCTCACAGAATATCAGCGTAAAATAGCTGCGTAATTGTGCTGTGTTTCGTATGGCGAATGTAGAGAACCGGAGACCCTTTTTACTGGAATCAATGCATTCCATCTTAATCCTCAGGGGTGACAACGCATTTGCATTTTGATCCTTAGTTGAAGATAAATGTGGACGCCTATGGGCCACAGCATTCACTTACCCTCAGGTGGACTGTGTGCTCGGTTGTCATCCAATGCCATAAAAAAACATCCGTACATCTACATACATGTTCGTCAGTTAAGGCCTACTCTTAATTTGGCCTATGTTTAATATATCGCCTATTAAAGTTTATGTTACTGCCTATATACACCCCACTGCTGGGCACAGGCCTCCTCTCATTTCTGAGAGAGTTGTAAGAAGGAAATGTCCATCGCACTGCCCCAATGATTGTGGGTGTTCTTCACATGTCTTTGAAATATATTTTTTCTTGACATGATATGCAGGTTTTCTCACGATATTTTCTTTCACCGCCGAGCATGTGGTAAATCAGCATTTAAAATTGCAGTTATAAATTTCGTTACAGCGCTTAACCTCTGAGCTACCACGGCTCGTTGATCGCCAATTTAGTCATCTATATTTAAACCCCAGTGGAATACTAATTGTAAACTATATAGAGTCTGTATGCAGAATTAAGTAGGTCATTACAAGTTCCTTTAACTCCGCCTATTCTCCGTATATCTCGTTTTTTTACACGTACTATAGATTAAGAATAAGGATGCCGCGTGGTTGCTGTGAAATCTATTGCCTCATTTCATATAGTTGCCATGCAGTATGAATTTACGATTATGGAGTGTATAGAGAAAGTAAAGGCAATCATCGGATGAGGGATGGGATGGCCACTTTGAATTAAAATTAATCCTGCACGGCCCAAGATTTGTATTTACAATTTTTCTTTTTACACAATAATAATAACACTCTAAATTCAAAAAAAATTATGAAATTTTATCGTTTGACTTCCAATTGATTTTACCATAGAATACTATAATTACATACATAATAGAACGGGGGAGTGGGCGGAACCCGTGTAACCACTAAAATGTCACTAACACGTCAATTCACACGTATAAATGTCAACACGAGATATATTTTGACGTTACAATCGTTTCCAAATTTCGCATGCAAATTATTTAGAAAATGCCAAATTGCACGCTATTTACAAATAAATACGTGTATTAAAATCTGTCTGTCAACACAGCGAATCGGGTTGGTAGTAGTGATAATACGACGTACAAAATAAGGTTGACAGCCATTCTATTGTGTATTATAGTATTCTATGGATTTTACATTCAGTATTATGTTTATATATGGAGACCTCAGAAATGAGAGTACTTTTCGCGTTCGAGTTTTGACGTCGTTGTAACTCAGCAGATACAGCTCGTATTCGCATTGAATATGACTAACAAACACACTGTGCGTTATGAATCTTATGAGTTTATTTGCTTTCATAGTGATATCTTCGGAATACTTCTTCCATATTGTTTACAAAATAAAGGTGAGAAACGAGCACACAGTTTAGCTGATGGTAAGTGAATACTGTGGCTTATAGGCACTTAAATCTACTATCTCTATTAAGAATCAGAATGCAGATGCGCTGTCGTTCTTGAGGGCTAATACGAAATTGTGTTATATTCATTCTTTTGTTTGTTATATATTACATAATTTCTTTTTTTTGACGCTGTGACTTGGTAGTCAGAGTGCTTAATCAGTAAGACCTAGGTATTGGGTTTGATTTTGAATCGTATTTGGTTTGCGCATTAATGTTTTACGTCGGGATTATTGGTGTATTTTATAATATTACAGTTTACTTGATGGTAAGCGCATGCTGTGCCCACAGATCTACATCTATCCTCGATTAAAAATCAAAATTCAGATGCGTTGTTATCCCTAAGGACTAAGATGGAATGCCTCGTTTCCAGTAAAAAGGTTTTTCGGTTCTTTTTATTCGCTATAAGAAACGAAATCACTGTTAAGCTGCTATTATGTGAGAGAGTGGTTCTTCCCTGGTCGAGCCGGTCCTTTCGTGCTTTTACCATAATATAGCTGTAGCGTGGCTCTACGAGTACCAAGTATGAATGCCGCCATCCCACTAAAAACTTATTACTTATTTAAAAATGGGCTTGGGTTAATATTTGAAACGACACTAAATATTAAAGGCAAGCCATGAAATAAAAAAAAACATAATTTATCATATTTTCGGAAGAACAATGCAATCAACAATTTTGTTTTCATCTCCAAAAGGGTTATTTCAAAAAAAATGTAGTCCGGGGCCGCTGACCCCAAGCACTATTGTCTCTGGCCACACAAAGGGCGTTTTAAAAAAGTTCCCGATGAAAAAAGGTCCGATATTCCGTCATTGTGAGCCTGTCATTGATCATTTTTGAAAAAAACTAAGAAATTCCGTCTCAAATTGAATTTGGCCCGGGACGGATATAAATAAGATCGCACTTTCAATGTTTTTCGTGGTTTCTGGTTTTCTTGGCGGTTCTTTATTTTGGAGTTTTGGAAGGTGATAGTGTGGGTAATGTAACATGAGATTATAGAGTCCCCAGTTGCACTTGAATTGGGTCGGCCTTTTTTATGGCTGTTATAATGATTTCTTATATTTACGTGAACACTACTCATTGATTATACGGATTTTATCGCGTTTAATTTTAACTTTTTGATTATTAATGAGAAATAAAAAAGGGAATTGTGTTATATTCAATCTTTTGTTTGTTATATATTTCGTAATTTCTTTTTTTTTTTGACGCTGTGACTTGGTAGTCAGAGTACTTGATCAGTAAGACCTAGGTACTGGGTTTGATTTTGAATCGTATTTGGTTTGCGCATCAATGTTTTACGTCAGGGCTATTGGTGTATTTTATAGTATCACAGTTTACTTGATGGTAAGCGGATGCTGTGCCCACAGGCATCTAGATCTATCCTCGATTAAAAATCAAAATTTAACTGGAAACGAGGCATTCCATCTTAGTCCTCACGGGTGACAACGCATCTGCATTTTGATTCGTAATCGAGGATAGATGTAGATGTCTATGGGCCACAGCAACCACTTACCATCAGGTGGGCTATGTGCAAGTTTGTCACCCTATCAAATATATATATATATATATATATATATATATATATATATATATATATATATATATATATATATATATAAAGAATAAGGATGACAAGACAAAAGAGCACACAGTCAACCTGATGGTAAGTGGATGCTGTGGCCCATATACGTCTATATTTATTCTTGATTAAGAATCAAAATGCAGATGCTTAGTTACCCCTGACGACTAAGGAATGCCTCGTTTCCAGTAAAAAGGGTCTCCGGATTTCTACACTCACCATACGAAACACAGCAGCATTGACCTGCTATTTCACGCTATCCTGTGAGTGGGTGGTCGAGCCGACCCATGCATACTACAACCATAGTTTAGCTGCAGAATAGCTCTACCACGTATAATAGTGTTTTAAAAACGAACAACCTTTTCATTACCATCAGAAAATAATTTAGTGTTAGAGATAATCCGTGTTCTATGATGATTAGTTTCTTAAGACTCTATTGTAAAGGTGAGGTTGTGCTTTGCGTTGCCGTGTGGTGGTGTTGGAAGCATCAGCATTACACCATTTCGTCCCGTGGGTGGCGTAAGAGTGACTATTGACATTCTGGCAAGAGCCCTAACTGGACACTGTTGTCTTAAAAAGCACATGTCCATCCTGGGACTAAGCAACTCAAGGATGTGTCGGTTCTGTTCCATAACGGAAGAAACGCCTCTACACATCCTAACTGATTGCGAGCCCTTAACACGCAAACGTAACACTCATCTGGGACACTATCTACTCCGCCCAGAAGAAGTGAAATTGCTTACGGCTAAGCAACTCTTTCGATTCATTGAAGACATAGGGCTTAGCCGTGAACTATAGCCATAGCAGCGATCACAATAGATCTTTTAGGTCGCAGTGATACTGGTCTCTTTACCTAGACCTGCATAGCTGCTCGCATATAATAAAAAAAGAGTGACTATGGAGAATGCCAGAAAAATGTAATGGATTCCAGGAGATGGTGATATGCCATCAAGTTTATGTCACATGTAAAATACCCAGACCGGCTACGTGCAGCAGCTTCTAACGTCCGAGGCGTCTGATATTGCAAACGGTAATAGGAAGTCAATGGGAGAGGTCTATGTCTAGCGATTGACTTTTACGGGCTGACGTGATGATCAAATCAAACCATTTATTTCGCTAAAACGTGGGCACAGACGGATGGATACAGAGTCAATATTTGTTTCCACATATTTATGATTAATATTATTGATTTGTCTTTCGTGGCATGCGAAATATTGTTTAAAATAAATGTGTTCGGAACAAATTAACCGAGATTAACAGAAATAAACACATAATAGACCATATAACTACCACTGTAATGATTATATTTATGTTTTTAGAAGAACGTAACAAAGTTAGAAAAATAACTTTTTATTTAATTGAGAAGAATCAGGCAAAATCCATCAGGCAAAATGAAAAATGAAAAGCAAAATCAAAATTTATTGTTAAAGTATTGTAAGTAGTATTTATTAGCCACTGCTTTAAACTTTTTTTATTGACCTTAATAGCTGTTCACGAATATTTTTAGGAACTTTGTTATATACCTTGATACAGATTATGGGACAATTCCTGTGGAATAATGTAGTTTTGTAGAAACTTCTACAAGATGGCGTTAGTAGATGATGGTATTGATGGATACATTACAATATGGAGATACTTTTTTATGAAACTTAAGTGACAAAATGAACCTGTAGTCCACCTGATGGTAAGTGAATACTGCGGTCCATGGACCTCCAACCAAGTTTCTAACAATGAAGCCTACGTTGTCACCCCTGCGGACTAAGATAGAATTCCTAGCAGCCTGTTCTCAAACTTAGCATACTGGTTCTCAAACTTAGTTTTTCATACGTGGTAAAGCCACACTGCAGCTATATTATGGTTGTAATGGGTCAGCTCGAACGAAGCAGTATTACGCTCTCACAGAACACCAGCGTAAAATAGCAGCATAATACTGCTATTTTTCGTATGGTGAGTGTAAAAAATATCCGGAGATCCTTTTTTACTTGGAACGAGGTATTTTATCTCAGTCCTCAGGGGTGACAACGCATCTGCGTTTTGATTCTTAATCGAGGATGAAAGTAGTTATCTATTGGACACAGGATCCGCTTAGTCAGGAAGCACACGTCAGGTAGACTGTGTGCGCTTTTGTCAACCTTATTCTATAAAAAAGTCACACTGTAATATGGCAGCAGAAAAGGTAAGAACCTTCCTTCCAGATCAGTACCTTCCCCGATGGACTCCTAGCCAGATAAAAGTCCAATCACCTAGTACTACATACTAACTAACTAAAGCAACTACCTTAACAAGTCCTCTGCTGAACATGGGTCTACACCAATACCACAAAACACTGTCCTGAACCACATTCAATCATCGATTTCCTACATATTTCATCAGGTAGTCACTCCATATAATGAGAGATCGCAAAGCACTTCATTTGTCAGTATGAGGATCACTCCAGAACCTTTTTAACCTTCGGTTGTTTGTTCCTTTAAGATATATGGCAGCCAAAATTGCTAACTTAGCAGGGTTCATATGCCTATCTGCAAGGAGTACAGGTAAGTTTGCTACTTAGAGAATAAAAAAGGATGTTCTCTTTACACCCTACATTATATGTATATATACTATATACCCATACGCACACGAAATGAATTATGATAAAAATAGATAAAAACTATAATACTTTTGTAGTTGTTAAAAATTAAAGCAAAGAATTGTTACAAGAATAAGTTGCCACATAACTGTGGTATAAAATTCATATTAGAAATAAAAAAAAAAAAACAATTTAAATAACAAAACGTACAATATGAGGTACAGTTGTTGTTAGTGCGTAACTTTTACTTTTATGATTTGTTATTACATGAATCATTTTCAAAACATGTTTCATATGCTTTAAGTAATTTATAAAAACGTTATTGAAAATGCCAACGCTGAATGACAACACATCAGATATGTAAATTTTTGGTTACACATTCGCGACAACATGGCGCGTTTTTGGCGGCCTTTTTTTACAATTGTCTGTATTATAAAAATTGTATATTTTCTAGGTTTTTTTATGTTACAGCGACTTTGAGCTTGACGTGCTGGTCTTATAGCTCAAAGTCGCTCAGCGAGCTATGGAGAGGGCTATGTACATAGGAATGAGGATATCCGCAGTAGAACCAGAGTGGCCGACATAGCCCAACGAATTAGCAAGCTGAAGTGGCCTTATAGCTCGAAGAACCGATAACCGATGGGGAAAATAGTTCGCGAGTGGCAGCCTTTTACCGGCTTGCGAAGTGTAGGGCGACTCCCCACTAGATGGAACGACGACCTGGTAAGACAAGCAGGAAGTAATGGATGCAGGTGGCTCAGGGCCGTGCTTTGTGACATTCCTTAGGGGAGGCCTATGTTCTGCAGTAGAATTGTGAAAGGCTGTAACGATGTCCGTTACAGTCTATTAAAGTCCACTGCTGAACATAAGCCTCCCCCATTGTTTGCCTCATAAGGGCATTTGCCATAGTTGCCACGCATGGCAAGCGGGTTGATCACCGCAGTTTATTTTTATTTTTAATCGTTATTAGGAATACGCTGCTGCCCACCTCCTGAATTGTTTCCCTCCGCGGCCTCTTACGACATCCACAGGACGCTATGGAGTAGTGGATATTCTTACACCGCCACTACATTTTGGAGGAGGGGTGAAACAATCTCTACAATTCCCTTCTCGTGAGGGGGGGGGGGGGGTAAAACCTGTTCTTAATCAGTATTATTTAAGTCGAAATTTAATAGAAATCTAGTTCCATTTCGGATGTATTGTACACTTTGATTTACTTCTTATTTAAACAAAAATTGTTTATTTAAATTCTAAAATCTTAAATTTGTTCATTTTTATTTTTCATCCGTTCTAAATCTTATCAATAGTTATATATGTACTATAATCCTGTCCTGCGCCGATGGCTAGTCTTCGATGAGGCAGGCCGCCGTGACCGATATTTCCGGTCTGGAGGACATTATTATTATTAATAATAATAATAATATAGTAGGTATCTACGTTTGTTAACAATAAAATTTTAGTGTAACTGCTCCTTTTCTAACAAAGTTTTATTATTCCGAAAAGAGAATTTTACGTTAGAGAGGGTAAGGTGCTTCGAGAAAACTTATGTACCCTTAAAGTGGGGTGGGGTTAAAAATCGCCAAAATCATCCTTACGTAATTAATAAATGGCTCCTCATACAGGGCAATATCTTTAAGTAGTAGGAGTCCGCATCTGTTAAAGAGTCCGTCTAGGTGGATACTAGACTATTTGTGTCGCCAAACAGCGGCGCGTGCACTACTGTGTTCCGATCTGTAGAGTGTAGACATTTAGTAAGGTACGTAGTGGTAACACGGTCACCTTAAATTTTGCCGCCCTATAAAACCATTAACAGACAAAAAAACTAGCTCTGGCAATAATTAGAAACACTTCGAAAAATCAACTTAAATAAATCTAACTGCACTACACCATACTATAATCTACTAAAATATTTACTATAATACCAACGGCCAAAATGGCGTCGATAAAGTAGAGCCCTTATCACCTTTTATTATTTGATTGACTGATGGAGCTATCGTATCACAAAACCACCTATGCAAACAAGGCTGTATTTTTTGAGTTATTAGAAAGTGACCATATTAACCGGATGACCATATTACACTCACATACTATATAATTACAGGCTGTGAGACATTCCAGTTTCAGTTCAGTTTTCAGAAGCGACACACATCTGAAGTTTAATTTATTTATTTTGAAGTTGGCTGCAGGTGCTTATGGCGAAGTAGCCTTTACCATCAGGGGAACTGTTAGTATATTGGTCACTTCAAATTAAAAAAAAAACCTGTCAGTAGTATTGATATGATCCGTCCTATACTTTCCTTTTCAATCGTTGTCTTAGTTTCAATTACAGCAGTTGCATACAAACCATAGAGTTTAATGTTACCATGATGAGATGATGTTATTACATCATTTAGACAATTATTATTAGATCCGGTGTTATATTCAATATCACCGAGCGAAAGAAGACAAAGTGCTTTACATTCTATCGTTATCCGCGAGGTAACCGTGCAGTAGCCGTAACGCAACTTTTCTTCGCCGACACCGATATCGTTGTATTTCAGTTTTAAGGCCGTCTTGTAGTACGGTATATAGGTTTGAATACGTTACTAGCGAAGTTATTGTCGAGTGAAATGTATTAAAGTCGAGAGAATTTTGTAAGAAACAACGTACGTCCAGCCTCAAAGTTATCCCGGTGTGCACTGGTATAGATAATATCTGTAAAATAAAACTGAAAGTCACTAGCCCAGCGCAGTCACTTGAACTGTTCGATTTTGTTAGTAAAAAATATTTTTATTAATGAAAAAAAAAACAAATATATAAAATATATTCTCAATATAAGAAAAAATAATACGCCTTTTCATTTGATATAACTTTTATACAGTTTCATTATGAAATCTCTGCAAGCTGTAAGTTAAATAGCAATGAAGTGTAATATTCCGCATACCAGATGTCGCTAGTTGAATTGTAATTTTTATATTACACAAAACGATTCCTCAGTGGTTTACACATTTTAACTCTTATTTAATTTTTCTACTCTATATCTGTGATTAAGTTTATCTATTTTTAAACTATTTAATATAAAATATAACTAATATTTACAGAATGAAACATTAATCTCTGCACTTTTCGAACAAATTAACTTTCCCGCTATGATATCTGTCAAATTATATTACACGTTTTACGTGGTAGAGCCATGCTGCAGCTATATTAATTGTATAGTTGTAGCACGAATAGGTCGGCTCGACCGGGGAAGGACCACGCTCTCACAGAATACCAGCGTGAAATAGAAGCTTAATGCTGCTGTTTTTCGTATAGTGAGTGTTGAGAACCGGAGACCGTTTTTACTGGAAAAGAGGCATTCCATCTTAGTTCTTAAGGCTGACAAGTGACAACTCATCTTCATTTCGATTCGCAAACGAGGATAGATTTAGATGTCTATGGGCCACAGCAACCACTTGCCATCAGGTGGACTGTGTGCTCGCTTGTCACCCTTTTCTTATAAAAAACAACCGATAGGTGGCGCTGTTGTCGAAATCTAGACATCGCCCGTGCGAAGCTGTACAGATCACTAGTTCTATAAAAATATTATATTAAAACTATCATCAATCTAAACTTAACTAAATTTACTAAAATACTTCAGTTGTATTGTACCATCGTTATCAGACATCCGTAAAACAAATTGACAACCATAAAAAAGAAAGGCATGCAGAAATAACCATAATGCTTTATCTTATAATGTTAATGAAAAATAGACCAATTTTGGAGGAAACCGGAGAATAATATAACAATATGATCTCGTCATGTTTTCACGGGTCAGTCCAAGCTGCAGTTGTCTTTTTCTTTGACTAGCCAGCTCCTTTGATTATATACATGTCTATATAATCAAAGGCCAGCTCGTTCGGCACAGCTCGACAACCACATTTCCATCATTAAGCCAATTCTTTTAATGTCTTGTCACTCATTTTGCACTTAAAGTTACAAGCTTACTACGTATCAAACATAGAATGCAGAAATGTATTTTAGTCTAACCTATCGTGCCTTATTTCATAATTTCCTTATTTCATAATAAGTGTCCTTCAGATTGAATTTCGATCACGACCGGTTTCAAAACAGATTTGCTATTTGCGCAGAGCAGGATTATAGAGTCCGAGTGTATAGGCAAGCATAGGTTATTCTCTATTCCCTCACTCGATGGGATAGCAAGCCGACATGACTGGAGAGATATCAAGCGCAGAGACAACAGCTTTACGTGCTTTCTGACGTACAAGGGTAAAACATCGCCAATGACTTTTAGACTGAAAAGCCCAATAGCCAATTTTGGATCCATTTAGGTTTGAACCACTTTTTTACATGGGGAAATGCCTACGCAAACTCTCACACAAACCCGCGGCTCTACCAGCGCCAGCCAACCCATGGTGGCCCATCCTCGGGATTTGACTTCCCCATTTCCTTCTCAGGTAAAAAGCATTAGAATACATGGCACGATTTTCTCTCCGGCGTCCAACTTTCACGTAATGGGGCGTGTTTACCCCCGTGTCTGATGCGTGAAAGCCATGGGGCTAGGAAAAGCACTAGCGTTCCTGACCCTAACAGTGGATTTGGTTTACGGCTCCGCCGGCAACCAAGATTCCGCTGTGACGCTTAGGTGGCCACGCGATACAGTCACTGCTCTCTCCCCGCGGCCTCACTTAGGCCAGTGGCGTCTCGTTATACCAACACTTCTCTACACTCTAACTTCGCGACTTCACCGGCGGTAGGGAGTGGAGACGGGGTGTCTTACCGCGGCCCACCAACACACATCCGAAGTGGGGTCACTAAGCACACTCGGAGTGGCCACCTTGGGCATGCCCTTTACCACGCGCCTGCTGTATGGGTTCCTTTTAGTTCACCGTAGTTAACTAAGTCACAGCTACTAAGTCCCGACGCCACGAAAATGCGGAAACCCGTTCGTGAGGGCGACCACAAGCACTATACCAACGAGGCAGTCCTTATCTTATTAAACACTTATGCAACAAGATTGGAGGAAAGACCGGGCCGATTACAATTAATTATTTCAACTAGCATTCAAACCCTCGCTCACGCACACATACAGTCGTTTTCTACTATATAAGACGCCACAGACATCTACATATGCACAACCTCGATCTCGTAGACCGTAGATAAATTAGCAGATTTCGATTTTACACTAAGAGTCTTCGGTCTATAAATACGCCGGGCAATGACAAAGGGGTACAAACGTACGGACCGACGTACCTACAACAATGTTCCTCTTATTTATAAGTAAAATATGTTGAACATCCGCGCGATCGCACTGCCTTCACCCATACATATGAATTTTATGAATCAAGGACAATATTGGAGTGGAGACGTCATTGAAAATATAATTTTTGTAACTACTAGATACAAGACTTATTTACTCATATTTTAACAGTTTTAGCTTTTTATAAATAGTTGTTTTGGTATTTTAACAATGTACTTTTGACTATAGTGTATTAATATATCTTGAAAAAAAAAAAGAGTGTACACAAGTTTTAGAAAAAAATACATGTGTGTTCATACGCGGTAGAAGTGAAAGCTTCAGAAATAATGCGACGAATGCAGAGTATCAGAAGTAGGATAGTTGAAGCGTTTATGTGAATAATATATAAATATATTAAAAATAAATAATTTATACTGTATTCTATCTTATTCTCTCGCAAGCCAAATCCTATAGATGAATATGCTTGTCTCTTTTTACTGTCGCTTTGTCGTTTCATTGAGTGTCAAGTCACAACGATTCTAAAGAAGTTTTCACTTCAATAATAGTATTGAAGTAAGCGATGCAATATGTCTATAGAAGAATGGGTCCAGCATAATTAAATTATCTATCTTAGGTGGCGTTATATTGTTTTTTTTTTTAAATACAGAGGTTGTCGTGATGTACTTGTATACATGGGTCATACTTTGCTGAGATACTTTTAACATTTAACCTAAAATGTTGAATACCAAGTATATTTATTAATTAAATAAAATAATAAAAATATTTGTATTTTATTATTTCTATAAATTTCAAATGTAACAGAAAAATAAATCTTATTTTAAAGTTGAGGAATAAATATTAGAGAGCTCGAAGGTGTGCAGATTTCTTTATGACCCATTTTAAATGCAAAATTTGTAGCTACAGATTTTAATTATGTTTTTCCATCTATAAGGTCGACTCCGCGGAGGTGCGGCGCGACGGCGGGCCCGCGGCGACGTACATCGATTTATGCCGATACTCGATAATTAAAAACAATCCGCCATATTGCTTTTTGTCTCTCCTTTTATTCCCCTTTCTGTACGTCCCTCATTTGATTGTCTTACTTTTGCCCTTTTTTCCCACAATGTTTCTTAAAGAGCCTCGCCGTTTTTGCATTAACGTCGCTATCGGATCGTTCGTCTCGCTTTTGTATCGCATTGAGACGTTTTAATTTATATTTTTATCGTTTACGGGTATTGGACGTGTCGGCTGCTCGCGGGCCGCTTCGCTCTTTGTTTCATGTGAACGCACAATTGTACAGATGTAAGATCAAGACAGACAATTTTAACATCTGTTAACAAAGATATACATAATATCCACTTTAACCTGTTAGAAGTTAAACTATGCGAATGTTACTTGGCACCTAATAAGTGGATAATGGAATCTTCCTTCCTTCTTGTATTCCGTTTTCAAAGTACATTGTAATATTTGTACTAAAAAGTGTAGGTAAAGTGGTATGGTCACACTGCAGCTGTATTACAGTTCAGTTTACAGCACAAAGAGGTCGACTTGATCACGAAAACACCACACGCTCACGGAACGACTATCACAATCGTTACAATCTGTCATCCATTTACTACCAGCGTGTTTAATCATGCCGTCACATCATCTAGTTGGGGGCCGCCCAAAACTGTGCTTATCAGTATGAAGCTAATATTGCTATTCGAAAACCTTTTTTCCTCATCGGTTGTCGGTACTTCGAGCTATAAGAATATATGAATATATTATCTCGTAGAATACCATCGTAAAATAGCAGCTTACGATTTCCTTGTCCGCGAAACAGACACAATAGTTAAACAATCGAAATGTTCACATATTTATGTTTCATATGGTGGGTGTAGAGAACCGGAGACCCTTTCAACCAGTGATGAGTCATTCTAATTTCACCTTTGCTTGCCTTGGACGTGAAGTGCTGGAAATTCTTGAAGGGTGAAAGCGTAAAATGTGATAACAGCGAGACGATGCTAATTGCATAAGGAAGCTTCAGCTTCAGACTCACCTCTCTATAACTGTAGTTGTTTACTCTAACGTTGAAACTCAGTGAGATACGACTGCAGTGTGACGTGCCCATTTAGCTAAGGACAACCCTTAAATATCCCGAGTCTTATCGTAATAGTCATTTTAATTCTAAGCAATTTTTCCATTTCTTTTCCTTTTTTATCAATAGTTTGAGTAGGTATACTTTGTGGCTTTTTCTTGAATACATTTATATATATATATATATATATATATATATATATATATATATATATATATATATATATATATATATATATATATATATAATCATCCTTTCACGGTAAATGTTGATCCAGTGAGAAGTTAGAACAAATGTTGATCCACCTATTTGACGTGTTTGCTCAGCTCCTCGTCGCACAAACTGATATACTTTGAGCCATCCTTGATGCGCGTGTGACGTCGGTGGATCTGCACTAACAGTTTTCAATATACTCGTCAGCGATTTGACCAACATTTGTTGATCTATCAACGGTCGAAAAAAACATACTGAATATGATTTTTTAGATCCAGAGTATAAATAATTTATATGCGACATTTACTTAGACTAAGTGGATCCGGAGCCATAATTGACGAATAGGTACTCGAACACGAAGCGGCAACGTCGCGTTCTGTGTGTGACAGAGAACCCAGTAGGCTACTTCCTTATAGTATAGTAATAAGGTAAGAAAATGCGTTATCTGCTGATTTTGTGAATCAAACTTTGGCAGGTTTTATTGTGGAAAGACGTTTGTTCGAGTTTTTGTTATCGTGTGAGTGAATTTGTGTTATTTTGTTCATTTGTCATGGATCAATTAAAAGATGATAGATAGTACTTTATTACAAATCAGTTCATCACTCGAGTATGTGTGTGTGTAAGGGTGGGGGGCGCCATTTAGTGCGTGCGCGTGTGTTTGCGTATGTGCGTCTTTTTTATGCGGTGTGTGCGAGTTTGTGGGTGCGCGTGCGTGTGGGTGTATGTGCGTTCATGTGTGTTCGTTGAACGCATGTGCGTGCGCGCGCGTGCGTGCGTGCGTGTGTGTGTGTGTGTATGTGTGTGTGAGTGTTGCGTGCGAGTGCATGCATTTGGGTGTATATCTGTGTTCGTATGTGTGCGCGCGTGTTGTGTAGTTGTGTTTGTGTGTGTGTGTGTGTGTGTGGTGGTGTGCGTGTGTTTGCTTTTTGTGTGTGGGTACAAGTGTGTGCCGATGCATGTGTACGAGTGTGTGTGCGCGTTTTGTGTGTGCGTGTGGGTGTATGTGAGTGTTCGCGTGCGCGCACGCGCGTTGTGTGTGTGTGTGTGTGCTTGTGCGTGTGCGTATTTCTGTATGTTCGTTTGAGCGCGTGCGTGTGTGTGAGTGTATGTGCGTGTGTGTGTGTGTGTGTGTGTGTGCGAGCGCGCGCGCGCGCGTGTGTATGTGTGCGAGCACGCGCGCGTATGTGTATGTGGGCGCGCGCGTGTATGTATGTGTGCGCGCGCGTGTATGTATGTGTGCTCGCGCGTGTGTGTATGTGTGTGTGTGGGTGTGTGTTTGTGTCTGTGTTTGTGTGTGTGTGTGTGTGTGTGTGTGTGTGTGTGTGTGTGTGTGTGCGTGTTTATGTAGGTGCGCGCAAACGCGCGTGTGTGTATGCGCGTGCGTGTGTGTGCGTGCGGGTGTGTGTGCGTGCGTGTCTGTTCGTCTGAGTGCATGCTTATGTGTGTGTATGCGCAGAAAACGGAGACGGAGAATTGAGACGTGGTGAAGGCGGAGGTGAATGCAGCGTAGTTTGTGGTGAAGGCTGAGGAGAGGAATTTGTGTTGAAGTCAGAGATAGTGGAAACGGGGAGAGTGGGGTCAGAAGTGGGTCAACCTTAGATTGTGTCAGAGGCGGAAAGAATAGTGACGAGCCGTGGTGGTGGCTGCGGAGGGAGCGGAGTTTATTGTTGAGGCGGAGGGAGCAGAGTTTATGGTGGAGGCGGAGGTAGCGGAGATGGAGAACGAAGGCTTAGAGAGGGATGCGGTGGTAGATGTGGAGGCGTAGGTGGCAGAGGTGGTGGTGGTTGCATTGGAGTGCAGTAAAGTGGGTACCGCGTGAGGGCAAGTGAGTCTCACATAAAGGACAGTTGGTTACAGCGAAAAACAGTGTGGCTAGTAAGTGGATATCGATACTGGCCATAAAGATGTTACTACGAGATTATTCATTTTTCCGAATATCAGCTTGGCTACCTATTGGTGCTAGAGACAAAGTGAAAAGAACTTTTGTTTTGTGACGGTTTCATCATAACTAACAAAACAAACCCAAACTCGGCATACCTAGTTCTACTAGTCCAGGTGTTACAGTATTGCTTACCGAAGTACACCTTCAGGTTACTTCAGCAAAACCGGAGGTAAGGTCTCATCATAATATCTCATGTAATATTTAGATTCTATACCTATCAATTTTGTAAACGCGTCCTTAAAAATCTTGATTATGAAGATGTAGAAAAAGCGCGCGCGCAAACATGCACACATGCGCACGTGCACAAACGCAGTCACATAAGCACACTGCCACACACACTCGCACACACACACAACAGTGCATACAAGCACACAGGCACACCCCTACACACACACGCACACGTGCATACACGCCACACACACACACACACACACACACACATGCGCACACGCACACACGCACACGCATTCACACACATACACACACACACGCACACTGTCACACACACACGTAATCAAAAAACATAACAGTGCACACACGCACACATACACTAACATACACGCGCATGCACATGCATTCAGAAACAGAAAAAGAAAACAGAAACACACATGAACGCACATACACCCACACGCACGTGCACACACAAACTCTCACACCCACCCACGTGCGCAAGCACACGTTCGCACCCGCGTGCGCACACACACACACACACACACACACACACACACAAACACGCACTCAGACGAATACCTTATGTCGCCGTTGCCACTTCCGCTACAAGAAGGGGCATTGTCGAGTTGTTGAGTTATACGTTAAAAAAGTCGTTTATTTCAACCACAAGGATCATAGATGTTAGTAATAATACAAATCTTAAAAACTAATTTTAGTAAAACTTAAAACTATTTACCTAATTTTAAAACTATATCTAAGACAGGCCCGATTAGTCAGCGCGTGCACCATATGACAATGGTTCAGGTACTGACCTCAAACCTGTCAGAAAATGCCTTCAGGATACCATTGGAACTGGCCCGCACCCTGCGCACTAGGGATGTGCATCGTTTAAGCATGGTGGTGTAGAAACAATCAACACGCGCATCCGCGAACATACCCGGCGCATTACAATAACGAGGCAGACCCAACAGCACCCTGAATGCATTATTGTATTGAACACGCATTTAATCTGTAGCTTGTAACGCCAAAGATACGAAACGGCAACGTCGCGGCTGCTTTCAGCCAATCCGATCGTTTATCTTATCGTTTGCTGTGCTTTGATTGGCTCATTTAAATCGGATCAACATTTTCCGTAACCACCGCAAGGAGGATTTGTATATCGGATCAACTTCAGCAAACGCTAGCAAACAGGTTCGTGAGTGCAGATATTGATCCGGTCGGAGCCACATTAGTTACCAGAGATGCATATTGGATCAACAAAAGGCGTCGGATCAACATGCGTTTTCGGATCAACAAAGTGCTCGCGTGAAGTCGCGTCTGATCAACATTTACCGTAAAGAGATCTCTATATATATATATATATATATATATATATATATATATATATATATATACATATATATATAGTACCCGGTTGACCGAGCTTTGCTCGGTATTTTTCGCTCGGTTTTTTTTAATTCGTGTGTTTTGGAAATTATATTTAGATACAAGTTACATACTGATGAAATACGAATAATATTTTTTGATCTTAGCGACATAATAGAAAAAACTGAACTGGTTATTTGAATAAAAAATCATGAGTGCAATTAGTTTAATTTAAATTTTCGTGTTTTTAAAAAATACTAAAAAAAGGCCTCGAAAAAATAGATTTTCTCAAAAAAGACGATTTCATGTACGATTTAGTGACCGCCCAATATACCAATTAAGCTATTTGTAATCATTAATAAACTGTCAAAATTTAATGTCTTATTCTAACGATATTGTAGCAGTTTTTCATTGCCTAAAAACACGGACAAAAAACATTTTCTAAAAATGAATCCTAGCTAGATCGATTTATTGCCCCCGAAACTCCCTGCACACAAAATTTTATGAAAATCGTTGAAGCCGTTTCCGAGATTCCGATTATATATATATATATATATATATACTAGCTATAAAAAAAAAAAAATGCCAGACAGATGTTGTTCTGCGCTTTTCAACGACTCTTTAGGATGTCATATTAAAAATCCTTAAATTCGCAAAAAAATTATTGTGGGTGACTCATTAGCAAAAAAACTATCCTATTTCTCAAGTTAGCCCAAACTGCACATGGTGTACAAATTTGATTAAGATCGGTTAAGTAGTTTAGGAGTCCATCGGGGACAAACAACGTGACACGCAATTTATATATATTAAGGTATATGTTTTTATAAATTAAGTTATTTGTCTGTAATAATGAAATAAATGGCTCCTATTATGCTCAAAAGATTATTTCTATTCTATTAAGACTGTTCTTTCTGTCTGTCCGTCCGGCTTCGGAATGGCTGAACGGGTCGTTATGAAATTTTATGAACAGATAGAAAACAATACCGAGAGAGATCTAGCCTATATTTTATTAAAAAAAAGTTTGAACATTAAAAAAACGAGAAGTTGATAAAATGAAATGGTCTTTAATTATATTAAATCTAATTAACACGACATTAACATTTTTCATTTAATTTTATCCGAAGACGGGACGCAGCGTTAGTTGTAAATAAAATATCTAAACTTGTCAATAACACGTTGCCTTTTGGGTTTCTTCAAATAAAACGTATGATAGGCAATAGAGTTTTTATCTTCTGTGGTGGGGTAATTTCATGATATATTACTACCCTACTTACTATATTAGCAATAACATACATATGTTTTTTTTTAATAGAATAAGGATACACACAGTCGTGTTACAACCATAATATAGCCACAGCGTGACTCTACCACGTATAAATAAAAGTATGCAATATTATAAGCTCTTGTCAGTAAATTATTTATCCTGTGGTAACATTATCAACAATTATAAATTAGATGTTAACACTGAAGAAACATTTAAGATAATAATACTCTAAGATGGTTTAAGTATAAAAAAGATAAAAATATAATTGATAAAAAGAAATAAAAAATATCGTCATTTTAAAGTAAAGAACTTTTTTCCGCGCTAGTTTTTTATTACTTACAGCATAAGTTTATTTAAGTTTTTATTTTAATGTACTTTTTTTTCCTTTATGAAAATATATGAATGTCACCTTCGATCTAAAGAGTTATGGCCTCATCATAATCATTGTAATAGATAACGAACTTCTATTATATCGCGACGTTTATTTGAAGTAAAAAACCAATATTGACGCTCAACAGAACAAAATTTTGCACTTTTTTAAATTCGAACACAAAAACTTATTGATAAAAAGCGGTCCAGGTGCAGTTAAAGGGTTGCTTTATCACGCTCTCTCTTTCTAGCCGAACGCTATTATTTTTCATCTCGCTCTGTAACCCTTTACCAAAGGGTGGAAGTTTTTTGGGTCAAATCTTATATTTTCTCATTGAATTTTTTTTCTATCATAATGAGATATTGTATTTCGATCTTTTGTTCAAATTTCTAGTTTTAAATCAAATGGGTTAGTTATTTTATGCACGTTTTATATGCGTCGTATTAGTCTGCGTTTCAGATATATTATATCATAGAATGTCAACATGTTCCAGCTTCCGTGCAAGAGTGTATTGGTTATAATGCTGTCCACTGGTTGCCTTAGAATTTGGAGTGCTCATCTTTCTTTATCTGATGGAGTGTCTGACAAATATAAAGCAGAAATACTCAAATTGTTAGGAAGTTCATAGGCAATGCCAGATAAACTAAAACAACCATTTGTAGGTCCATTAAATAATAATTTTATTATAAATATGAGACTCTAGAGAAGAATACTTTCAGTGGAGTCTTCAAAATGTAAAAGTAACAATTTTTGCAAGCAAAACTACCTATTTGGTAAATTCATAGATTTAGTATAAACTAACATGATAAATTCATTTCAACGCATTGTAGGATGACCAAGGAAACAACATTTATTATTGATTTTTCAAAATATAATCAAGAAATACTACTATTAAATGCTACTATTTAAATATATACTAGCCAGACTTATGGCAATAATGATGTTATCCTCTGAAAAGTCTCGATTATATTAGGTAGTCTCTCCTAATATAGGAAACCTGAAAGATTCCTGGCATTACCCATAATCAGAACTTGTAATAAACCTAAGGGAAGAGAGTGGTTACAATGCGGACAAGACACTTTTTCTAAAATTAGTTAATTAATGCATACATATTAAAGACTACTATTAGTTAATATTAATGCATAGTACAATATTTTAAAAAATCACCATTTTGAAATAGAGAAAAAGTAAAAAAAAAAATATAATATAAAGTAACATTATAACAAGAATAGGAACTGTCCAATGCATACATAGAGCCGTGGGGCTAAGTGCTCGCTGTAAATTTCACAGAACGCAAACAACACGGGTTTGATTCCCGCCAGCACCAATGAAATTGTTAATTCCAATTTTATGTACTGATTTACCACATACTCGGCGGTGAAGTAGAACATTGGAAACCTGCATGTTTGAGAAATAAGACATGTTGTGAAGTTCGACAACACGCATTGGGGCAGCGCGGCGGACATTTCCTTGCCATAAAACACTCCTAGAAATGAGAAGAGGCCTGTACCCACAAGTGGGACGTATATAGGCTGTTAATTTTTAAAGCAGTTCGCTGCCATATTATTGTGCCAATAATTTGAAAAAAGAAATAAAGAGAAAGTTGAAAGTTGGTTTAAACAAAAATGTGTTCTGTATCTGTAATATAGTAAAAATATTTTAGTTATCTAATAAAATATACACATGACTGAGATTTTGACCAAGGGCCACTGACTTAGCGGTCACATTGGCCAATGTGCCACACGTAACAATTAACATTTAATGATGAGGTGTTTTAAATAGACAGTTGTGCCTAATTCAAATGATACAGACCAATTCGTCATGGTCTGCCTTCACGGCGTCATCCCACGCGCTTAATTTTATAGCGAAATGAACTTCCAATAATAAACGATTATCATTAACAAGTCAAATCCAAATTAGAATAAGGAAACTAGCGGTGATGTTTTGTAAACGTACTAAGCAAAAAAAATCTTCAATTGTCTTCCTCTGCACGCCTACGACCAAAATCTCAAAGAAAGACGCGAGAATAAATATAATTAAATAGAATTGTAATTGTGTAATATGCGCTTGCGCCGCCATCTTCCGAACATCTGTTATTGTCAACACACCTGAGTTTGAGGCATATCTATCTCTATCATACCGCAATAGCTTAACTGTGTTGAAAGAGGATAGTGTGAATGAATCAGTTCGGTAGAGATGTGGAAGTGACAAAAAACTCACGCTTCCTGTCTTTCGTATGATTTGAAAAAGGAATACCTAATGCTGGCATAGTACAATCAAAGAAAATAGACAAATTTTAAGTCTCATTGGGTGACAATATTTCAATTAATTTAATTATTATTAAACCTTTTTCTAAATGTTTATTTGCACTTTTATTTTAATATAATATTATATTTATTGTAATATTAACTCGATATTTTTAATATTTTTTGGAAAAAAGCTATTTAGGTAAGAACAATGTTCCATTTTTAATAAAGTTGTAGATTAAATATAGTATTATAGTGAGAAGTGTTCAGAATTGACCAAGCTCAAAACTAGTTTTAATTAGCTTACGCATTAAAATGAACGTAGGTACTGTACGTTAACGTGTATGTATAAAATTTACACTTAAATGTTTCTTTTTTAAATTTACAACTATTTTTTTAATTAGGTCTTTATTTTCTGATATCTATTACTACTGGACTACTAAACTTCTTGTCAATTAAACATATTCCCCCTTTTTCTGTTATTATGTAAGTTTTTTATGTTTACTTAATATTATAATAACTGCTATTAAATATTTTTACAAAAATTTGTTTGAATAATTTGTATTCTATCTTGTTACACTAAATGTTTCTCTTATAATTTATAATACTATATGAAAATATAATAAATTTTATAAAACAAGATCTTAAATATTCGAAGTTATTCTGTTTTTAACTGTACTATGTAAGCCGCGGAGTTTGACGTATTCCATACAATGTGGACTTTTTAACAATTCGAAAATAGAATGTTTTTAACGTAACCCTTCCATATTTGACAAAAAAGCGTTTTTATATTTAGAGCGCACGCGGGAAGCATGTGAATGTAGTTCTTTTGAATTGAGGAACTGTTTGGAATGGATGACAGCGGTTCGAACTTGGAAATGTGGATTAGAAATAACGGTTTTTGGTACATTTAATGTTTTATTACTTTTTATCTTTATCAATAATAATATATACGGTACTATTATCCTGAAGATTTAGTGAATCTCCTGAACACTTATTTGCTCTGTATCATTATATTAAAATATTTAATTTGAAGAGCCGTAAAAGCTAAGGGGCTAAACGCTCGCCGTAAATTTCACATGCGAGCAAACCGGGTTCGATCCATGGCGGCACCAATGAAATTATTACCTAAATTAAATTTTAACTGTTCGACGGTGAAGGAAAATATCGTGAGGAAACCTGTATGTCTGAGGAATATAGGAAGTCAACATACTAACACAAGGGCAACACGGGGGACTAATAATTGCTTCGTTACCCTCTCAGAAATGAGAGGAGTCCTGTGCCTGACTGCGAACTAAAAAAAGGTTGCATTAATATGTAAGTTCGAACTAACCTTCAACTAACTAACTATCATAACATCAGAATAGTAAAATAAGAAAGTATTCAAGATTTGTTAATTAAACTTCAACAAGTGTCGTACTCGTATCGCATGGTAGGTGTAAAGACGTATTGTATGGCGAGGGTAGAGAAGCAGACTCTTTTTTACTGGAAACGAAGCAATTCATCTCAGTCCTCAGGGGTGACAACGCATCTGCATTTTGATTCTTAATCAAGAATAAATGTAGATGTCTATGGGCCACAACATTCACTTACCATCAAGTGGACTGTGTGCTCGTTTGTCAACCTACTCTATAAAAAATACGCTGTTTTTACGATGCCGCTAATTATGGAAATAATAAGAAATGCCTAGAAGAATATAAGTATCGAAATCCGTATATATATGATACAGCATATCAAAAGCCCAAATGTAAGCATATCTCTCTATGAGGAAATCTGTAACGGAGACCTATTTGACATTGCTGCCTCGCTTGGCAGCAGATTGGCTACTGTAGTTTTTAATTTTTAAGTTAAGAAAGACGCTGTTACTCATCCCCTTTGTTTTTTAGGGTTCCGTAGTCAACTAGGAACCCTTATGGTTTCGCCATGTCTGTCTGTCCGTCTGTCCGTCCTCGCTTAATCTCTGCGACCGTTAGCACTAAAAAGACAAAGACAAAGGGGTAAAATAAAAATTGGAAAAAAATGTTTTATTAGGGTAGCCCCCCTATATGTAAAGTGGGAAGTATTTTTTTTTATTTCAACCCTAACGTGTGATATATTGTTGGAAAGGTATTTAAAAATGAATAGGGGTTGACGAAAATCATTTTTTGATAATGTCAATAATTTCGGAAATAATCGCTCCAAAAGTAAAAAACAATGTGCCCCCCCCCCCCTCTAACTTTTGAACCATAAGTTTAGAAAATATGAAAAAAATCTGAAAAGTGGAGCTTTATAAGGACTTTCTAGGAAAATCATTTTGAACTTGGATGGAAACAACAGTACCCACTACCGGGAGCAGTTGCAGGAGCGCGGAGCGCTGCTGGAGCGCGAACATAATGGATACCCACCTTTAAACTCATAAGTGGGAACACTTATTGTGAAGGACGGGAAACTACGGAACCCTACACTGAGCGTGGCCCGACACGCTCTTGGCCGGTTTCTAAGATAACTAAGATTGTATGCCTCGTTTCCAGCAAAAAGGGTCTCATTGAGCTGCTATTTTAAGTTGGCAAGATAGGCAAAGGCTAGCACTTATTAAGTAGTGCAGGTTGGCAGACTTCATATATGTCTTCGAAACATTTATTCCACAAAAATTAAGTTTTCAGCTTCGATAAAAGTATTGAGATATGAACGGGCGCGAAGCTTTATAGCAATTGTTTAATACGAATGCACAACGTACTTAGAAGGGTTGTAAAAGCTGAAGTGACAAACAAATGTACAGTCCAGCTGATGGAAAGTGGCTGCTGCAGTCCTTGGACGCCTGCAGCCACCTTCGAACTTCGAACAAAGAAAACCCACAGAGGATTTTCTATAGACTGAGGTTGAATGTCTAACAGTCTGTTATTAGGTCAGTTAATATTGGGTTTTTGTCAATAAACTCTCCAATCGTGTCGAATGCTCTCTCTTCGGACTATGAGAGTGAGGGAATCCAAGGTGCACATGTGCTTGAGCACACACTCGTACATCCTAATTCGGTCCGAAAATTTTACTATAGCATACTCAGTCTATATACTATAGACAATCATATTCTACAAGAGTCGGTAAGGGACGCCTTAAATGAAAGTTTATCAACCAAATTGGAGATATATTGAAGATGTGCCTTGAGAGTACCCTTAACCAACGAGTAAGTATAAGGAATTAAAGGTCGAAAGTAGGGTGTCATCCATCCATATTATTTGCCATAGTTGCCACGCTTCGCAGGCGAGTTGGCAACCGCAGATTTTTATTATTAACTTCCTAGTGGGAAGTTATTGTAATGGGTCCGATTTCGCAAATTGGAAATTTTAACATATTTCCACGTTTCAAGGTCTTTAGAGTCGAATAGTATGGTTTTTAGAAGGATGTCGGTGCGTGCACATGTACGTATATGTATGTATGTATGTATGTTCGGATTCAATTTTCGCCTCGTGTATGTCGAGAACAAAGAGTGATATTGACATGGGACCAGTTTCATTTAACGCATAATTATGTAACTTAGACCTCATTCAATTTTGAGCAAAAGTTGTCAAGTTGTCTTTTGTGCTGAATTAAAATTCTATAAAATATTAAAACATGATATTATTTCCACTGGGAAGTTAGTCGCATGGAACTTTCGGGTCGCACCTAGACCGCTTTTATTTTGGATTGTTATCATAGGAAAGATGTTGTTGCCCCTCTTGCGTTATAATTTCCCTGTGTCGCCTCCTACGACACCCACGGGACGAAATGGTGTAGTGGATATTCTACACCCCCACTACACGGTGAAGAAGCGTGTCAGGGTCGTGCCAAAAGTCCGTGGTCTCTGCCTACTTCTTTGGGTGACAGGAGTGAGTGTTTATTTTATATTATATTTGTGTATGTTATGTTATATAATATTCTGCAAATGAGAACAAACCTCACTAGAGGTCGCACTGAAAACCAGCTTCGTGGATAACACCACGAAATTATGCTGAGTGTAGTCCTTTTATACCAAACTCGCACACATCATAAAGCTTTGATTGAATTGTTTCCATTTTATTTGGGATTCAGTTTTAGTTTAGTCTGTAGTTATTAGTTGTTTAGTCTTAATATCTTTTGTAACATGATTTGTGTTGGTGTTTGTTTTAATAAATAATTTTCATTTATTTCTTTCTTTCATTGAATAAGTGATCTATGCCGAGCTAACTACAGCCGCATTTACGTAAGTGTAGTGATGTATTTCGGTTAAATGACAACAGAGCCGTGAATCACGACGTTATGAACTGCGATAAGAAGACTCCTGTCACATTTTAAGGAGGCACGTGATAACATGTTTAGTCTCTCTTGAGATGCTTTGTAGCTAATAATTGAGAACTGGCATAAATTAAAAAAATTTTTTAATTTCCTTACGGCGCACCACACCAAAATTACTCTTGGTCTTTAACTACGAATTCCTCCTAATTACGCTTGTACGTTTCTTACTAACATGGCCAATGATAGCTTCGTTTAGCTCAAGAGCAAAAAGCGATTGTAAGCGGAATTCATTCATTCGTTCCTTCACTACAGCCCTTTAATGGACTTGCACTGCTGAACACTGGCCAACCATAAGGGATGCCACAAAGCAGGCTCCTGAGTCACCTGCATCTATCGACTTCCTGCACGACCTACTAGGTCGTCACTCCATCTAGATGGAGGCCCAACCTACACATCGCTTACCTGTACGAGTCTGCCACTTAAGAACCTTTCTTCCCCATCGGTTGTCAGTTCTTCAAGCTATATGGCCTGCACATCGCCACTTCAACTTACTAATCCGTTGGGCTATGTCGGTTACTCTGGGTCTACTGCGGATATTCTTATTTTTAAGTCTATCACGCTGAGCGACCTTGAGCTTCCTCATACAACCAGCAGTGAAGGACCAGCGGGATCTCAAATCCATAAGTCAACACCGACAAGCGAGACTCGGTTCTTATGAATTATAATAAGTTCATTTCGACGATAAGAGTATGATCGAAGTAATAATTCAACTTAACTTATGAACCATTTTGATAAACCTATTAAAATGATAGTTTGTCTATGGAAATTAAAATTTGAACAAATTTCTAGCCGTTACGTCATTTTAAAAATAATTCACAATAGAATCAGTTACGATATGCGATTAAGAAAGGATTCAATTTAAAAAAAAACGAGTTGAAAATCACTGTCATTATCGTTATCTTCAATCGGAAGAATATCGGATGACGTACAATGAACAACCCTATAGCTGAAAGGAGTAATACGAAAAAGGGGTAATTTAAGGGAAAAAATGTTCGCTACAAAGTAATATTTTGACAAACTGCAGAGTCACGTTACAGCCTGGTGTAGATAAAAAAAATATAAAAAGTCATGACTCTTTTATTGTAAGACAGGATGTGAGAAATGGCGGCGAATATTTTATAAAATATTGCGGAGAATTTATGATACTTGAAGTAATGGCGGTCACTCACATATGCACGTAGCAAATACAAATACAAATGTAGTGATTGACTTGCATGTTAGTTTGGATATTTGTAAATACAATATGCTGAGTTATTCGCATAGTTTTATCTGTTCAGCTACACATCAGTTCTAATATGTTACTGTGATAAGGCGTTACCCAGAGTATATAGGACATGAGTTTGCAGGACAATAAGTATGAGTATTAATTGTATGTAGTCATACATAGTAGTAGTAGCACTCTTTATTTTATTATAGATTGTTGAACTTTCAAATTAGATATTTAATATTACTTTTCTATTTAAACACTGTTATATTTTTGATTAAAAATTAGCTGAACTATAAAAAAGTAAAGTAAAGTTACAGCCTATATACGTCCCACTGCTGGGCACAGGCCTCCCCTCACTTCTGTGAGGGTTTTAGGGCAAGGAAATGTCCACCGCGCTGCTCCAATGCGTGTTGGCGAACTTCACATGTCTTCGAAATATATTTTTTCTTATTCCTCCGACATGCAAGTTTCCTCACGATGTTTCCCTTCACCGCCGAGCACGTGGTAAATCAGCACACAAAATTGCAATTAACAATTACATTGGAACTGGCGGGGTCAAACCCGGGTTACTCGCGAACTTCGAGTTCGATCCCTTAATAACTAATGATTGAAAACTGTAATAAATATTAGAATAAAAATCTGCATTTCTTTAATTTAAAACTGAAGTGTCAAACGAATTTATAGTCCACCTAGTTTGCAGCGGCTGCAGCTCATGGATGCCCAAGCAATTTCTAACAAAAAAGGTTGTAGACGCGTTGTCACTTTTGGAAACTAAGAATACCTAACAGCCTATAATTACAGTAGCCCTCCATACCTTTTAGACACGCACTGTCTTATCGTGGGGGAATCCCCATAGATACCATTGACTGCGGGGGCAACAGAAAGATCACCACACGCACACGCACACGCAACACACACTCACAAACGCAAAACACGCACACACACTCACACACGCACACGCACACGCACACACACTCACACACGCGCACACGCACACGCACACACACTCACACACACACACACACACACGCACACACACACACACACACACACACACACACACACACGCACACACACTCACACACACACACACACACACACGCACACACACACACACACACACACACACACACACGCACACACACACATATACAAACACAAACGCGCGCGCGCACGCGCGCACGCACACACACACACACACACACACACACACACACACACACGCACACACACACACGCACACGCACGCACGACACACGCACACACACACGCGCGCGCGCGCACACACACACACACACACACACACACACACACACACACACACACACACACACACACGCGCACACACACACACACACACACACACACACACGCGCGCACGCACGCACACACACGCACACACGCACACACGCACGAACGCACACACACACACACACACACACACAGACAGACACACGCACGCACGCACGCACGCACGCACGCACGCAAGAACGTACGCACGCACGCACGCACGCACGCACGCACGCACGCACGCACGCACGCACGCACGCACGCACGCACGCACGCACGAACGCACACACGCACGCACGCACGCACGCACGCACGCACGCACGCACGACACACACGCACATACACAAACAAGAGCGCGGATGCGCGCACGCACGCAAGCACACACGCATGTACTCACACACGCACACGTGCACACGTAAGCATGCTAAGGCTAGCAACGAGTGATAAGTATTACAAAAAACATTATATTGTTTTATTAATTTCTAAATAATATACATAGAAAATGGTAGACTTTTGCCAATTATGACGATATCTTTGACTCTAGCGTAACCGTGTGCGCTGAACTCCAAGGATATGCCTATTCTGTTACTTAACGGAAGAGACACCCCTGCACATCTTAACTTATTGCGGATCCTATATGCAACATAACACTAATTTTTGCTTAGGTGTACGTACTTAAGAGATGAAAATGCTCGTAGCTAAGCTACTTCTTCAATTCCTTGAAGATATAGGGCTGTCCAGTGAAACTTAGCCATAGCAGCGATTATAGTAGCTCAGACTAGTCGCAGTAATACTGGTCTTGCTAGACTAGCATAGATATTTGTACAAAAAATACCTCGTTATCAGTTAGAGTGTTCTGCGGATTTTCCGTAATCACCACCTTTGACAGAAGATTGCAGTGTTAAAAATATCGGTCCTTTAACGTTGTCTAAGTGAGGTATAGGAATTTCCCCTATTTGTATCTTCTGACACGCGGGATCAGTAAACGTCATAGATTATGTTACACCACCGTCATAATTTAAAATGTTGCTCTACTAGGTACCTTTGCATAAAGTTAAGCAGGGATACAAACTTGGGTTCGATTTTATAATTGAAAGTCTCGTTTTTCTGCAAAAGTATATTGTATTGAAAGATGGTATTTTGAAAGATCAAGTCTTATAAAACCAATATCCTTTTTTTGTTTGCAATTAGCAACATTAATTACTATCTATCAAAATGCTTTATCACTGATGCTTTCAACGAAAAAAGCTATTAAATTTTATTGTTGTCATTGGAAACTCGAAACTATTTTAATTTCTGTACAACACTGTCGTTGACAAAAAGTACGCCAAAATCACGAGATATTTCTAATTAAAGGGAATGATGCGGACGAGGAAAAATGCGGCGGACGCTGTTCGTTATTAATTTTCGAAATTGAAACAAAACTGACATTAATTTTGTCAGTTCAACAAAAATGTCGGCCATTTTTTTGTCGGAAAATTTTTACGTTACATTTTTCTACAGTAAGTGAGATGGGGAGTATGTGGATTATTTTATTATAGAGATTTAATTTTTAATATAAAGTGACATAAATGTATTATAATATGTGGATGATTTTATCAGAGAAATTTAATTTTTAATATAAAGTGACATAAGTATGAATATCAACTAGTGTGTAGTAAGTAAATGCATAGACAAATGATAAACATTAGTGTAAACATGTATTTTATAATTGTAATTCGATATAAATGAATTAAAACATAAATTAAGAAAATATGTCTTTATCTTACTTGTATTAACGTTAGCAAAGATATTATCTTAATTTGTGCGGTGTATAATTAATTAACGACAAGCCATGCGGGTTGGAGCCTTAGCCTGTTTGGTACATAATGTTATTCCTTTCTTGTGGGATATATATCTCATTGAAAAGTAAGATATACGTCAACTTACTGTCATAAAAGGTGCAGTTTAACTATGCATAATATTTACGCCGATAAAAAATATATTTGTATGACTAATTGGTTTTTAATTTTATTTATTAATTTTAATTACCTCTGAGCTAGGTAATAATTAACGAATTCTCTATAATTAAAAGGATGATATGCGTTATTTACTTCGTTTTAAATACATATTTAAAATACCTGTTACATTCACGCTTATCTTTATATGGTATATCGTTGGAGTATGTGTTAATAATAGTGTACCTTTTGAACGTCTGCCTCGTTGGTTTAGTGGTTGTAGTAGTGCGACTACTGATAATGAGGACCTGGGTTTGAATCCCGGGTCGGGCCAAAAAATAAATTATTGAGTTTTTCTGTCAAGAAATTCTCGGTAATTGGTGGCGTCTCACCCCCGTGCCTCGGAAAGCAGGTAAAGCTGTTGATCCTGCGTTTGATCTCTCTCCGTCAGTTTACCGTCCCATCGGATTATAAGAGTGAGGGAATAGAGAGTGCACTTGTGCTTGCGCATACACTTGGGCACTATAATCCTGTCCTGCGCCGTTGGCTAGCGTCCGTTGAGGCAGGCCGCCGTGGCCGAAATTCGGTCTGGAGGACATTATTATTATTATTATTACATTTTGGACGAAATAACTGATTGAAATAAAATTCACACAATACATTTTTGTTTAAAAACAAAGATACAACGCTGTGGTAAATTTAAAAGCAGTTTCTATATTTATAGACCAAAATGACTCATATTTATAAAATAATACTATGTTGGTTTAGTGCAAAATCAAAGGAAAATCGCAAAACTTCGATAAGGGGCGCTGTGGTCGAGGTACTCACGCCTGGAGTGAAACTCACCGCGACACTATTCACAACGCGGTGGTTCAATTGCCCCATAATCCTGTCAGAAATGGCAGGGAAGGCCTGTGTCCTACGGCGGGACGTACCTACATAAGTTGAATTTTTACTTCATTATGTTATCATCATAATCATCATTACAACACTTCACAATCTTCAAGGAATGTCACAAAGCATGGTCCTGAGCCACCTTAATTCATCGACTAAACACTTACTGGGTCATAACTCCATCTAGTGGGGGACCACCCTACATTCCGCTCACCGATACGAGGCTGCCACACGAGAATCCTTCTTTCCCATCTGTTGCCGGTTTACCGAGCTATATTCAACGCACGAGGTTCGCCACCCGTAACGGCGACGAGGTTCGCCACCCGTCACGTTCTGTCTCTCGGAGAGGCGAAAAGTGGATTGCAGAGGCCCGTCTGGCTACGTTGAATGTATGTGGGGCAATGAATGATAAAATGGATGAAGTATGCGATATGATGTATGATAGAGGAATAGATGTGTTATGCGTAAATGAGACGAAAAGGAAGGGGAAGGATGTCACTACACATGGCATGTATACCGCATACTGGTCTGGTGTAGACGAGATCGAGCGGGCATGCCAGGGAGTAGGTATCATCCTTTCAGAAAGAATGGGCCAATGTGTGAAAGAGTATGAATGTGTAAGCCCAAGACTGCTATGGATACGAATGAAAGTGGGCTTAAAGAAGTTGTTTGTGTTAGGGGTCTACGCCCCAGACATGTCTAAGCCCACTTATATCCGAGAGCAGTTTTGGGAAATGGTAAGGATGGTGTTAATGAAGTGTAAGGGAAATGAAAATATTATTATGCTAGGAGATTTTAATGGAAGGGTTGGGGTCAGGAGGCTTGGTTATGAAAGGATATTGGGAACGTTTGGTGATGAAAGTATAAATGAGAATGGTGAAAGTCTCCTCACCGTATGTATGGAAAATAATCTTTTTGTGACGAACACTTGCTTTCGCCACAAGAGGATTCACATGTATACTTGGGAAAGAGGTGACGATAGAAGCATGATAGATTTCATAATTGTGGATGAAAGATTGAGGGGCGCACTGGTAGATACGAGAGTTTACCGGAGTTCTAACGTAGGAACGGATCATTATTTAGTTTTATGCCGAATTAATGGTCTATTCAGGCGTTGGCGCCATCGATCGTCTGTGTCTACCACTGCGTTACAGCGTATTAGAACAGAAAGGTTACAAGATGAAAGTGATAAAAACAAGTTCAAATGTAGACTGAAAGAAAATATAAGTGGTTTGGATGAATTATATATGAAGGAGTTAGACTTGGAGAATATATGGCAAAATGTAAAGAAAAGTTTAGTGGATGCAGCTACCGAAGTATGTGGTGTTAGTAAGAGAAAGAATAAAAGGAAAAATAATACGTTATGGTGGGATGATGAGATACGTATGGAAGTTGAAGCAAAGAAGAGAGCATGGCTAGATTTACTAGCAACAAAGGCTGCTAATTCTAGTGGTACGAATGGTGATATTGAAAGAAAAAAGGCAGTCTTTAGACATCTTAATAAGAGAGTAAAAGAAGTAGTTGAAAGAAAAAAGCAAGAAAGAACGGATAAGAATGATATAAGAATATCGGATAACTTCCAGGCAAATATTAAATAAAAAAAAAAAAAAAAAAATGTTCTGGAAACTTGTAAGAACTGCCAGGGGACATTCAAAACAGCCTATGATGAATGCTATAAGAGACGAGAATGGCTATATTCTGAATGATGAAGTTTTGAGTTCATAAAGAGATGGAAGGAATATTTTGAAAGCGTGTTTATGAGTGAGGAGGCAACGTGTGTACTCAGTGAAGTAGAAACACCGAAAGAAGAGGAAAGAGGTAGCGAGATAAGTATAGATGAAATAATGAAAGCAATGACCAGCATGAAAGTAGGTAAGGCTGCCGGATATGATAGAGTTTCACTCGAAATGCTAAGGGCTGGAGAGGAAGTGGCGGCAGGCCTGCTGCACACCTTGTTTAATTTATGAACTGAAGCGGGTACCGGTAGACTGGTGCAAAGCCGTGATAGTCCCAGTATATAAAGGAAGAGGGTCGCAGCAGGACTGTAAAAACTACCGTGGCATCAGCCTTCTTAGCATTGTGGGAAAACTGTATGCAAAGGCACTGATTGAAAGGGTCATGAAAGAAACTGATGGAAAAATTTGGGAAGTGCAAGCGGGATTTAGAAAGGGAATGGGATGTACAGATCAAGTCTTTTCCATGCGCATGATCGCGGAGCAGTTTCTGGCCAAAAACCAAAAGGCTTTTTGTGCGTTCATGTACTTGGAAAAGGCCTATGACAGAGTGGATAGGGATTGATATGGCAAACACTGAACTCATTTGGGTTGAGCGCTGGCTTGATACAGGCATTGGAGTCTCTTTATAGGGACTCTAGTGCTTGTGTTAGGATCAACGGGGTCTACTCGGACTGGTTTGACATCCATAAAGGTGTCAGACAGGGCTGTGTGGCTTCCCCGTGGCTGTTCAACCTATTTATGGACAGTTGTTTGCAAAATTTGAAAGTTGAAGAATGCGGATTAAGAATGGGTGAGTTAAGCGTCAAATGCCTTTTGTATGCCGATGATCAAGTTATTCTTGCGTCGTCGGCGGCCGAGTTGCAAATGATGGTTACATTAATGAACGGATCATTAAAAGAAAGGGGTATGAAAGTGAACGCAAGTAAGACGAAGGTTATGGTTTTTGAAAGAGAAGAAAGTAAAACGATTTGTGAAATAAGAATAGAAGGGGAGTTGATCGAGCAAGTAGATGAGTGTGTATATTTGGGCTGCGTATTTAGCAGGAATGGGAGATATGAAGGATATAGAACGACGAGTGAATGCGGGAAATAGAGTAAATGGGGCCTTGCACTCTATTGTGAAGAGTCAAAATGTGTCGAAAAAGGCACCTATGGCAATTCACAATGCTGTGTTGGTCCCTACTTTAACGTATGGTAGTGAAAGTTGGGTGTGGCAGAAGAAGCACGAGAGTAGAATAAACGCAGTAGAAATGCGGTCGTTAAGGAGTATGTTAGGGCTGAATCTGAATGACAGGGTAAGAAATTGTGTAATAAGAGAAGAGTGTGGTTTGCAAGATGATGTTGTAACCAGGATTAAGAAAGGAATGCTTCGGTGGTTTGGTCATGTGGAAAGAATGAATGAGGAAAGAGTAACAAAGAAAATTTATGATGCAGAAGTGAATGGCAGAGTCGGAAAGGGACGTCCTAGGCGAAAATTTATCGACCAAATTGGTGATTTATTGATAACGGGCCAAATTAGGAGTACACTTAACCGACGAGCATGTATGTATGCGTAGGTGTATGGATGTGAAGGAGGCAAGAGAGGTGTGTCAGGATCGTGCCAAATGGAAGTCTGTAGTCTCTGCCTACCCCTCTGGGTGACAGGCGTGAGTGTTTATGTTATGTTATGTATTCAACGCAAGTATTTTTATTTTATACTGAACACAACATAACGAAAACATATCTAAAAACATCAACCGATGTAAGAATGTATCGAACGTGAAAGAATATTAAAAATAAAATATTCAAATGTAGAGTTATTCAGTTTTCCACTCTACCAATACAGGACCTGACGCTACGTATTTCCGAAAACGCGCGCCTTTTTGCTTCAACGCGTAATTTTCGGAAAATTCAGCCGCACGCCGCCAAGAGCACTAAACCGAAGTCGTAATTATACCTATTTCGATCATCGACTTTTTGGTGGGCACTGTTGCACCGGTTTGTAATCATATCATTATTTTCCAGACATCGATTCATCGAAGACGATCTTGTTTTGTCTATATTACGCATTTAATTGTTGTTGTTACGATTCGCCAATTAAGGCAAGTTAAGGTCTAAGACCATACACGTTTGACGTGACGTGACTAAACGGTGAAAAAAGTCCGCAGGTATGTTTATTTTTATAATTTTTGTAAGGAACAATAAATTTTAATCAAACTTGAAAAGTATTAGATCCTTAGGTAATCAATGTCTAATATTTAATAAAATAACACAAAAAATAAGCAAAATTTATGTTACGTACCCGAGTATATATACAAACCTCTATTAATGATCATAAAACAATATTACTGCGGTATTTGATCTCTTCAGTAGAAACCATCGTATCTCTTCAATTACAATGCGTTCCTTTTTTGAGTCCGTTGTCTATTATATTAACGTAATTTGATTTGTGGCGCAAATTATTACGAAATTAGAAACTCGAAAGAAAACTATTTCATCACAAGACCTTCAAAAATGACTCCATATAATGGCAGTGCAGATACATAAAATCTACAATACAAACGTCTGGACAAATTTAGGTGGAGCTTTCAACGCAATGTTATATTAAGTAAATCAGTTAAAGTAATTCATACGTAGCAGAGCCGCG